>QLTV01001351.1:637338-670978 GCA_003457575.1 Thermophis baileyi | reverse complement strand
CCAACCCCGACTGGATCAACACCGGCGAGTCCGCGGGTGGGTCGGCGGGGACGGGGGTCGCGGGGGCTGGGCAAGGGCGGGGGAAGCCAAGCCCCGGGAGGAAGGGACGGGACGGCCGAGGGGCTCCTCTGGCTCTGCAGCCCGTGGCTGTGCCGCAGCCTCTACCCGCTCCCCACGGACGCGCGTGGGGGGAGGACGAGCCCCAAAATCCCGAGCTTGGGGGAGGGGGCTGTTGCAGGGAGGGGAAATGTGGGGGGTCGAGGCAGTGGAGAGACTCGCCGCTTTTAGAGATTTTGGCTGCAGAGAAAATTGGTTGGGCGGGGGGGGGCTGGACTGGATGGACCTTCGGTCTGAAGGCCTTTGTGGGGACAAAGGTGGAGTTTTGGGGGGCCGAGAGAGAGAAGCCATGGAGGAGAGGAAGGTGGAACGAGAGTCCAGCCCTGCCAGGGTTTTCTTCCCAGGATGGGTTGCGTAGTTGCTCTGTGAGTTGAACCCCAATTGTTCTTGTATATATTGACTATGTTGGAGGGGGGGGGGGAAAGAGGCCAAAAGGAAGCTGAGGATTAACCTGGATAAATAATCCCGGTCAAAAAAAGTCGTGGAAGAGAAGCCAGGAGAATGGGGGGTGGGGGCAATCATTGTTAAATGCCACCTCTTGGTTCAGTGGCAAAAGGCTGCTTCATATGGGATGCTTGGGCTCAATGGTGATGCCAGGATTATTGCCTTTTCTTTGTGATGGTGAGTTTCTCCTTGGCTGCTGTAACGGAAAAAAAGGTGTTGAACTGTCTAAACCTGCCCTAAAATCCTCTTAGGATGGGGTGGCCCACGGGTGGCCAACCGTGACAACTTTTAAGACCTGTGGATTTCAACTTCCAGAATTCCCTAACCAGCTATATACTATTCTGTCTGGGGGTATTCTGGGAATTGAAGTCTACGGGTCTTAGTTGCCAAGGTTGGACACCCCTGGTGTAGCTTTTGTGGCTGGTATCTGTTGGGCTTCAGGGTTTAGTGACCATTGTCAAAAGACTGAATTACAGAATAGCAGAGTTGGGAGGAACCTTGGAGGTCTTCTAGCCCAACCTACTGCTCATGTAGAGACCCTGTAACCGTTCTTACAAATGGTTGCCCAATCTCTTAAAACCTCCAATGATGAAGCACCCACAACTTCTGGAGGCAAGACCGGAATCTGTTGCATCTGTTGTCTAGAGTAGACCATGGTCGGTCACTAAACCCTCAAGCCCAACACCACTCATCCTCTTAAGAAGTTTGGGGACAGAAGAAAAATACTTCTTTACTTCCTTTTACAATCCCCAAATCTATTCATTAGAAGTAGAGAATCTTCAGTTGCTGGATTTGATCAATTTCAATCAGCCACCATGTAGATCAGCAAATTTTTGGAGCAGGGTTAAATTTTTCATAAATCTGGGATACAGAAGGGATTAAAAGTATACACAGGTGTAAATTACGAGGAACTATAAGGAATTTGGTCTCTATGTAAAGAAGGTGCAAGTAATCTGTGATTTACCAGTAGTTGCTGTATGTAGCTCATAGACCAACAATTGAAATCAGTATGGTCTAAGACAGCGGTCCCAATCTTTCTGGCTAGATGGATGGATGGGGGATGGGGGGGGAAGGGTTGTTTTTGTTTGTGCTGCTTTCACAAATGCATTTTTGTCCCTGCACACGCTTGCCCAGCATTTTCACAGCCCACTTCCAAAAGGGCTTCGACCCGGGGGTTGGGTATCCCTGGGCTAAGATGAAGGAGTCTGAATATGTTAATTCTTTTGGAAAGAGAAGTTTTCTACCCCTGACCAAGGAGACTGTGGGTGACCTAAAGCTATTTCATATATCCTTACCTCCTACACCTTAGATTTTCAGTCCATTAAATGCAGTTTTGGAAGGAGCTTTGGAAGAGAGCTGGTTTGGTCTAGTGTTTAAGGCACCCAGCTAGAAAGTGGGAGTGGGAGACTCGAGTTCTTATCTCACCTTAGCCATGAAAGCCAGCTGGGTGACTTTGGGCCAGTCCCCCACTCTCAGTCCAACTCACAGGGAAAATAGGAGGAGGAAGGTGTGTTGTTGGATAGTCCGTTGTCTTGAGTTATTTGTAAAAATAATAAAGGAGGGATACAAATAAGTCACCATCTGATGTTGATTGATGCTCTTGTTCTAAAGGAAAACCCTTTGGGAGACTAGTTTTCATAAGAAGTAAAGTATTTCTTGTGCATGGTGATATTACTGAAAGAATTGTGTACTAATTTACTTCTATTTTTCCTTCTGCATAATGTTTTATTGTTTCAAAAGAACCATCTTATTATAATGAATGTCTAGTCCTAATGTGGCATCTCTGAGAAAACTTGCAGGCAAAAGGAAAAGCAGAATTATTTTAGGAAATTGGCAGTGTACCTCATGTGGCGATTGTTCACCTAACACACACACCCCTTTACCTAAATCCGTTTCGGGTATAATAGCTGCATTTGCAAAATGTAATGAAACTTAGTTTCAACTTTGGTTAATTTTTATGTGGTTTATTTGCCTAGCGTCAACGCGTTCGAATCATAGTGTACACCAATCCATAAACAAAACTTTAAAACATCATTTTATTCTTTACCAGTAGCTGGATACCCAGCAAGAAACTATGTGATCGGGCTTAAATTGACAGTTAAAGCTTGAAAATTAATGAGTAGTTACAATGGGCTTGATACATTAAAGCTTGAAAATTTATGTAGAATGTGTAACTCCTTAGCATCAGAGCGTGTTAATATAAGGCAACTGGCAGTTGGAACAGAGTTCTTTTCAGGTGGGGAGGGGGAGTAGAACATCTAACTCCTTAGCATCAGAGTGTGTTAATTAATAATGTATAAGAAATACTAATGATCTGATGGTCATTTCGAAAAATCCTTTCTTAGCGAGCACCTAGAAGCCAAGAGGAACATACATGCCAAGTTTCACGTTTGTAGGCTTTACAGTTCTGGAGATTTCGTGATGATGCGTGAGTGGTGTTTGGCTTTTATATATATATATATATATATAGATAGATTTGGCCTGAGGAAGAAGAGAGATGGAGGACTAAAAGGAAGGAGTTAAGGAAGGTAGAGACAGAGGCATATAAATGAATGAGGATGAAAGATATTAATACTAGAAATTTTAGAGTATATATTAATAATCAGGCTAAGCTTGTGGAGAGGCTGCCAATAAGAAGGCTGTATGACCTTTGGGGCACATGGATCGTGTTTATAAATATCTAACTTTAAAAGAAACAAGGGAAGGAGTTTGTGAGCTTGGTTCACCTCAGGTGAAAAGAACAAGTTGTGCTCGGTCAGCAAAGTACATTCCAGCTAGTTGTTTAGGAAGCAAACAAAGTGGGGAAAAATGACTTGGAATTAACGTCCCTAAAAGTAAGAGCAATAAATCTTTTCTGTTCTTTATTCCTCATTTTGCAGTCTTCCAAAGACTATTTTGCCTGGGGTTGAGTTGGGGTGGGGGGAGGCCCAGCAGGAGAATGAGGAGCAGATGAAGTTTTCTTGCCGCCGAAGTGCAGACCAAAAGAAAATGCAGAGGTTAGAGAGTAAATTTGGGCAGGAGATTGAATTTAATTGAATTGTTTTATATCAGTCTTTCTCCAACTTGGCAACTTTTAAGATGTGTGGACCAGCTCCCAGAGTTCCCCAGCCAGCCATGCTGATAAACTTGCCAACTTTAGAGAAACACTGCTGTCTCTATCTATCTATCTATCTATCTATCTATCTATCTATCTATCTATCTATCTATCTATCTAACCTACCTACCTACCTACCTACCTACCTACCTACCTACCTACCTACCTACCTACCTACCTACCTACCTACCATAACACATATGCAAGCGATAAAGGGAATATAAAAGAGTGAGTTTTAAAAAGGGTGGGTTAGAAATAACCAACCTTGGTTTTGTCCGTTGTTGGCCATTCTTGGAGCACGCGTGTACCCGTGCTTCTCGGGAAAGGAGGGCTTATTCTCTTCATTGTACTGAGGCTTTGTATGTGCGATGGGAGGGGCTGTTCGGGGAATTGATTTATATTCCTGTGCAATACAATTCAAACGGCAGCGCCATTTGTTGTGCAAATGTGATAATAGCCGCTGAGAGAAGAGACTTGGATGCCTGCAGGACTTTGATTGGTGGGTGTGTTTGTAGCAAATATAAAGAGAGTGTGTGTGTGTGTGTGTGTGTGTGTGTGTGTGTGTGTGTGTGTGTGTGTGTAATGAGTTTCCTTGAAATAAGGAAATTTAATTTCCAGTGCCAGAGGGAACAACAACCAGCGTAGACTTTATTAATGCAGTAGAGTTCCCTGAGTTGACATGCAATAGAGCAGGAGTGTCAAACTCGATTTCATTGAGGGCCACATCAGGGTTGTGTTTGACCTCGAGGGGTGGGGGGGGGGGGTGGAGTGGGCGTGGCCAGGGTGGGCATGGCCAGCTCATCGTCACTCATGTCGGGGGCGCCTGTGGTGGCCCGTGCGCTCTGCCAGTGAAAATAGGCTCCTGAGCTCTGTTTTCGCTGGCAGAGGCACGGTGGGCCGGTCCTGATCTAAGCACACACACCCCCCCCCGGGCTGGATCCGGCCCCCGGGCCTTGAGTTTGACACCCCTGCAATAGAGTTTATTTAATACAGCAAGGTTGAGTGTAATCCTGATACTGTAGATAGTTATCTCTCCGTTGTTTTACTTCCGATTTGTCTTATACAGTATTTCATTTCCTGTCTCATCACCATACCAAAGTTAAGCAGGTTTGGGGTTTTTTTTTTCTTCCAGAGATGAATTAGTAAAAGTTACTCAGTTGCATTGTCTGTTTTGGTTTTGTTTCTGTTTTAAACTCATCTGCAACATAATTGCTCTGTCTTGATGGTGTGTGTGTGTGTGTGTGTGTGTGTGTGTGTGTGTGTGTGTGTGTGTGTGTGCAGCTCCGCCAATTTGTAAGATTGTCTTAATCTTCTGTCATTGTCATTGTCTTCTGGGTGAGCCCAAAGTGGCTTCTAATAACTTGCCGAAAGAATTTATTTTGATTTTTTTTGACTGGTGGGTCTCAAGGTTCCAATTTTTTTTACTACCGGTTCTGTGGGCGTGGCTTGGTGGGCATGGCAGGGGAAGGATACTGCAAAATCTCCATTCCCTCCCCACTCCTGGGGGAAGGATATTGCAAAATCTCCATTCCCACCCCACTCTGGGGCCAGCCAGAGGTAGTATTTGCCGGTTCTCCGAACTACTCAAAATTTCCGCTACCGGTTCTCCAGAACCTGCTGGATTTCACCCCTGCTCCTGGGTCCTCTTGGTAGATCTCTACACAGGCTTGCGATCCAGCCGGCCATAGGATAACGTATATATCTTTATAGGTAGGATTTTATTTCTGTATCTGTTTGAGAATATCTCACTGAGTTTTCTGTGACTCGGAGGGATGTAGGATAAGGTTCCAGGTGCCAAAAAGTTGTCTTGCCTGGAAATTCTGCAACCTCAGCATTATTGGAGGTTGCTAGAAGAGAGTAGTGAGGATGGCTTAAAATTTCTTTGCCGCCTCTTTATGCACATTGTTAAAAAGAAAAAAAAAACCTAGAGGTTTGTTTTTGATGGAATGGATCATAGCAATCATGGGAAGTATTTGATGCTTGTTCAAGGTTGACTCAGCCTTCCATCCTTCCGAGGTGGGTAAAATGAGGACCCAGATTGTTGGGGGCAATATGCTGACTCTGCAAACTGCTTAGAGAGGGCTGTGAAGCACTATGAAGCGGTATATAAGTCTAAGTGCTATTGCTATTGCTATTGTTCCAGTTACATATTTTGCTCTGCTGCTCCTTCGGTATGATTTTATGAGCCCTGGTGGCGCAATGGTTAGAGTGCAGTACTGCAGGCTAGTTCTGCTGACTGTCGGCTGCCTGCAGTTTGGCAGTTCAAATCTCACCAGGCTCAAGGTTGACTCAGCCTGCCATCCTTCCGAGGTGGGTAAAATGAGGACCCAGATTGTTGGGGCCAATAGGCTGACTCTGTAAACTGCTTAGAGAGGGCTGTAAAGCACTGTGAAGCGGTATATAAGTCTAAGTGCTATTGCTATTATCGTTCTTAAGGACCGTGAATGAATGGAGTCAGAAAACACAACAGCCCTCCTGTTGTGAAAAGTGCCTCGAAAGTAAGAAGAATATTGTAGATATAGTGCAGATATTGGTCTTGATTTTACATTGTTTGATGATGGAACTGCAGAGCAAAACAATTAATAGTGAGGGAGCCCCTGAGGTTAAGCAGACAGCTAGTCCTCGTTCGTTTAGTGACCATTCAAAATTACTACATCACTGGAAAAAATGATTTATGACCGTTTTTCACACTTAACAACTGCTGCAGCATTCCTATGATCACGTGATCAAAATTCAGATCACGGCAACTTGGCAACTGACTTAGATTTATGTCGCTTGCAATGTCCCGGGATCATGTGATCCCCTCCTGACGAGCAAAATCAATGGGGAAACCAGATTCACTTTACACAACCATGTTATTAACTTAACAACTGCACTTAAGAAGTGGGCCAAGAAAAGTCGTAAAATGGGGCAAAACTCACTTAACCAATGTCTCACTTAACAACGGAAATTTTTGGGGGGCTCAATTCTGGCCCTGAGTCAAGGACTACCTCTATTTCATTATTAACATGCTAAAAGAGTTGTTGAGGTGTCTTGCGGGCCATCCTTCTCCGATTCCAGGGGTGAAATGCTACCGGTTCGGCCCGGTTCGGGCATACCAGTAGCGGCGGCTGCCGGTGGTTCGGAGAACCGGTAGCGGCGGCGGCGCGAGGCTCCGCCCACCCGCCCGGACCTCACCATTTTCTTTTTTTTAACCCTCTGCGCATGCGCAAAGCCTTCTGCGCATGCGCAGAGGGTGAAAAAGCACCTGCTTCTGAACTGGTAGGGAAGGTAAGTAGATTTCACCGCTGACCGATTCACTCCGGGACTCGATAAGCTGAACACATTCAAAAGGAGAAGCAAGAAGCAAGTTTGAATCGCAAGCCAAGTACATAAAAGGCCCTTGCCTAGCCCTGGAGGAGAACCCCCCCCCCAAAAATATCTCTGGAGGAGGATGTTCAGAACATGAAGCGCCGTCCCTGCAAGTGATCTGCAGTTCATCTCAAAAAGATAGAGGCAAGAACACCTTCTGAAGGGCACTTCTGAGCCTTCAAGCTGGCAACAAAATCCTGGCTTCCAACTGCATTGGCATTTGATGAAGCCTCTTCTAGGGGTCCTCGAGAACCAGCATTATACGTGCACCTTGGAATGGGGTGGTGGTGTTCGTGAGCGTCGTCGATACTTTTCTTTCTCAGTTAGGAGAGAAACGCGTGGAAATCGGCTTTTAAGATTCTGAAGCTCTCTCTCCTCCAATGGCTGGTAAAGGGAGAAGGCTTGGGGGTTGTTCAGAAGGAACGCAGCAGGGAATAGGTGTATTTCCCCCAGATGGCAAAGAACAGAAGCGCTGAGCTTCGGCACATCCGAAGATGAGGTCAGACGTGCTTCTTCACTCACCAGGTCAGAAGTAATGATCCTAATCAGGATGCCAAATTAAAGATGATGAAATAGGAGGAGAGCCATTTATGTGTCCCAACAGGCAACAGCTTTGGGTGCAGAAATTCCTTCTAGGGAGCCGAGGCTTGGCTTTTGAAGGATGCTTGTGGTGTCTCCTGCAAGTTCACCTTGGAAGCGCTGGTGGCATTTGAGGACTATTTGGTAGCTCCTCCAGCAATTTCCCCTTCAAGGTCTGGAGAAAATGCAGTAATAACAGAAATAAGCGCAGTTAATGTCATGCCTCATAGCCCTTATTTCATTAGTGGCTTCTTTCCTCCTCCTCCTCCCTCTTCCTTTTCCCCTCTTCTTTTTCCCTCCCTTCTTCCTCCCCCCTCCCCTCTTCCTTTTCCCTCCCCTCTTCCTCCTCCTCTTCCTCCTCCCCGCCATCAAAGTGATCTAACTGTTTTGTGCAAAGAACGTACCCTATTCATTGACTTACGGGGTGAGGAAATGTCATGCCTCATAGCCCTTATTTCATTAGTGGCTTCTTTCCTCCTCCTCCTCCCTCTCCCTTTTCCCCCCTCCCTCTCCCCTCCCTTCTTCCCCCCCCCTCCCCTCTTCCTTTTCCCTCCCCTCTTCCTCCTCCTCCTCCTCCTCCCCGCCATCAAAGTGATCTAACTGTTTTGTGCAAAGAACGTACCCTATTCATTGACTTACGGGGTGAGGAGCAGGGCAGGGCAGCCTCACAATTGCACAACTCCTAGGAGGAACGATATGTCATCTCTTGGCAAGCCATTGTTTAGTTGCGTTGCTGGCAGAAGGTACAAGATTACTACTGCCTGGAGCAATTGCTTGTTCCAAGCCTTGAGAAGACCTGGAAATGCTTTTCAGACCTTACTATAAATCACTTAATGGGGTCTGCTGCAGAGAATGTGCCAATATGATGCCAATCCAATTGTCCTCATCTTAGCTGCATAAGAAATGTTAGGAATCCCCAACGCCTTCATAGCCAGACTAGTGGATTCACTCATATGTATTGGATTACAGGTAGTCCTCGATTTACAACAGTTCGCTTAGTGACTGTTCAAAGCTACAACAGCACTGAAAAAAGCGACTTATGACCGTTTTTCACCGTCATAAATAGGAGTCAGTTGCCAACTTACAACCGTTGCCACATCCCCATGATCACGTGATCAAAATTTGGACGCTTGGCAACTGACTCCTATTTATGACGGTTGCAGTGTCCAGGGGTCAGGTGTTCCCCTTTTGCCACCTTCTGACCAGCAAAGTCTATGCAGAAACCAGATTCGCTTAACAACCCTGTTGCTAACTTTAACAATTGCAATAATTCACTTAACAACAGTGGCAAGCAAGGTCGTCCAATGGAGCAAAACTCACTTAACGGATGTCTCGCTTTAGCAACAGAAATTTTGGGCTTGATTGTGGTCACAAGTCGAGGACTACCTGTAATCCAAGCAATGTTTTGTTTTAATTTTGGCCAGAGAAAGAATACAGGTTACCCTTCTACGTTTGACTTCCTTCTCATTCCTCCTCAAATTCCTTCACTCTGTGTGGGTGGGCTGCACAGCAGGTTCTCGTGTTTTCTCATGCTGATTTTCTTCGTGTTGACCTCTTCATGGCAAGCTGCAAAATTTTCAGCAGTGGAGCGGGTTTCCCGTACTGCACTTGCATTCCTTGAAGGCAAGACTCGAGTTTTTAATTAACTAGCGCTGTGTTGATTAGGACTTAATTCTTAGTTTCTTAGCGGCAATATAAATGAAGGAAAATTAACTCTGGTGATAAAAAAAACGTGGATGCCATACAATTAAGTCAGCTATATCAATCCGTAACTTCTGTACCTTGGGCAATAGAGTTGGTCTTAACCCTTCTATAGGAGACCGTGACACTTTTCAGTTTATATTAGATAAATTATCTCTCTCATTGGTCAAGGGACTAAATCTGTTTCTTGCCCAACAGCAGTGTTCTGCTATATTTTATTCATTTAGAATAGAATGAGCTGGAAGGGACCTTGGAGGTCTTCTAGTCCAGCCCCCTACTCAAGCAGGAGAACCTATATCATTTCAGATAAGATTATTTGCATACTTCAGTGATTGAGCAGGAACAACGATTGAATCCAAGAGCATTTATTACACTTATTGATATATTAAACACAGAAACCTGTATATAATTAGCAATCAGTTACTGTTGGGATCAGGGCATCGTTGGGGATCATCTTGAAGGAAGTATAATTGTGTGATCACTAAGATTCACCACCACCTTGCTGGAACCTGATCAAATGGCAGTAGATCAGAATGGAATGGCTTGATTGATGTAATGTATTCAATGTTGTTGATTTATTATGCGTGCATAAATTATAATGGGGAGGATTTATCTCTGATATTGTAGGCAGAGTCAAAAGAGGGATCAGCCTAGAATCCTTACATAGCCACAACAAACTAAGTCCATCTTCCCTTCAATTCCGTTGACCCTTAATCTAACTCCAAACAGATGCTAACCATTAGCTGAGAGGATTCCTGTCCATAGGCATGATTAGCCATAAATTAGTTTAATTAGACCTGATCTTTCACGCCTGACCGATATTGATAATAACTGGCCAATGTCCTTGAAAACGGGCAGCTTTTGTGTTGCGGAATGCAGAACTACTGAAGAAAAAACTTTCCTCTTCTGTGGAATTTCCCAACTTCACCAGGATACTTCAACCGTGCATGCCAACATCTGACGTCTCCGAAAGGACAGGTGAGCTGTTTTGATGGCACCCTTTTGTTACTACTGTGTCAGGCTTTCTTACGTATTTCAGTTCCCTTTGGTGTCATTCCACGTGGAACGTTGGTGGCACACGCCTGCTAATTTGCGAATTTATATCCGTGTATATCATTGGCTGCCTCCCATTGAGGTTGACCATAATCTCTGTAGATAAATATCTGATACCTGGAGGGCATCCAGGTGTTTGCTTCTGCAATAGCAACCAGAAGTGCTTCTCCATTACTACCTCCAAACTCTGCCTTATTTTAATTTCAGATCTGGCAACAGTCCCATTTATGTAATTTCCAAGCCAGATTATTGTAATAGTCAAATAAGGGATTATCCCTGGTGATTATTTAACAGCTTCCACGGTGTCCCATGCAGACACTCGTCTAAAAGGAAATAGTTTTGTACTAATGTCACAATGCGTACATTTTCAGTGCCATTCCTTCATTTGTGCATGCCCCTGCTGGCATCTGAGAAAACAATTTTTCCTAAAAGTTTTGCTTTGATCTTTCTCTCTCTCTCTCTCTCCAGGTGTTCTTCAGCTTACAGACATGAAGATGAAAATTTACAGATAGATTAATATCTAGCAACCAAGGAACTAGCAGCATCCATTTCTGCATTACTAAAAAGAGAAGCTGTGACAAGCAAGTTTAGAAGATCGGGAGGAAGAACAGGCTCTCTGGACCAGAAGAAAAAAAAAATTAGCCCAAGGATGTGAAGAAATGACAGAAACTTCTCCTATAGAATGAATGAGCTGGAAGGGACCTTGGAAGTCTTCTAGTCCAGCCCCCATATATAATCTTATATTGTTTTGGAAGGAGTAGAATAGCTATGTTTTGGCCAGTTTGGCGACAGATAAAAAAATAAGATGGAAATAGTCACATATTACAGGCACGAACAACCAACCAATCTTTGCTACACCAGCTTCTGAGTCCTCTCCTTTTGTGGTGCCCATAAAAGAGGCTAGCACTGATGATGTTACCTATTTGGGTAATGAAACATCTGCAAGAAAACAACCAAGCTCAGAGAACACCAAGGACCCCTCCTCTCAGTTTCTCTCTCCTAGAGCTGATTCAGCAGGCTTGGGGGCATTTGTCCGTTCAGAGAAGGTCAAGGACCATTCTCATGCTTAGTTCTCTCGGCCTCTGCTGCTACTTCTCTCCTGACTTGTGTAACTTTGTGCGGTGGTTATTTTTGAGATCCAGGAAACTAACAATGATTTGCTGGGACTCCGAGGAACAAACTGCACTCATAATCCATTGCCGGTGCCCATGCTGACAGTAATCCCAAGCATCTGGAGAGCTATATTCTCTATAAGAGCTGAGGTGGCGCAGTGGTTAGAGTGCAGTACTGCAGGCTACTTCTGCTGCCTGCCTGCTGCCTGCAATTTGGCAGTTCAAATCTCACCAGGCTCAAGGTTGACTCAGCCTTCCATCCTTCCGAGGTGGGTAAAATGAGGACCCAGATTGTTGGGGGCAATATGCTGACTCTGTAGAGAGGGCTGTAAAGCGGTATATAAGTAAGTGCTATTGCTATTGCTATTCCCTTGTAGGATATTCACACCCGTATTTCTCTCCTTTCTTTGTGTAAGCCTTCTGTCGTCTTTTGATAATCCAGAATGCTTCTGCAGGAATCAGTCAGGTTATATTGAAGTTCAGCTGGGAAGGTTTAAGATTGTCCGCAAGGGGTTTGCAGATGTCATAGATTTTTGTCTGAGCACCTGTTGAAAGTTTTAATGCCTTGCGAGTTGCGTCAAAATCCCCATAAAAAGGAAGTTAGCTTCATGCTGTCAAATGGGAATACAGGTAGCCCTCGACTTGACCAAAATTGAGCCCAGAATTTATGTTGCTAAGTGAGAAATTGGTTACGTGAGTTTTGCCACATTTTACGACTTTCCTTGCCACACTTGTTAAGTGAATCCCTGCGGTTATTAAATTAGTAACATGGTTGTTGAGTGCATCTGGCTTCCCCAAGGACGGTCACAAAAGGGGATTGCCTGACCCTGGGACACTGCAACAATCGTCATAAATGTGAGTCAGTTGTCAAGCATCCGAATGTCAATCACGTGACCATGGGGATGCGGCAACGGTCGTAAGTGTGAAAAACTGTCATAAGTCACTTTTTTCAGTGCCACTGTAACTTTGAACGGTCAATAAACAAACTGTTGTAAGTCGAGGACTACCTGTATATTTCTCCTTGTACGAATAAAAACAGGCCATCGACTTACAGACATTCATTGAGTGACCGTTCAAAGTTACAACACTACTGAAGAAAGTCACTTACGACCGCTTTTCACACTTACGACCACTGCAGCATCCCCATGGTCACGTGATCAAAATTCACACGGTAACTGGCATGTACTTATGCCGGTTGCACTGTCACGTGATCCCCTTTTGTGACCTTCCCACTAGCAAAGTCCATGGGGGGGGAAGCCAGATTCTCTCCACAACCGTATGATTCACTTAACGACTGCAGTGATTCGCTTAGCAACTGTGGCAAAAAAAAAAGTTGCAAAATGGGACGCAACTCACTTAACCGTTTTTGCTTAGCAATGGAAATATTGGGCTCAATTGCTGTTGTAAGTTGAGGACTTCCTGTATTTCTTTTCTGTACATATAATTTATGACAGTGGCCAATATAGGGGTGACACACCCACCTTTTGCAAATTTTTACCCCTTTCTAAGCGCTTTCTAAACCCCCCAAACAGAGCCGTGCTAGCAATTCTTGTTGGTACCAATTTGCCTCCAATAATTTGTTTTTCTGCTAAAATTAATACGGGGGGGGGAATCCCTCCAAATACAGCCAGAAGAAATATTAGCAACAGATGTTTTTTATTATAATACGAAAGCTTTCGTTTACGAGCAAATTAAGTGGCAGAGAGCTGCAGGAAAGCTGTGTTGAGACCCCAAATTGCATCCAGTAAAATTCCATTTCAACTCCCAATCGCTTAATAGCTTTCAATCCGTAAGCTGACATTCGCTCCCAAATTAGCTGGATCTTGGCAATTATGTGTTTGCGCGGTTGTCGTATTTTTAAATGGTTTAATTTAGCTGTTTTCAGAAACAGAGCAACAGGGACTCGGTGCAGAAATATGGAAATGTGCATGCTGTTTTGGAGCGTGTTTCTAAATTCTAGGGTTTTTTCTTTTTTGTTGTCATTCCAGTTAAAATGTCTGCATTTTTCACCAAAAAAATGGGAGTGCTCTTGCTAGCATTGAATCTAAACAAATTTTTGGTTGAGTTCACCGATCGCATTCAATCTGCATTTCTCTGTTTTTGGATCGGTATAAAATAGGGATAAATGATACTGAGGGGTCCATTGGGAGTCTTGATCAATTGTTGTGGAGAAAATCTGGTGGCCTCTAGGAGTTGAAAAATGTCTGGATGGCAGATAATCAGTATATGGATAAACCATGGTTAAGAAATGTCAAGAGTTGGAAAGCATGATTTATTGCTGGTTCTACTAGGTATGTCTTGCAACTAATTAGGCTTAAATATTGAATTCATAGTGGTATCAGTTGGAGCTCCTGCCGGATCTTATCTTATAGCTAAGCGCTTGCTTTGGCTTGTTGGCTTGAAAGTAGTCCTCATTTAGCGATGACAATCGGGCCAGCAACTCCGTCATTAAGCAAAGTGGTCACTTGAGTGAAACTGCCACTATCCTTATGATCTCATTTCAGCTTTGCTTTACAGACCTGCAATGGTCATGAAGGTGAGGACTGGCTACAAAGTGATTTTTTTTTCATCCCCATTGTAACTGCAAACTGTTGCTACACGAGACAGTCACTAGTTGAGGACTAGCTGCTTCTTTTGAATGGTGGCTCTGTGACTCAGACTGCCTTATAAGATGGGCCTTACCCCTACAATAACTACAGCTAGTTCCCGACTTACCACTGCGACTGAGTCCATCATTTCGGTCGTAAGTAATTATGGTCATAAAGCGAGTCAGGTGACCCAGTTTTACAGCCTTTTTTTGCAGCAGTTGTTATGTGATTGCAGCAGTTGTTAAAAGAATCTATTGTTCCCTATGGGGCATTTTCGGGTGGGGGAACTGGAAGTAAACTCCAGTTTCCAAGAAAAAAATAATAATAAATTGCGGTTATTTGACTGTGGGATGCTGCAAACAGCCAAAAATGTGAGCCAATTGCCCAAAATAAAGTCATGTGCCTGCAGGATAGGCAGACATTCAGAGCTTCAGATCTAGGCCATAAGTCCCTTTTTGGCGTCCGTCGTAATTTCGAGGAGTCCTACCTTCCTGTACAGGTAATCCTTGACTTACGACCACAGTTGACCCCAAAATTTCTGTTGCTAAGACAGTTGTCTTGCCCCATTTGACGACTTTTCTTGCCACGGTTGTTATGCGAATCGTTGTAGCTGTTAAATTAGTAACACGGTTGTTAAGTGAATCTTACTTTGCTTGTCAGAAGGTTGCAAAAGGGGATCGCGTGACCCCCCCCGGGGCACTGCAACCGTCATAAATGTGAATCAGTCGTCAAGTATCTGAACTGTAAATCACGTGGCTACGGGGATGCGGCAACGGCCATCAGCCTGAAAAAATGGCCCCGAGTCACTTTTTTCAGTGCCGTTGTAACTTCAAACAGTCACTAAGTGAACTGTTGTAAGTTGAGGACTATCTGTCTACGTTTACTTCTGTTGTGTCATGTTCTCCTCGTACGCTCAATAATAAGCCTTCATTTACCTCTCTTGTCCGTCAAAACCCGGCTACATAAAAACCTGGCTAGCTTTTCTCTTTGCAAAAGAGCCATCTGGGAATGCATACCTGGAAGGTTCCGTCAGATTTATTCTCGATACGACTGCTGCTTTACACAAAACACACACAGAGACACACAGACACACCCTTGCTGTTGATAACTGAGATAAAAACTCCCTCTTGTTTCGGGATAGGTCTTTACAGCTACGCTGTAATTTTCAGAGCACGACAAGCCACCTTGTTTTTCAAACCAAGCTTTGATGTTTCCCCCCCTTCCCGACTCCGACGGGCCCGGCAGGGTGCGTGTCTCTGCACACACGTATGCGTGAGAATGAGTGAGCCGCTATTTATACGCAGACAACACCTGTTCTCGCCCAAGCCGGCTGATGGAAGCTCCTTTGGTGTTTCCCTTGCGGGAAAGGAAGGAAGGAAGGAAGGAAGGAAGGAAGGAAGGAAGGAAGGAAAAGAAAGGGGAAGGAAGGGAAGCAAGAGAGATGGCAAATTCAGAAATTTGAAATATATATGAAAGAAAGAAAGAAAAAGAAAGAAAAAGAAAGAAAAAGAAAGAAAAAGAAAGAAGAAAGAGGAAAAAAAAGAAATTGCCGGGACATCCCATCCACCTCTCTCCCCCCCTCCCCTTTCGCTTTTAATATTTGCTGGGTTGGCCAAAGGGTTGAACCCTGATCACCGTTGCTGTAAAAGGAGCTAACGCTGTTTAAAATGCGCTGGGGACTCCAGAGACAAAAAACATATTTGATCTTCCTTCCACTGTTCCACTGGTTAAGCTGTGCTAAATGCAATTTAGTGTCAGGAGGCTAAGAGTAATGTCTGCATTTTAGATATCTACAGAAAAGGAACAGTGTGTTTCTTTTTCTTTCTTGCTTGCTTGCTTGCTTGCTTGCTTGCTTGCTTGCTTGCTTGCTTGCTTGCTTTTTCTTTTTCTTTTTCTTTCTCTCTCTCTCTTCTTTCTTTTTTTAAAAAAAGTTAGAATCTAGAGATAGTACTTGACTTGTGACCAGTCGTTTAGTGACCGCTCAAAGTTATAAGGGGACTTACGAATGGCTTTGAAGTGCCCACATTCAGGCTCCCTCTGTGATCGCCTTATGCAAACATCGCAAAGCATTCAACGTTATCAATCAGGTGTCTTTATAAGAAAAGCAGAGAAATGTTTGCGGCGTTATTGAGGATAAAAGCACTGAATCTGGTGGCTCCTAAAATCATGTGAAGACCCTCTTTATGACTGCCACGAGTTAACGACCGTAATGGGGAAGCTCCATTATGGTCGTAAGTTGAAGGCTGCCTATTAATCTGGCTGTGGTGACGCAGTGGTTAGAATGCAGTATTGCAGGCGAACTCTGCCAACTGCCAGCAGTTTGATCCTGACTGGCTCAAGGTTGGCTCAGCCTTCCATCCTTCCGAGGTGGGTAAAATGAGGACCCAGATTGTTGGGGGCAAGAGGCTGACTTGGTAAACCGCTTAGAGAGGGCTGGGAAGCGGTATATAAGTCTAAGTGCTATTGCTTGGGAAGGAAGGAAGGAAGCCATAGTGGTGCAGTTGTTACAATGCAGTGTTGCAGGCTATCTGCCCACTGCCAGCGGTTCGATCCTGACCGGCTCAAGGTTGACTCAGCCTTCCATCCTTCCGAGGTGGGTAAAATGAGGACCCAGATTGTTGGGGGCAAGAGGCTGACTCTGTAAACCGCTTAGAGAGGGCTGTAAAAGCACTGTGAAGCGGTATATAAGTCTAAGTGGCTATTGCTATTGCTATCCGAAACTCCCCTGGAATATCTCTGCAGTTTTGAGAGCTATGGATCTCTGTTGTTTTTGAAGTTTTCTCATAGCATAGAAACGCTTTCCATCTCGGTGGGGATACTAAATATAACTCCCTGCACAGGATCCGAACAGCGGTGCGGTCATTCCAGTTCCTGGCTCTGCTGCCTTCTGATAAAAAGACCAGAAGCATTAGAAATGCTTGCCAAACGGAACAGCAAGGACAGGCGGATAATTCTAGTGCAGGGGTCTCCAAACCTCACAACTTTTAAGACTGGTGGACTTCAACTCCCAGAATTCCCCAGTCAGCCATGGCTGGCTGGGGAATTCTGGGAGTTGAAGTCCACCAGTCTTAAAAGTTGCCAAGTTTGGAGACTCCTGCTCTACTCAAAGCTCTCTGGATTTTCTCGACACATCTGTGTGTGTGCACACGCGTGTGCCCCACTTACAGGCTTTTGCGGTTCCAAGGCAATGTTCTAGATGTCTGCGGGCCCACCGTGACTCGCTACTCTCTCTTCAGTGCTGTACAACACATGTCCAACATGATTTGGCCGTGCGGGTAACGGAGCTGGCATTTAATTAAACTTTCTGTGCTGGGTGAAAGCACCCTCCAGCTTGAAGCAGGTCCTCTGTTGTGGTATGCCAGGGTTGGACAAAGTCTCCATTGTGTTTTCCCAGGGAGCTTGCACAAAAGTTCCTTTCAGCGGCTGCCAGCCTTGTTTGCTCTGAAGATGCACCCTTGGTGTAAGCAAAACCCAAAACCCAAAGGCATATAAGTCATAGCATCCGGATAGCTTTGGATTCCCCTTGTATTAAAAGCAGCGCGGAGAGAAATCTTATTTTAAAACCTCGCTTTTAAAAAAATCAGAATCGGGCTTTTAAAATGTTAATGGGTATGTGTTTTTTGTCTGTTTGTGTGTGTGTGTGTGTGTGTGTGTGTGTGTGTTCAGTTCCATTGAATTTAACTTTTAATGTGCTTCCTTAAACATGTATATTAACTTGGAACACAACTGCTAATTGTATTCTGTTCGGTAGGTTAATTTGAGATAAGAGGCTAGGGAAGTGAATTCTCTCTGAAGATGCATAGTTTTGTTCGCTTTTGATCAACAGTAGAGTTCTTTTTAAAAAAAGATATATTGGTTACTGTGCATCTATTAATACTGACGGGTGTGTTCGTGTATGTGGAGAGAGAGAGAGAGAGAGAGAGAGAGAGAGAGAGAGAGAGAGAATCTACCTCTTTTTAATCTAGCCTTTGCTTTAATATTTCATAATACTAGCTTGTTTGTATTTGTTTGTGCTGTATTGTTTAGATTGTTATGGCTACTTTGTTTTACAGTGTTGTGTTATCTAATGCTGTCTAGGAACAAAATAAATATTTATTGTCACTGGCAAGTGAGGAAGACATATGTTCTTCCTTGTTCACTTCTTCTGTTTCAAATTTCAAGAAAAGTGTGTACATTTTAGCAATGAGATATTCATCATTCGTTCATAATTCAACTTCAGATTCCGCCTTATGCTGTTCTATTAACTATGCATGACTGGCCGGGGAATTCTGGGAGTTGAAGTCCACAGGTCCTAAAGTGGCTGAGGTTGGACATCCCTGGGCTGAAGGTTGTTGGTGGTTAGAACTTGGATAAGAGGCCAGCAGTTGCAAACTAGACTGGGATGTAGCCTTTGATACTCTCCTATTCGTGCCAGAGGAACAATATGGTTTCAACCACCCAAAGATGAGCTCAGTTGGTAGGTCTCCAAGCTGAAGTAGGTGGGTCCTTCATCGGCTTTCTCAGGACTGTTCTTCCTTCCTGCTCCCTGCAAACCGCACTCCCTTCTAGCACTGATGATGTTACCTAGGCTGGTAGTGAAATGTCTGCAAGAAAACAACCAAGCTCAGGAAGCACCATTAACCTCACAGTCCTCCTCTTCTTCCTCTTCTTCCTCTTCTTCCTCTTCCTCCTCCTCCTCCTCCTCCTCCTCTTCTTCTTCTTCTTCTTCCTCTTCCTCCTCCTCCTCCTCCTCCTCCTCCTCCTCCTCCTCCTCCTCCTCCTCCTCCTTCGAGTTGAAATCGTTTCCTTTCTGGAAAACCTCAGAGCAGAAAGCTCAACTCTCTTTCCACTCCAAAGGAATTCCAGGAAGCCTCTCCCTTTCTTTCCAAGCTATTTAAATATTTACGCGCGCCACAAATACCATGGCTACACCTTACTACTGCTTAAGATGAGACCAGTTCAGCTTCAGCGTCTTAAGCTAAGAAGCCCTTTGTCCTTAAACTGACCCGACCAGCCATCTGGCTCAATGTTTGGGAGTTTAAGCCAATTACATAATTTTTTCCCCCAGGTATAAAGTGAAATACACATACAGGTAGTCCTCGACTTACAACCGTTCATTTAGTGACCGTTCAAAGTTACAACGGCACTGAGAAAAGTGACTTAAGACCGTTTTTCACACTTACGACCGTTGCAGCATCCCGTGGTCACATAATCAAAATTGGGATGCTTGGCAGCTGGCTCACATTTACGATGGTTGCAATGTCCCCCAGGGTCAGGTGATCCCCCTTTTGCGACCACCTGACAAGCGAAGTTAATGGGGAAGCCAGATTCACTTAACAACCCTAATTACTAATTTTAACAACCGCAGCGATTCACTTAACAAATGTGGCAAGAAAGGTCTAAAATGGGGCACTTAACAACTGTCTCACTTAGCAACAGAAATTTTGGGTCATAAGTTGAGGATTACCTGTACATGACAGTAGGACTAGTTAGGTTCACACCTGCCTGAATTGTTTCTGTCCATGTTCTCAGAATGTAATGGAATGTGTGAATGACCTTGGGAGAGGAGGGGAAGAAATGCTTGCTAGGAAACCGGAGAAGACAGCAGGAGCCCCCAGTGGCTTAACAGTCAGAGGAAGAAACTTAGCAAGGACCCACCTTACTTGATCAGACGGTTAAAAGCAGCGGTGGATGTATACTTAATACCAGATATTTTGACAGCAGCGAGAATTGTATTTGCACAATATTGGGAAAATGAGGAAACTCCTACAGATGAAAATATACATAAATAAAAAAATACTACCGTGTTTCTCCAAAAATAAGACACCCCCTCTTAATAAGCCTAATCAGGCTTTTGAGCGAATTCCCCGAAAATAACCCCCCCCCAAAAAAAATATTTAAACGCATGCACAGCCGGTCCCCGACATTTCCTCTGGTTAGGGTTAGGGAGACAGAGCTGGAAATCAGGTAAGATGGCAAGAGGAACCCCGTCTTGCTCCACGCGCCCCAAAATAATAAGACCTCCCTGAAAATAAGGCCAAGCGCTTATTTCGGGGTTCAAAAAAATATAAGACAGGGTAGACTGCGGAAATGGATAGATTGACATTAAAGATAAAGGACAAGGAAGATACAGAATATTTCTTAACATGAGGATTCGTTCTATCAGTGGTTAGATTATAGAGGTAGAAATTAGAAGATGTAAGATTATTACCATGTATAAGAAAATGAAAGATTATTACTATATATAAGTTAACAAACTTACTACTATTATTATGATGTATAAGTAAATTGACTCAGACAATACACTGGTCATTAAGCACTTATGTATATTAAAGAAAAACCTATAAATAAATACATTTTAAAAAAGCAGTGGTGGGAAGTTTGTACCTTCAGACTTGCACGATTCTGTTAGTGTAGCCTTGTAGTAAAGTAGAATTAGCTCATCTGATCGTGTTATCTGAGAGGGCCGACACTGAAGGACCGGTTGCAAGAGGGGGGTGGGGTGAGCTGGAATTCAGCCAACATCACCAAGACCTCTGAGTTCACCCAAAGAAGCCGTGGTGAAAAGCAAGTCCGTTCTTGTCTTCCAGAAGCAGGGTGGATAAAAATCAATGATTTAAAAAAAAAAATCGGATTTTTTTTAAAATTTAAATCAGATTTTTTTTATTTAAATCGGATTTTTTTTTATTTTTATCAAATTTATTTTAATAAAACGCTTTTGGAGTAAAGATAGTTTTCTATTTAAGATAGATTAATAATTTAGTTTATTCAGCGTGAAATGGAGCTTAGTGATGTAGCATGAGGCTGTATATTCCGCAATATTTACATTTTTTGGTAAACTCATTCAATGAACCCAAGCTCTGCAAGCTGAGATAACATGCGCTGCATTGATGCATTCACACAATTTCACAGTAACCATGAGATAAATCATAAAACGAAGTTCAGGAATACTCCTTTATCCCATTGTTTTGCAAAACTATGTATACTACAAACTCTGTGATTGAAGAGAAATGCATCTGTACCACCAGGCTCTTAAGTGTGAGGAGGAAAGGCAAGCAGTAAAAATGAAAGTGAAACCTTCTAAGCAGCTTATAAATATAATATTAAAGAGCACCTGTCATTTCAGATCCATCATGGCAGCGTCTGTTAGCGGCATCCACTCACCTGCTGCCCACCACGTCCCTCCCTTCTTGTGTCAATGCCGCATCACCAGCCGTCCCATTAAAGTGAATGGGAGTGTCGGTGAGTCAACGGGTCAGAGGAGGAACCGCTGCGGGATAGAGATGACAGTTGCTCTTTAAAAATTATGATTTAAATAGAGTTGATTGAAATCAAGCCCTTTTACTAGTGATTTAAATCGTGATTTAAACCGACTTGATTTAAACCGACTTGATTTAAATCAAATCCACCCTGTCTAGAAGATGGAGGAAGCCAAACCGAGACAGGCAGGTGTTTAGGAAGTCCCCTGCTTCCAGAACGTATGTTCATTAACGCCCACGTCGTCTACCTCTGTGTGTGTTTGTGTGCGTGTGTCATTTCAGGTGCCCTCACCGTTGGCCTTGTGCGACAGTGTCAAACCATCCATGGACGTGACAGGACCTGCATTCCTCCACGGCTGCCTCCGGAGTGGATCACGACGTTATTTTTTATCATCATGGGCATCATTTCACTGACTGTCACCTGTGGCTTGCTGGTGGCTTCTCACTGGCGACGGGAAGCGACGAAATACGCACGCTGGATAGCCTTCACTGGAAGTAAGTCTCTTCTTCACTCAGCAGACCAAAGAGGGCAGGTTGCGTTTGGGGAAAACCAGCACCGCCATCCCAAGATCTCCCTGGCTATCCAAAAGCCTGTTCAGAAACCCTCAGCCCCTTCTCTTTCTCCCAAAAGCCTGCAGAGACACCCAGGCTTCTCCCCAGCGACAGGACCAGTGGCTTTGCTTGACTGAAGGTGACCCCTTCTGCCACCGTCATAAATAGGAGCCAGTTGCCAAATTTAGAGCATGTGACCATCGGTTGCTACAGTGGTCATAAGCGTCAAAAATGGCAACCATCATAAATTCATGCCGGTTGCCAAGCGTCTGAATTTTGATCATGGGGAATGCTGCATTGGTCACAGCGTAGAGATGTAAAATTTCCGGAAATTTTGAAGCTCGGAAAAAAACCCGTTTTTTTTCCGTTTTTTTGGAAATTTTCAGAAAAATTGAAAAAAATGCTACATTAGCACTTTTTTGTCTTTTTAAGATTGAAAGTCATTCTGTTACTTTAGGAACATAAAATATGACTATGGACAATTTGACTTGGCATAAAATTATCACAACTAGCATATTAAAAATATAGTGTAGCCAAACAATTAACACAAACAGAATTTACTTTTTTATAATATTTATTTGTAACAAAGGGAGCAACAATCTCCTGAACTGCTTACTAGTTTATGTGGAACAGCCAAAAAGCCTCCACAAAACAATTTTCAAAACCAAAAGTAACAATTTTTCATATTTCCTCTCCACAGTATTAAATAAAAATAAAAATAAAAACCCCATTCTCATAAAAAGAATTGAAGATGGGGGAAGTGTTAAGAAGAGAGTGGGACTAAGTTTCAATGGACATTTAATCAGAATCATTGCTTGTCCTCACTCAGTGCACAGAAATTAGAATAATCTGATATCATACATTTTTTTAGAAATGATTTGGAAAATATTTGAACACCCTGTCTTAAAATATTTTATTCATCATGTTAAAATAAAATATTCCACAATGTTTTTTTTTTCTTTTTTCAATTTTTCCAATTTTTTGGAAAAAAACAAAAAAGCCTTCAGGAAAAAACCAGGAAAAAACCGTTTTTTTCTGAATTTTTCCGGTTTTTTTTCCGGGCCTTCACATCTCTAGTCACAGGTGTGAAAAACAGTCACAAGGCACCTTTTTCCCAGTGCCGTCGCCACTAAACGAATAGTTGTCAGTCGAAGATTTCCTGTAATACCGCAGTTCCCTCCCCTTGGAAGTTAAGTCCTCCCCTCCAATTTTTCCTCCTTTAAAGGGCTACCGAACCACAGTTGCTAGAAAGAGGCTAGAAATTGGGAAGGCTTTGCCTCCAAATCCCATTGGCTGATTTTCCTGAAACAATCCAGACGGTAGAACGTCCGGATTTTGAATCTAGATAAACTTCCTGGTTTAGTTTGTCTTGCCGAAAACCGTGGTCACGTGACGGTAGGAACAATGCAAACGGATCGGTTTGTCCAGTTGCTAAGCGGCCAAAATGCGATCATGGGATTGCAGGAGGGAGCATCAGAACTTCAAAACCAGGTTGTAAGTATCTCCGGGGAAGCCCGGCGTATCTTCAAACAGTCACTAAGTGGCCGGTCGTACGTTGAGGATTACCTGTAACCTGATAGAACTGCTTGTGATCTGTGATCAGCTTTACAGGTGATCAAACTCTGGATTTGTCTGTCCATCAAATCTCAGAGTAACCTGTGCAGAAGATAGTGCCTAGTGCTTCATTTGCAGTGTTCGACTGCTGCTTTCCCCTGGCCCACGTTCCCCTTCAAATGCTGGACTCCCAACTCCCATAATCCCCAACTGGACATCTCGGGGGTGGGGGGTGGCAGAGTTATGTTCTGAAGGCGAAGAGCAAGCTCTAAGCGCCCTCTAGCGGCTGTTTGACATTCTATTAAACCGAAGTTTGTTCGCTTTTAGAGTCGATTGGGGAGATATAGCAATAGCACTTAGACTTATATACTACTTTACAGTGCCTTACAGCCCTCTCTAAGCGGTTTACAGAGTCAGCCTATGGCCCCCAACAGTCTGGGTCCTCATTTTACCCACCTCAGAAGGATGGAAGGCAGAGTCAACCTTGAGCCTGGTGAGATTCGAACTGCCAAACTGCTGGTAATCGGCAGTCAGCAGAAGATATAGATAGTCCTCCAGTTACGGCCACAATGGAGATCAGAATTTCTGTTGCTAAACAAGTCAGTTCTGGGAAGTTGAAGTCCTGACTTCGTAACAGTTGCTAATGTTGAAAAATACTGGCCTTTACTGTTTAAGAAAATGTTTAAAAACATGTACAGGTGGTCCTCGACTTACGACGACAATTCACCCCAAAATTTCTGTTGCTCAGCAAGACATTTGTGAAGTGCCCCATTTTACGACCTTTCTTGCCGCATTTATTAAGTGAATCACTGCAGTTGTTAAGTTAGTCACATGGTTGTGAAGTGAACCAATGGATTCCCCATTGACTTTGCTGGTCAGAAGGTCGTAAAAAGGGGATCGCATGACCCCGGGACACTGCGCTCGTCATAAATACGAGTCAGTTGCCAAGCGTCTGAATTTTGATCACATGACCATGGGGCTGCTGCAGCGGTCGTTAAGTGTGAAAAACTGTAGTAAGTCCACTGCCATTGCAACTTCAAACGGTCACTGAATGAATGAATGTAAATCAAGAACTACCTGTACTTTCAGCCATCATACAATTTTTTCCACTAATCTGATTTTTTGTGTCTCTCTCTCCCCCCCTCTCTCTCTCTCCTTCCTTCCTTCCTTCCTTCCTTCCTTCCTTCCTTCCTTCCTTCCTTCCTTCCTTCCTTCCTCCAGTGATCCTTTTCTGTATGGCAGCCTTAATATTCCCCATAGGATTTTACATCAACGAAGTAGGAGGCCAACCGTATAAACTTCCGAACAACACCGTGGTGGGCTCGTCTTACGTACTGTTTGTTTTATCTATTTTCTTTACGATAGTGGGACTTCTGTTTGCTGGCAAAGTGTGTTTACCGGGCTGACGACCGTCTCCGTACCTTTTTTGGGGGGGGGGATGTTTACGGTCACGAAGGAGAATAGGACGTCGTCTGGCACTTCCGCAGGAAGATGCTAAGGTCAGGCCGCCGTTGCAGTCTTACCGGAAACGAGGAGGTTTCTTCTGTTCTCACTATGCACTTTGGATTTTTTTTAAAGAAGAAAAACTTTTATTATTATTATTATTATTATTATAATTATTCCTTTTTACGGAGAGTCTTTCCCCCATAACCAAAACCAAACAACCACGACTCATCTCGTCAGCATCTGGACGTGGTCAGGTGTGCACTGTGATCGGACCATTTCCCCCCCCTTTTTTTTCTCCCCCCCCCCTCCTGTCCCTCCGACTCCTTCTGCATCACCGTACTGTACCCCCTTCAAAACGATCTGACAATATTGAAAGTCTCAAAAAGTATTTATGCACTTTGATTGAACGGGCGTTTGCCAAGGGGCGGGGCTGGGCCTCACCCAACCTTTAGCGATTTAGCATCTTCCTTCTATGATAGGCAAGAAGCATTTGCCATCAATCCTTCCCTCTCCCCCCTCTCCCCCCCCCCCCCCCTCCCTCTCCTAGAATCTCCCCCCCTCCTCCCCGTATTAAACACCCCCCACGCACACAAGTAATCATTCTCACGTTAGCTGCATCCTGAAGCCGGTAGATCAAAAGACATTTTTGGGGAATCTGTTACGAAGATCCGTCTGCTCGCCACCCTCGCTCATGGTTATCACCCTCCCCCCCCCCCCGGTGACTCCGGGTGGGGCTGAGGAATTCTTCCATATGTATTTATATGTGTGTGCGTGTGTGTATGTGTGCATGCGTGTGTGTGCGTGTGTGTATTTATATGTATGATGCAGTACACCGAATGTCTATGTATGTGTATTCACACACAAGCACGCACATATGCGTACATGCCGACCGACACAAGCAAAACACTATGGTGTGCAACACTAGGGCTTGCAAAGGAGAAAGGAAAGAAAGAAAGAAAGAAAAAGAAAGAAAGAAAGAAAGCCATTTCTTTGAAGGCCGCATTGGTGAGAAAGTCTTCAGTATACCTCATTTGCTGTAGCAGCCCTTGCTTTTGATAGGTTTTTATGATAGGTACCAACAACTCCATGCCTTCCTAGATGCAATTTTAAGTTAAGCTAAGAGAGTTCCTCCTCCTCTTCCTTCTCCTTCTGCTTTTCTTCCTCCTCTTCCTTCTGCTTCTCTTCCTCCTCCTGTTTCTCTTCTTCCTCTTCCTGTTTCTCCTCCTCCTCTTCCTTCTCCTTCTGCTTTTCTTCCTCCTCTTCCTCGTCCTTCTCCTCCTCCTCCTCCTCCTCTTCCTTCTGCTTCTCTTCCTCCTCCTCCTCGATTTGAGTCTTGATGGTCAAAGATGAAATCATGTCTTCTTTTTGAAAGCTCTGACCCCAGTGATGGGAAATTCGACCCAACAATTTAACGCATCATTTAAGCAGTGTAAATCGTGGGAGCCTCTCCTCTTTTAGAGGTCTTGTTCTTTACATCATGGTGGGGTTTGGCCCAGATAATCTGCCACAAGCATCTCCAATAGAGTTGACCCCCAAACAGCGCCAAAACCATTTCCCCCCCCCCCCACTTTGAAAGTATTAACTCTTCTGTTGTTATTCCACAAAAGAACAAGGTGATTATTGGATAATGCAGGTGTTTGTTTTTTTTAAATGGCCTGTCTGTTTTCAGGGGTCTTTGCAGGTAATGTCTTTCTCTTTCTTGACAGATTCTCTCGGAAAATAGTATCGCTAACATTGAGATACAGGCCTGCCTCCTTGGTTTATGTCTGATACTCTGCCGTTCGGCCCACGAAAACCAAAACTGGGCGCACAGCAGCATGAGGGAGGGAACACAGATCACCCAAAGCATGCTAAGCAACATTACGAATCTGTCATGCTGGATGCAACGGTCCTGTCTTAGAAATCATGCATCTGATAATCTTAGCTCAAAGAGTTGAGGCCCTCTTACTCATTTCTTGCAGGCAAATCCTCGTGGTTGAAGGAACTGCTGAGGACTTTCCCTGCCACACAGTGGGAAAGATTCCCTGTTGCAAACAAACCAACAAAACACCTGCAGACCAAAAGAGTCTCAGTTCAATCATGTAGATTTTTTTTTTTTTAGGAAACCTATTGTGGTTGAAGGAAACGGCTATCAAGGTTGGCTTGACCATCGTATTGGATGGGTTCCTACCTTCTTCTCAATTCCCTGCAGGGATCCTCATTAGAGATCCCCATTTGTTCAGGGCAGGTGGGCCCTTTTACTCCCTAAGAATGCTGGGCTAGGGGCCCACTCCCATCGATTCTTCTCTCAAAGGGTCAACGGGCCTTGCGTGGAATCCATCAGTTGTTTGCGTCCGTTTTAGCTTTGTTCAGTTCGATGTTGAGAAAGCGGTAAAGGGACGTGGTAGAGCATGTGGCAGCCAAAGGAGGCGTGTGCATCCTGGCACTGGCACCCTGGCTGCTACACTGAGGATCCTATCTTGTGGATAACCACAGGAAGCGCTAAAAGGAATCGCTTCTAAGGCCTGGTTTGCAAGCGCTTTTTGTTAACTTGAGTTTGTGAATGACCGCGATTCCATTTCTTAACCAGAATAGGTGACTTGAGTTTCCTTTTGTTGTCGGAGCATATTGTCCGTCCTTTCAGTTGGCCAGAAGAATCCCTCCCCTCCCCTCCAAAACGGGCGTGTTTTAATATTTTTTTTTTAAAAAATGGTTTTGTGAAATCATGTCCTTATTTGGTTTAAGGTCAAGCATCTTAAGATTTGCCAGGCGTTAGCAGTGAGTCCTGAAGATATTTATCTCTGCAGACAGAACAGGTTCTGTAGATGCCGGACCGTTTTTAACCCCCCCCCCCCAAAAAAACTCTTAGTTAAACTAATGGCTGCAAACAGGAGCAGGTTACCTGTTGCAGGTCAAGAGCTAGGGCTCTTAGGGGAGGATAAGGGCCACGGCGGTCGAGACACAGCACAAAAAAACAGGTTGCACAGGTGGACAAGGCTGGGATTTTTCTCCCTCGCCCCCTTTTGTAGGTTTGTGTGTATATGTGAGTCTTTGCTTGGTTCTGTTGGATGGAAATGAGGTCTTCGTGCTGCTTTTAGAGTTTGTGCCGTCGTTTTCATGTCTTTTTCCCACCCTGGAAACGCACCGCCAATTGTCGGCAGTTCCACCCCTTCACTTTGGAGCAGACTTCAAAGGCTGCTAAAGATGGGAGTGTGCGAGAACCGGTTGCGAGACGTTCTCCACAATGTCCCACACCAGTTGTAGGTGGCCCAGGGGTGAAATTCAGCAGGTTCGGACAGGTTCTATAGAACCGGTGGCAGCGATTATGCGCAGTTCGGAGAACCAGTAAATCGCACCACTGACTGGCCCCGCCCCGCCCCTCCCCCTCACTCCTTCTCTCCTCCTTCTCGGGCTCATACACACAGAGCAAACATGAGAAGGAGGCGGGAAGCAGCCAGGTTGAACGCTAGAAGACTTGGCTGAACTTTTCTGTCGATTCTGTGGGCGTGGCTTGGTGGGCGTGGATTGGCCTCACCCACCAAGCCACGCCCACAGAACCGGTAGGGGAAAATGTGAATGTCACCCCTGAGGCGGCCCCATGGCATGGTTGGGCAGTGGCACCTTTTCTCTTGAGCTCTTGATATTAAAAGCAGCTGCCTATCGAGCTGCGTTTTTAAAGGCACAAGCTAGTATGCTTCAGAGCCCTGGCCTGATGTTACTTAGGTTCATTGCACAGATGTTCTACAGCCTCGATGTTGCACATCATCTGTTGCAGGTTGCCCGTTCAGAATTTAGGAAGACCGGCAGGCTAGGCCCTCATCCTTTTCCTCTCCCTTCAACGCACAAATTGCTCTGCTTGCCGCTCATCACATCCGGTGCTGAATTCCCGCCTCCACACACCTCTTAGCAGAGGTAGACTCTGGTTCTCTTTTGTGTTATTAAGTCTCTTCCCATCTCTCTGGCAGGGCACATGATAGGATTACCTAGATGAGGGGGTCTCCAAAGTTGGCCACTTTTAAGACTTGTGAACTTCAACTCCCAGAATTCCCATGCTGGCTGGGGAATTCTGGGGACTTGAAGTTCACAAAGTGGCCCAAGTTAAAGTTGCAAGGATGACTGGCTAGGGAATTCTGGGACTTGAAGTTCACAAAATGGAGCAAGTTAAAGTTGCAAGCATGGCTAGCTGAGGAATTCTGGGAGTTGAAGTCCACAAGTCTGAAAGTGGCCAACTTTGGAGACCTCTGACCTAGATAATTTGTGAAGAAGAGAAGGTCTCTCAGTCAAGCCCTTAGGCATCATCCAACTCTCTTGCCCCACTTCCATAAGACGAAGAGCAGTGGGGCAAAAACCCAACTCCTGAAACCATTTTTTTATTCAGGATGGGTATCAAGAAAGCAAGCAACCCATTTTTTTCCAACCCTGCTTTTAGTTTCCATTTGGAAATGCCTAAGAAAAGGGGAGAACCAGCTAACCTACATATCCTACAAGCAGGCCTTGTAGAGAATTTTAACCAGGGAAGCGTCTTAGCCGTCTTTGACAAACAGCTGTTGAGCTAACATTAGGACGCTATCCGCAAAAAAAAAACCCCAGCAAAAATATTTGCGGATTTGTATCCTTTGCCGAGTAGGTGGCCAGAGTGGATGGATTCCCCCCCCCCCCAGTTCACGTGAAGTTCCTTCCGTGGCCCTAAGAAAAACTGGAGAAGCACATTGGCTGGAAATCACGCAGCGATCACCGTGCCTGTAACCGTAAGGAATCCAGGCTCACTCACTCCGATCCTGGATCGCATCTTGTTAGGTGAATGGACGTCTCACCCAGAGCTGCATCAGGCAGAAGGCCTAAACTTTTTGGCTTTAATGTGACACCGAACCATTTCTCGGAAGGGGAGGAAAATAAATCCCCGAAAACCACCTGGATTATTTTTTTTATTAAAAAAAAGGGGGGGGACGCGAGGGGAGTTTAGGGGGGGGAGAATCAACTCTTGCTTTAAATAGAATCGCAAAAGTGTGCAGTATTAATTTATAGCAGAAAGGCCATATCTTGTAAACTGTATATAAAGCAGTTTTTTTTTAAAAAAAAAATTTGGTGCAAATGTCTGTCAGTTTTCTGTCTGTTGCATTGGGGGTTTCGGGGAGGGGTGGGGGGGACACATCTGGTCCCTCGTGTGTGTGTATGTCTGTGTGCGTGCGTGTGTATGTGTGCGTACGTGTGCATTTCTTTTCACTGCTCGCAGCCTTCCCCAATCCAGCTTGTGCAGAGCACCAGGTTCGAGAAGGCAGCCTGTAAAAGCTTTGGAGTCAAGTGTGCTATGAATTATGCCTCGTTCCTCTTAAACCCTGGGGTATGTTTTTCTTTTCTTTTTCTTTTTAAACAACAGATCTTACTTGGATTTTAAATGTCTGCACCCTCCATTTGGCTCTCTTTGCATTAACTATCTTGTCCCAAGCAATTCATATGAACAGAGGTTGGGGAAGAGGTTGGTACCAAGCCTTTGAAAACTGTCAGATCGATTTGATAAAGGCAGTTTATTAACCTTGGGGAAGAGTTAGCTGCTGTTTTGTTGATGCCTCAACATCTAATGCAGGGGTCCTCAAACTTGGCAACTTTAAGACTTGTGGACTTCAACTCCCAGAATTCTCCAGCCAGCTATACTGGCTGGAGAATTCTGGGAGTTGAAGTCCACGTCTTAAAGTTGCCAAGTTTGAAGACCTCTGATCTAATGTCTTGGGAGGGGGAAATCAAATGTTTATTTAAAAAAAAAACACCTCCCAGCTATGGTGCAATCAGATGTTCTTTTTGTGCATTCATTTTTGACAAGCTTGTGTGATTCTTACCTATGCAGCCAAGGGTTTTTTTTAAGCATTTTTTTTTTGTCTCCCATCAAAGTGTCTCAAGTTGGATTAGTCTGCAAAACAAACCTGAGTTTTTCTTGCGGTCTCTAATCCTAGCGGCATTCAAGACATTTTTGGGGTGTGTGTTTGTGTAAGAAGACTGGTATCTATCCAGAAGTTGCTGAAGTAACATCTCCCAATTAACTCCAGTCAGTGAAGGCCGCTGAGAATTGTAGTTCAACGTCTGGAAAAAAAAAATCAGAATTTGCTCTCCGTTATTTAATATCCCCTTTTGGGAGCGAGTTCGAGCCAACCTTCTCCCAGGTGGCTTTTTCTAGAGAATTGATATGAAGCTTCCACCATCCTTAACAAAGTTTGGCAGCTGGACTGGGTGACGGGAGTTGTAGTTCCAAAATTTAGGAAAGCCAAATAAGTTTTTGCCTTATTTGACAAGTTTAGCCATGCTAACGTACATCCAATATAAATTTACAGCAGTTAAATCTCCTCTAGGCATTTTCTTGCAAATTTCACTTTCTGGGGCATTTTGGAGAAAGTCAACTTTTCCCCACCCAACAGCTGCTGTTATTAGAAGTATGAAAACTTTGTGAAGGACACAAAACCTGAAGGAAATGACATTTCATTGAGAGATTTGCTTCCCTGTGCGATTTTAAAATACTTGGGCTTTGCAGTGGTCCCTTCCCCTCCACCTTCCACTGCTTCCCATCCTGCAACTCCAAAATAATTGTTTTCTAATCGGTTGGGGGGGGGTGCATACTTTTGTTTGTTTTCTTTTTCTTTTTTGCGGTTAACTTCCCAACAAATTGTTAATACAGACTGTATAAAACGGACATGATTTTCCTCACTTGTATTTTTGTTATTGAGCAAGTTTATCAAAATAAATTCTCTACTGAAAGAAATCCACCTGACTTGATCTGCTTTCCCCCCCCCCCTTTTGTTTCCCAATTTATTTATTTTTTAACACCGATGGTTGTTTGTGGCAAACCCATCCTCAGGGCTGAAGTGCTTTTGGAGAGTGAAAAGCTTTAAAATAAACAAGCTAAGAGCTTTCTGACAAAATTGAGCAGCAGCGCATGAAACTTCCAATTATATAAGTGTCTGGTGGGTTGTTGTTGTTTTTTAAGTGGATTTCCGGTTTCTAATAAAAACAACGAAAACATCAAAAACACAACTCAAAGCTTCCCTCTTCCTTCCCCAAGATAGATAGATAGATAGATAGATAGATAGATAGATAGATAGATAGATAGATAGATAGATAGATAGATGATAGATAGATGATAGATAGATGATAGATAGATGATAGATAGATAGATGATAGATAGATGATAGATTGATAGATAGATGATAGATTGATAGATGATAGATACATAGATAGATAGATAGATAGATAGATGATAGATAGATAGATAGATAGATAGATAGATAGATAGATAGATAGATAGATAGATAGATGATGGATGGATAAATAGATAATATATATATAGAGAGATTCAAATAGATGAGATAGATGATAGATGAGATAGGTAGATGATAGATAGATAGATAGATAGATAGATAGATAGATAGATAGATAGATAGATAGATAGATAGATAGATAGATAGATAGATAGATGGATAAATAGATAATATATATATAGAGATTCAGATAGATAGATAGATGATAGATAGATTGATGTAAATAGATGATAGATAGGTGATAGATAGATGATGGATGGATAAATAGATAATATATATAGAGAGATTCAAATAGATTAGATAGATAGATAGATAGATAGATAGATAGATAGATAGATAGATAGATAGATAGATAGATAGATAGATAGATGATAGATAGATAGATGATAGATAGATAGAATAACTTATTGTCATTTTTTGGTGAGCACACTGGTCCACATTAAAAATGAAATTCTGTTAACTGCTCTATATCTATATAGACAGACAGAGATGATAGACAGACAGAGATATATGATAGATAGATTTTATTTATTTATTGTCTCTTCCAAAGATTGACAACATCTGTAGTGCCCTGAGTCACATTTGTGAGATGGCTGGATATTTAAATCCTCTTAGCACTATCTTTGCTTCAGGCAAATATCTACAGCCTTTCAGGGCCCTTCAAAATCTCAGTTTTCTGCCTCAAACACCTCCAAAACCCTTTACAGGTAGTCCTCGACTTACAACCATTCGTTTAGTGACCGTTCAAAATTACAACCTTCTGACAAGCCAAGTCCATGGGGAAACCAGATTCACTTAACAACTCATAATGATTCACTTAAGTCTATGGCAAGAAAGGTCATAAAACAGGGCAAAACTCACTTAACAACTGTCTCGCTTAGCAGCAGAAATGTTGGGCTCAATTGCGGTCGTAAGTGAAGGACTTACCTGTACAGTCATCCTTAAATGAGGCCACAACAACCTGAAGCAGATACCTGGAAGATCCTATTCATTCTCTTCAATGAACCACACATTTCAAAGCAAATGGACATATATCTGGCTTCTTTACCCCAGGTCCTAGGGGTGGACCCTGTGATACACACCCCTCCCCATTTTACACAAAACCTGGCCCTTGTATCACCTTGTGTCCTGGTTTCAAACACTGCCACCTAAACTCTTGCTTGGAAAGGACTTCCTTAAAAAAAAAATCAGTATTAATACCACACACAAAGGATTACGTCGTGCAGGGAGGACAGAGGGCAGAAAAAATGGATTTCCCGTGCTTTATTTACAGTACATGGAAATATTTCCTGGAGCTTTTTTGGTGGCCTTCTGCAGCTCTTGAAGACCTGCCAAACGGCCCTTTGGCTGTTCATCTGCCCAGCCTTTCCTTTTCCTTTCTCCTTCCCCTCTTCCACCTCTCTTTCTCCTTCCTTTCCTTTCCTTTCCTTTCCCCTTTCTTTTCCTTCCTTCCCTTTCCTTTTCTTTCCTTTCCTTTCTTCCTTTTCTCTTTCTTTTTCTCTCTTCTTCTTCCCTCTCCTTTTTTGCT
>QLTV01001351.1:570054-593927 GCA_003457575.1 Thermophis baileyi | reverse complement strand
GATACTGCAAAATCTCCATTCCCACCCCACTCCAGGGGAAGGATACTGCAAAATCCCCATTCCCTTCCCACTCCAGGGGGAAGGATACTGCAAAATCCCCATTCCCTCCCCACTCCAGGGGAAGGAAACTGCAAAATCTCCATTCCCTCCCCACTCCAGGGGAAGGTTACTGCAAAATCCCCATTTCCTCCCGATCAGCTGGGACTCGGGAGGCAGAGAATAGATGGGGGCGAGACCAGCCAGAGGTGGTATTTACCGATTCGCCGAACTACTCAAAATTTCCGCTACCGGTTCTCCAGAACTGGTCAGAACCTGCTGAAACCCACCTCTGGGGAAGCCAGATTCACTTTACAACCGTGTGACTGACTTAACAACTGCAGTGATTCACTTAACAACTGTGGCAAGAAAGGTCGTAAAATGGGGCGAAGCTCACTTAACAACTTGCATAGCAGCAGAAATTGTGGGCTCAATTGTGGTCGTAAGTCAAGGACTACCTGTGCATTTAAACCACGGACAAAATACATCTTTCAACAGGGGAATTGCCAGGTTCCTACTATGATCGCCAGCGAATCCAGGCCTCTCATCTCCAGGACTTTCTTTAAAATTTTTAGCCAATTACAGCCTCAATTGTGGTCATAAGTGAAGGATTATCTGTGGTTATGCAAGATAAAATCTCATTTACTTCACTCAACAAGGCATTTCTCCTCAATGACCCGATGGGTGAACTAAACTTTTTAATCACAGCATTGTAGTGCCTAAGCTGGAGTTGTGCGGTGGCCTAGAGGTAAAGTTCTCGCCTCACAATCAGGAGGCTGTGAGTTCGATCCTAGGTAGAGGCAGATATTTCTCTCTCTGGGTACAATGAGAATATATCTGTTGAACAAAACTCCGCATTGGCGACAGGAAGGGCATCCGGCCAGTAAACACTCTGCTAGCTCCATTCAGTTGCCCATACTCCACCCCGCAAGGGATTATGGGATCGTTAAAATATGATGATTGTAGTGCCTAAGCTCTGATTTAATTCAAGGTGTGTTTGTTGTCATTTTCAGAGAGCACTTAGTCTGGAAAATGTAGAAGCCTTGTACATTTTGACCGATGGAAAACCTGACACCAGTTGCAGCTTAATTCTCAAAGAAATTGAAGTGCTTACAAAGAATCACGCCGTTACCATCCACACCATTTCTTTCAATTGCACGGACAGGTAACTCTCGCTTGGCTTCCCAAACTGAATTTTAAAATTGAACCCTGGGCCAACATGAGAAAAAGGTTCTGCACCATGCTAATTTAGCAAGTGGCCAACTTCTCTGACTCTTCCTGACCCTTATAACTTAACGTTGAGGATTGAACTCAAATGACTCCCAGTTTGGGACATTCTCCTTTTTGTCTCCGACAGAGTGGCCAACGACTTTCTCAAGAAACTCGCCTTCCAGACCGGCGGACGGTACCATCGTTGCCATGGAGATGCAGACGGACAGTTGGCCGCACACCAACTGCTTTCGCAAGGTTTTAAAGATGCGGAGGTACCTCTCATTGACCCAACTCGGAATCTATGAGCTAATCTTCCTTCCCAATAATTTTACAATGAGGTCACTGCAATCCACTGTGCAACGCCCACAAGATTAGATTATGATTAGATCAGTTACCGTCAATCGGTGTTCATCAATCTTGGTGACCTGCTGGTTGGGAAATTCTGGAAGTTGAAGTCCACACAACTTGAAGTTGTCAAGATTGAAAAATACTGCATTAGAAGTGGCAAGGTCAGGACCTTGGACAGCCGCGGAGTCTTAACACAGGGCTGTTGACCCCTGTCATTTCAACCGTCTTCATTCATTCGTTTATTTAATTTATTGATCAAATTAATGTGCCACCCATCTTGTGGGCGGCTTACAAACATTAAAACTACTATGTCAACTTGCAAAGATTTCAAGTTGCCATGAAAAGGGGGGGGGGAAGCTGGAGGAAGGCGGTTTCCCTAACTGAAAATGCATTCCACAAATGTTTCTTTTACTGATTGTGTCCTAGGCTACCGGAGTCAGAAGGAGGGGTGTGTGGGTCACAACCCCGCCAACGTGATTAATTGGACAATGTGATTTATGACATGGCCAATGAGAAGGGGGGAAACAGGGTCAAGACGACGTGCAGCCGGGCGTGAACTCAGTTCTGGCTGCACCGGAGTATTGCCGAGATGTTGCTTTTAATAAATCTTTGTATTTCTTTTGGACTTTGGCTCATGGCTCCTGAATTAATTAGGGCGTCTTTCGGAAACTTCACATACTACACATTATATTGTCTGTGGAGATACTCAGTCATCCAGGTCATGGGTGTCCCAAAAGTGCTTTTTCAAAAGACAACTGGACTTTGTTTTTTTCCTTGAAGGTGTTTCGCTTCTCATCCAAGAAGCTTCTTCAGTTCTGACTGAATGGTGTGTAACTGAAGAAGCTTCTTGGATGAGAAGCGAAACATCTTCAAGGAAAAAACAAAGTCCAGTTGCCTTTTGAAAAAGCACTTTTGGGATACAAATTATATTATTTGTCTAGCAATTTCATTTCTGGCAGTGATGACCTTTCTACGATTCTTATTCTCCATCTCATTCATCTTTCTTCATATCATCTTCATTAGCGTTACCTTTACCACTTGGAATTATTCCTAGTCAGTTCATATAAGGGCTTCACAGGTAGTCCTCGAGTTATGACTGCAATGGGGGCCAGCATTTCGCTTGTAAGTCGTGATGGTCGTAAGTTAATGCACCCCCATTAACTGGACCTGGTTTTACAACCGTCTTTATGGCAGTCGTTGAGCGAATCACACATCGTAAGTCTGAATCACATGGTTGCAATGGCGAAGTCCATTCTCCCAAATCGAAGGGTTTTTTTACCCAAAATTGGCAAAAAAAAAAAAAAAAGAATTTCAAATCATGGCTAGATAACGGTATGATGTTGCAACCAGTAGCAAGTATGAGCCAATTGTCAGGGCCTGAAATGTAGTCATGTGACCAACAGGGGCAGCATGATATTTTATGATGACTGGAAGTGCTTTATGTTGATGTAATGTCAAAAGGTTATTAAGTAAGGTCATTATTATTAAGTAAGGTCATAAATCAAGGATTACCTGTATATGGCCAGAAAGACATTATCAGGACAGATTTCCTGCTTCCTGGATTTCTAGCAGATGTTCCCAAGGAAGAGGGATGTTGGTTGACCTTTGACCTTATGTTTTCTTTAATGATCAATTGATCTTCGCTTAAACAAAACGAAAGAAAACCTGCATTCTTGGTTTGTTTGTTTGTCTCCCCAGGATCCTGTTTTCCCCTTGTTCGAAGGAGACGATTTGAAGAAGCTTGTCGAAGAAATAGACAAAGCTAGGAAATATTTAACACAGGCAAAGATATTTAGGTGAATGTCTAATATTTGAGTTCTGGACTTGTCAATTTCCCTAATTCTTGTTTCTTCATTTGAAGGGTTGGTGGCTTCTTGCTTGTTCTTTTGGGACTGGTTTTCGTTTTCCTTTAATTATATTTTGAAAAAAATATATCTCAGGGTGGCATAAAATGAGGAGATAAATGCAAATCATATTTTTTTTGTATTTTTCTTTTTACTAGATCGCTTTTAGAAAAAAAGAACACAAATGAGAAGAACCATCTCCCTTAATACAATTGCTTCCAGGTACGGTAGAATGTACATATGTTTGCTTGTTAATCTTTCGTGCTAAATAGCTGTGCGCTTTTCAGGAAGATATCTACTCCAAATATGTGAAAAGTTTCAAAAACACCAGCAGCGGCCATATATACAGGTAGTCCTCGACTTACAACCACAATTGAGCCCACAATTTCCGTGGCTATCTGAGGCATTTGTTAAGTGAACGTTGCCCCGTTTTACGACCTTCCTTGCCACCGTTGTTAAGTGAATCTGGCTTCCCCATTGACTTTGCTTGTCAGAAGGACAAAAAAGAGGATCACATGACCCCAGGACATGGGACATATGCAACCGTCATAAATATGAGTCAGTTGTCAAGCATCTGAATTTTGATCACCATGGGACCATGGGAATCTTGCAACGGTCGTAAATGTGAAAAACAATTGTAAGTCACTTTTTTCAGTGCTGTTGTAATTTTGAACGGTCACTAAACGAACGGTTGTAAGTCGAGGACCACCTGTAATGGGCTGTCAGAATAACCTTGAGAGATCGGCGAAATGCTGGAAGTGTCACCAACTACCGGGATCATATTATCATACGTGGTGGACTTGTGCACAAGTTAAAAGATATTGGACTAAAATTAAGACGTGGTTAGAAGAGATGACGCAGCAACGCATTGAACTGAAACCAGAGATCTTTTTGCTAGGGATATTGCCAGAAAATTATAGAAAAGCGGATAGGTATTTGATGATACATGTGCTAACTGCAGCTAGAATTGTATATGCTCAATATTGGAAAAAAGGAGAGTTACCCGAAGAAGAAAAAGTGATAAGGAAAATATTAGATTGTGCAGAGATGAATAGATTAACACTAGCAATTAGAGATAAGGAACAGATAGAATATTATGTGGTTTGGGAAAAGTTTTATAAGAAAAATGTTTTTTATTGTTAAAAAATGGGGAAAAAAAATTTAAAAAAAAAAGAATAACCTTGAGAGACAGGAGGAAGAGCTGCAGCTTAAACAATGGTCTGAGGAATAAAATCTGCATTCAGACATGAAATAAAAATTTGAGTATTTCAGAACTGATTCTCTTTAGTTCCCTGGAACATAACAGGCTGGGGAGAGGGGGGACAGCTGAGGATTACCTGTACCTCATTCTCACCCAGACAGAATCAAGTAGAATTATCTTATGGGTGAACTAGTAGCTGGATACCCGTGCTCCGCTACGAAACTATGTGATCGGGCTTGATAAATTGACAGTTAAAGCTTGAAAATTAATGAGTAGTGTGATCGGGCTTAATAAATTGACACCTAAAGCTTGAAAATTTATGTAGAATGTGTAACTCCTTAGCATCAGAGCGTGTTAATATGAGGCAACTGGCAGTTGGAACAGAGTTCTTTTCAGGTGGGGAGGGGGAGTAGAATATCTAACTCCTTAGCATCAGAGCGTGTTAATATAATACTGTATAAAAAATACTAATGATCTGATGGTCATTTCGAAAAATCCTTTCTTAGCGAGCACCTAGAAGCCAAGAGGAACATACGTGCCAAGTTTCAAGTTTGTAGGCTTTACGGTTCTGGAGATTTCATGATGATGCGGGAGTGGTATTTGGCTTTTATATATATAGATTACACTAGCGATTGTCTTTTTATTAAAATCTTACTCTCTGTCATTCTTTTAACAGATCCAGCAAAAGAGTTTTATTTTATTTTTTCATAAACCGCTGCTATAATATCCCGGTTGGCAAATCTTCCTTCATTCCCGTGGGAATTCTAGAATGAAAACAAAGAAACTTGAACAATCTTTCGACTTTTCTCATTCTTTATGTTACCCGGAAAATAATCTCATCACCCCCCAATCCCGGTACAGTGTCTCTTCCCTTCTTCACCGCCCCGCCCCAATGATGGATCCTAGGTGATCTTATTAATCTGGGGTCCATTTACAATCTTTTCAGCTTTGCCAAATGCAATAAGAACGGGGTGCTCACATCACTATAGTTTTATAAGCTTGTTTATGGAGTGAACACTTTTTGAAGGTGAAAGAGGTGGTCTCCAAAAGCTGTTTTTTTGGGGGGAGAAACTTCATTTCCCACAGTTCCTATCGTCTTCTGGATTTGGGGCTTGCTCGCTTCTCTCAAACTCATAAAGGAGAGCAAAAGGTAAGACGAGATCACTTCAAATGGATTCTCCAAATTGTTGACCAAGATCAACATTCCTGGAAATATTTTAACGATATTGATTCCATCATCCCACGTCAGATGTCCAGTGAAAAAGATGAATGAGAACATCTATGGAGATTCTTGGTCATCCAGGTCATGGTTGTCCCAAAGGTGCTTTTTCCAAAGGCAACTGGACTGTCTTTGTTTTTCCTTGAAGATGTTTCGCTTCTCATCCAAGAAGCTTCTTCAGTTCTTCTGCATCCAAAAACTTCAGTTCAGTTGTTCTCATCGAAGAAGCTTCTTCAGTTCTTCAGCTTCTTGGATGAGAAGAACTGAACTGCACTGAAGTTTTTGGATGAAGAAGAACTGAAGAAGCTTCTTGGACGAGAAGCGAAACGTTTTCACGGAAAAACAAAGGAAGTCCAGTTGCCTTTTGAAAAAGCACCTTTGGGTTTGATGAGAACGTGAGTTGCAAAGTACCATCTAAGCTGTTATACTGTGTGTGGTGCAGCGGATAAAGAGAATTTGAAAACTGAGATATATGTTACTGTCTAAGAAACAAAAAACTGCATTTTTTGAAATTCTGTCAGTGTGCCATCCTAGAACTATACTTCTCCTTGATTAAAAAGGAAGAATAAATCAACTGCTCCATCACCACATTTCTTTTGGAAAGACTGAGAGAACATTTTGAATGTCATGATCCTTTCAGTGTCAATAAACTCTACAGAAGAGTTCTCCTGGCAAATAAGTTTGATTTAATCCTTTTTTCCCCCCTTCATGTTTGCCTCTTCACTTCGTCCCTCTCCTAGCTCCCCATCACCATCAATTGGCCTATGGTTAGATTAACCTAGCTTTAAAAATTGGTGCCCCAGTGTCAACCCTTCGATGTAGCTGTGCCCGAGAAACCAAAATCATAAATATTTAAACCATAAATGAACCTTGTCATCTTCTTCTCATCTTCCTTCCTTTTGAAAAGCAACCCGCATTGAATTCTAACCCCCTGTTTGAGTTCTCCACCATTTTGTCCAGGTAACACTGTTGAGTATAGCTATAGGAAAGTTAGTCAATTAACAATCATGATAAAGAAAAGCTCGTCACACTTGAAATGGTCCCCTGTGCTAGTAGTTGCATCCAGGGAAGAGGGATGATGTCCAAACACAGGGATGACTAAGGTATCAACTGTGGACACATCCATTTTCTATATACTTTGCACCATCCATATATAAAAGGGGAAGGAATTCTATCCACACAATCACAGCCGTCAACTTGATTGTGTTTGACCCACAGCACCCATATCTGCTACATTTCTGTATATCAGATAAATAGCTGGTTGCTGCTCTTTCGAGGAACATCAAAAGAGTTTGCTAGTTTTCATCCACTCACCTCAGTCTTGTAGTCCTATTATTGGCCATGAAGATTGGCCTATAATCTTCAAATTAATTGCTACTTATGCTACCCTGGCCTTTCCTATAAGCAGAATGTCTTCAAATTAATTGTTATTTATGCTCCATTGATTGTATGCCGATGTTATGTGGCCCCATCAGTCTTCAAAATGTCCACTTTAATTGCATCGTTGGCAACCCAACACGTCATGCGTCAGGAGTACAATTCATACCATAGGGTCCTGTACAAATTGCTTTATGACAGTTCATAATCATCCAATCAATGGGCTGAAAGACAATAGGTGGGTAGAAGTCATTTTCAATTCAAAGTCACGTTGAAGGCTACATACCACTGCCTTGAATTGGTATTTAATACTACTACTACCGATACTTCCATGTCGGAAGCACCAAAGTGCTTCCGTGGTGAAAGGATTTGTCAGTGACATCACCCTTGCCCATGGGACACCCAGTCAGGGGCTCTTTTTGTGTCCCTGTGAACTTGCCCACCAAAGTGGCACCCATTTATCTACTCGCGGTTGCCTGCATTCGGGCTGCTGAGTTGGCAGGAGCTGGAGCGTGTGACGGGAGCTCAACCACCCCGCGGCAGCAACGGGTCTCAAATGTGAGCCTACTAATTGTCAGCCCAGCGTTCTAACCTTGTGAGCCCCACACTCCTATGGGTAAGGCTATTATCGGAAAAGCCGTTGCAGATCTGAAAGCATTCGAGTTGTAATGGTGTATGTAATGTTGAAATGACCTTGGGAGACAGAAGGAAGACTAGGCAAGGTCAGATAAGAGGCAGCTTAGTCTGCAGAACTAATGGGACATGGAAAACATCTCAGAAGGGACCTTCCCTAGTTTCTTGAGCTGCAAAGGTGTGGGGGGGAGAGAGATGTACTTTCAGACTGACATGTACTTTCATGTAACCTTACAATAAAGTAGAATCGGTTCATCTGGACACACTTTTTTTCTGGATTACCTCGCTAGTTGAGAGGACTGATGGCATATATCTTCCCACTGTTCTAATTGCCCCCCAAAATAAAAATAACAGGATAAAATTTAAAAACCTGTAACATTTAAAGGTTTAAAACAACTCCACCCCAATCTGGTATCTTCTAGGTACCACATCTTAATGTCTTGAAATGATAGCAATTACGGGGACAAGATCATCTTCACTGAAAAAAAATTGTTTCCAGCCCACCTCTGTTTAATCATTTAATCTGGGCTGATCTAATAGGGAGGAAGAGATTGGCGGGGGGGGGGGGAAGAGTTAGTGTTTTAGAGCAGGGGACTCCAAATTTGGCAACTTTAAGACATGTGGACTTCAACTCCCAGAATTCCTCAGCCAAGCATGCTGAGCAAGAGCCGAGGTGGCGCAGTGGTTAGAGTGCAGCACTGCAGGCTACTTCAGCTGACTGCTAGCTGCAGTTCAGCGGTTCAAATCTCACCGGCTCCAGGTTGACTCAGCCTTCCATCCTTCCGAGGTGGGTAAAATGAGGACCCAGATTGTTGGGGGCAATATGCTGACTCTGTAAACCGCTTAGAGAGGGCTGTAAAGCACTGTGAAGCGGTATATAAGTCTAACTGCTATTGCTATTGCTAATTCTAGGAGTTGAAATCTACAAGTGATTCCCCTATCAACAATCAGATTTCGCAAGCCAACTAAACAAACCCATGCTGGCTGGGGAATTCTGGGAGCTGAAGTCCACAAGTCTTAAAGTTGCCCAATTTGGAGTCCCCTGTTTTAGAGGGAGGGCACCCTAAGCCAGAACCAGCACCCTAAATTGTAAGCTACACCACAACCATGGGCTGTTGCAAAACTGCCAAACTAGTTCCGATCTGAAGCATGGAAGCTGCCTTCAAATGTTCCTACATAGCTGTTGTGATTTTTCTAGTTGGTGCCCCAGATAAATATGACATGAGGGCCTTTGATTTTTTTAATCTGATAAAGCTAATCCTCAATTAGGTTGATTGGCAATTCAGGCTCCAACATGGGCAACCCATGACTGCTTTTACTCTTGAATCATTGGCGTTTCCCTGATACGCATCTCATAGTTCTGTCTTGGAGCTCCTCTTCCTACTGGCGCTGTTGCATAACCAGTTGGAAGCTGATTAATTTCATCCCTCCAGCGAATTCAGTTTCCTAAGCCAGCCAATTCCATATGGCAGCCAATCAACCGATTTTGTATGTTGGACCACACTTTCAAAAGAGGTTTGCTTGGTCCTTCAAGTTGCCAAAAGTTTGGTCAGCTTGCGAAATCTCATTGTTGATAGGGGAATAATTGGTAAAGGGGCATGGATGAAAGCCACAACTTGTAGACATAGTTGTGGAGAACCAACAATTAAGTTCAGAGACATAGGTAGCCATAAAATGACATGCCTGCTTCTGACTCTGTATGAACTCAGCCAATTGTGGTTTGCCTAGTAAGCCAGTACTGGGGCGTATAATACCAGACATGTCATTAGCAGGCAAAATCACAAAACTGTGTGTCACTTACTTTGGCCATGACCTGAAGGGGAATTCACTGGAGAAAGCAGTTAGGTTGGGAAGAGTTAGCGGTAAAAGGAAACCAGGCTGCCAAAGAACACGGTGGCTGGAGACCATCAAAGCTGACACCAGCCAGAGCGTAGAACAACTCAAAGAAGTAGTACAAGACCGGAAGATGTGGAGATACCTGGCCCATAGAATCGCCAAGAATCGGACACAACTGAATGGATAACATCATCATTGTCAACATCATCAAACCAAAAATTCCACCTGGGACTGAAGATCATCCAGTGAGGAGAACATTTTCAGTGGTGGCACCCCATTTATAGTACATCCTCTTCGGAAAGAGTTGACTTCTGCTCGCATTAACCTCCTTTTGGTGCTGAGTGGAGACCTTTTCACTTTCCCAGCCCCTTTTTAATTGTGTTTTAATCCATATTGTGATGGTTTTTGAATGACTGACTAGGACAGCGGTTCTCAACCTGTGGGTCGCGACCCCTTTGGGGGTCGAACGACCATTTCACAGGGGTCGCCGCGCGCGTTAGCCCGCCATCTTGGTGCCACCGTCACTTGCAGGGGTGAAATGCTCCCGGTTCGGCCGTGCCTGCGGGTCGCTGGACAGCCGGTAACTACAGAAGCGGAAGACCGCCCACCCGCCCTGACGCCGCCATTTGGGTTCTTTTACCCTCTGCGCATGCGCAGAGGGGGGGGTCGCGGCATTAGAAAGGTTGAGAACCACTGGACTAGGAGGTGATGTGGTGATTTCATTTTGCCTTTTATTTAATTTTACCATACATTCTTATTAGACATGGATGCAGAATTCTTGCTCCTTTTCAGGATAAGGTTTGGCAATAGGGAAATAGGGTTCACCTTTATGCAAATGAATGTGGGTGTGAGAAAGTGTGAAAATAAGACAAACAAACTGAACTCTGAGCTGGACTCGTGTGTATTCTGATTTTCAATGATGCATGTCAAATGCCACAAAGAAGAGGGGGTCAAGCTATTCTCCAAAACACCTGAAGGCAGGACAAGGAGCAACGGAGGGAAGCTAATCAAGGAGAGAACCTACCTAGAACTAAGGAGAAATTTCCTTTCCCCCCTCACCCCCAATAAGTTTTATTTATTTTTAGTCTTTCTACATCTCATGTCGCGAGCGTTTGCTTTCTGGGTTTCATACATCCATACAATAATCTTAACAATATTTTTCTTAATTAGTTACAATTCATTATCATTTCATTTTTAATACATCTCTTACATTTCTTTTCATCTTAATATCTATCTTTTAGTCCTTTTCCCCTTTTATTTTATTTCTATTTTAACTCTCTTTTCTTTCCCCCTTTTTCTTTTCTAATCTTCTCTTTCCATTCCAACAATCAAACATGTGGTCTTTTCCCACCTTATACATTTTTAGTATATATACATTTCTAATATTAATATATTTTACTTCACTTCTTTTCTAAACAGTATTCAAAAATCTTTTACCTCTTTTCCACATCCATTCATTCCATTTCAATACAAGCTAATTTTATCTTCATGACAGTTAATTTATCACTTTATCACATTTCTAACAAACATTCAAAACTAATTTTTATCTCTTTTATCCCATACAAAACATGTTTCAAAGTTATCAATTTTCAATCTTCATATTTTCTTACGTTATTTTATAATTTCATTTAATGAAATTATAAAGGAGAAATTTCCTGATGGTGAGAGCAATCAACCAGTCGAACAGCTTGCCTTCAGAAGTTGTGGGTGCTCCATCACTGGAGATTTTCAAGAAGAGAGTGGATAGCTATTTGTCTGAAATGGTATAGGGTCTCTTGCTTGAGCAGGGGTTGGACTAGAAGACCTCCAATGTCTCTTCCAATTCTGTTGCTTTCAATGAAATGTGTGTGCTATCAATGAAAGTCCCAAAATGGGAACAAGATTTAAGTGAAGAAACGGTTCCTGGAACTCACCTTTTGCATTCAAGGGGGAGCCACTGCAAATATCCAGATTAGTATGTAGCTGAAGATATGGAGAGCTTGGAACACGCAATGTTACTCGGTCCTTCAAACTCCACCATCACTCAAAGAAATCATGGTAGGATGGAGTGTTTGCAACCCACCTATCAGAAGCTCCTTGTTTTAAGCAACGCCTTGTCATAGGCTCACACAGCCTCATGATCCAACACTGGAAAATCAATATACATCAAAGTTTAGTTTAAGGGCTGCAGACAGTTCTGTGCACACTTCAGAACGCGATAGAGTAAGCCAAATATATGTCTGGCTTTACACAACATGCTAATTCAAAAACTGTTCTAAATTCATTAGATGGATATAGATAGATATGAGAGGCAGTTTGGTGTACTGGTTGAGGCACAAGGCTGGAAAGCAGGAGACAGTGAGTTCTAGTACCGCCTTAGCCATGAAAGCCAGCTGCGTGACTTTGGTCCAATCACCAGGAGACAGTGAGTTCTAGTATTACCTTACCCATTCAAGCCATCCACCTCAGGAATGTCATCGTGGGGAAAATAGTACCGTGTTTCCCCTATAATAAGACATGTCCTGATAATAAGCCCAACAGGGCTTTTCAGGGCATGCGTTAAAATAAGCCCCCCCCCGCAATAAGCCCCCTTCCCCAACTACGTACACGCATCCCCTGCCCCATCTGCCACCCCCAAATTGTGCCCAAACATCTTACCAGAGTCTGGCAGCTCGCCGCTTCTCTTTCTTGGCCAGTCTTTGCAGGGAAACTCCTTGAAATGTAAAGAAAAACTTCTTGCGAGTGCGAGCAATTAACAACTTCGCGCACTCGCGAGAAGTTTTGAGAGGTGGAAAGAGAGCAGGTGCTGCGAGAGAGCCCATTTCTCATGTTGTTCTCTTCCTGGGTGGCAGCGGCGCGTTCAGCTCCCCGAATCTGGCCTGCCGATCTCGGCCAGTGAGGGGGGGAGCGCTGCCTCTCTCTCTTCTTCTCCCGAGTCTCGCAGCGCCTCCTCTCTCTTCTTCTCTGTGTCCAGAGATCGGCAGGCCAGATTCAGTGAGCCAGACGCACTGCTGCCACTCAGGAGAAGAAGAGAGAGAGGAGGTGCTGCGAGAGAGCCCATTTCTCATGTTGTTCTCTTCCTGGGCGGCGGCGGCGGCATGTTCAGCTCACCGAATCTGGCCTGCCAATCTCGGCCAGTGAGAGGAAGTGCCAGGTGGGGAGGGGTGGGGCAGTGGAGAAACGAGACGCAAGAAATCTTTCTCTCTTCCAAACTCCACCAGAAATGAGTCTTCGTGAGACTCATCGCACCTGCGCAGCCTCTTGGAGCGAAATGGGAGAATGATTTCTTGCATGCAGCATGCAGCCAAAAGGTTCCTTGTCCTGGTACTGTGTCTTACGTGCACTCTCCTCCCCCCGCCACCCGAAAGGTTTGCTCGCTGGCTGCTGGGCCCCTGGGAAGAGTAAGCGGGGCCTGTGGGAGGAAGGGAGTGCAGGCAAGGGTCCTGAGAGGCTCCCCTCCCCAGGAAAAGCTGAGGCGCTGCGGGTGTTGCTGCTGCCCTCACTGCCACCGCCTACGGAGGCCCCGGCTGGCTCCCTGCAAGCCAAGCTCAGCTGTGGGCAGGGAACACTGGCCATGGCCGGGCTGGCTGAGCTGCGTCTGTCGGGGCTGCCCTCGGCGTGGCTGCCCGGTGTCTCGCTGCTGGGCGCCTGGGAAGAGTAAGCGGGGCCTGTGGGAGGAAGGGAGTGCAGGCAAGGGTCCTGAGAGGCTCCCCTCCCCAGGAAAAGTCCAGCTCAGTTGCCGTCCCGTCTGGTGACTCCCAAGGCGGAGGGGCTTCCCGGGCATGCCGGTGGCCGCTCCGGTCAGTCAGTGCTCAGGTGGGGGGACCGCGGGGAGATTGGAGTGGAGAGGGGCAGGGGGGAAGGGGAGGCCTCCAATGACCGTCACCATAGTCCAGTTCCAGTTCCAGCTCCAGACATCACCATAGAGCAGGAAGTGCGCTCGCAGAGCGGCCGCTGCCCTGGCTGGGGTTTGGAAGCCACAGAGCCAGAGTTTGGGGGAGAGAAAGAAAGACTTCTGCTGCTTTTCTTGCGCGCAGCCAAAAGCAGAAGCAGCAGAAGTCTTTCTTTCTTTCTCTCCCCCAAACTCCGGCTCTGCGGCTTCCAAACCCCAGCCAGGGCAGCGGCCGCTCTGTGAGTGCGCTTCCCGCTCTATGGTGACAGCTGGAGCTGGAACTGGAACTGGAACTAAACAGACCGGCTAAGAGACCCCACAGAGCTGCCAGACTCCAGTAAGATGCGCGTCTCGCGGCCCGCCTCGCCTCCTGCACCCCGAAAATAAGCCCCCCCCAATAAGGCCAAGGCCATATTTCGGGGATCAAAAAAATATAAGCCCCTGTCTTATTTTCGGGGAAACACTGTAGGAAGAATTACTGTGTTCATCGCCTTGAATTATTTGCAAAAATAATAAAGGCAGCTAGCTAGCTAGCTAGCTAGCCAGCCAGCCAGCCAGCCAGCCAGCCAGCCAGCCAGCCAGCCAGCCAGCCAGCCAGCCAGCCAGCCAGCCAGCCAGCCAGCCAGCCAGCCAGATAGATGGATAGATGGATAGATGGATAGATGGATAGATGGATAGACGGACAGACGGACAGACGGACAGACGGACAGATGGAAAATAAGAAACATGACAGGTTACCCAGTAAGAGGATTAGATACCCACATCATCTTTGCTTCACAGCTTTGGAAAATTACAAGATTTGGGGCAATGTGCCAAGTGTGGTGGTAGCCCAACGTTCCTTGCTTGTTTTGGCAGTTAAGTTCCTCCGCGTTACTCATAATGATTCTTATCTAGGACATAAATTTACTATGGGTGATGTACTGTATGTAATCAGAATGCCATAAAACATCCAGGACGAGTGTTGAAATACTAGCCATTCTTTTGGCTCCGGAGCGAGGTCATGATAACCTATAGTATCAATCAAACATAGCTTGCTTAAGGGTGCTGCTATAAAAGAAAAGAGTTTTTCCCAGAGATTCTCTCAAGTCCTCGGCGATTTTGGAAAATCGGTTCCACGAATCCACAACGAAGGAAACGCAGAATCTCGCTTTGCCTACCGGATTGTTGAAGGCACCAGCTATAGGCTAAAGGTAATGATTATGATTTAGGATTAAGCAATTATTACACGTTTTTAATGCATGCCACTGGGGGTGCAGACAGGTCCCGAAACTGGAAGTGGGGGAGTGGGGCCAGGCAAGATCATATGGTCTCTAGACTTTTTTTTTTTATTAAGTCACAAAACCAAAATTAAGCAGATGGTTTATACGCCAAGCCTTAATACGGCAGAGCAGTCGTTTCACTTTTTACCAGCTATAAAACTCTTAGTAACCCATTCCAAAGTTTTGATAGACAGAGCAAGAATTCCACATTTTAAAATAAAAGTACCAAATGGGCAGGTTTTTTCTTTCTTTCTGGACCTGCACTTCTTCTCCAATCTGTTCTGAGGAAGCAAATCTTAATATAAAATGCATTTCTAACATGCTTCTCCTTCTGGCTCCCTAATTTCTAGTTCGGTTCCTGCTTATACTTCCAGGTGCACAGAAAAAGTTTCCTTAAGTAATTGGCATAGTTCTATTCTCGGACTAAAGTAATAGTATTTTAAGATACAGGTGTACAGGTTGTTCTCATCCGTTAGCATCTGTTCAGAGCTACAACAACATTGAAAAAAGTAATTTATGGAGGGGAAAAAACATTAATGCTTGCAAGAATTGGGTATGTCTAGTTTAATGAAAAGAAGGACCAGGGGAGACATGATAGCAGTGTTCCAATATCTCAGGGGCTGCCACAAAGAAGAGGGAGTCAAGCTATTCTACAAAGCACCTGAGGGCAGGACGTGAAGCAACGGATGGAAGCTAATCAAGGAGAGAAGCAACCTAGAACGAAGGAGAAATTTCCTGACAGAATAATTAATCAGTGGAATGACTTGCCTCCAGAAGTTGTGGATGCTCCAACACTGGGAGTTTTTAAGAAGAGATTGGAGAGCCATTTGTCTGAAATGGAATAGGGTTTGAGCAGGGGGGTTGGAGAAGAGCCTAATGCTCTGGAGTATTAATAATATTAATAATTATTAATGGAGCCTAATAACTGGAGAAGAGCCTAATGCTGGGAAAGACTGAGGGCAAAAGAAGAAGGGGACGGCAGAGAATGAGGTGGCTGGATGGAGTCACTGAAGCAGTCGGCGTGAGCTTAAATGGACTCCAGAGGATGGTAGAGGACAGGAAGACCTGGAGGAACATTGTCCATGGGGTCGCGATGGGTCGGACACGACTTCGCAACTAACAACAACAACAACAACAAGGGAGGTTGGACTAGAAGACCTTTAAGGTCCCTTCCAACTCTGTTGTTCTGTATTCTGCATACTTACAACTGGTCCTTGCACTTACAACCAGTCCTCATACTTACAACCATCGCAGCATCCCCAGGGTCACATGATCATAATTTGGGCGTGTGGGTGAATATGTGCCATCGAGTCAATGTTGATTCTTGGTGACTATGTAGATGGATTTTCTCTGAAAAGACCTGTCCCTGACCTAGGTCCTTCAGGTTTTCTGATGCTGTTGTTATGTCCATCCACCCTGCTGTTGACCAAGCTCTTCTTCTCATTCGTTCCACCTTTCCCAGCACCAAAGGCCTTTTAAAATACCTGGGTTTTCCCATAATAGGTCCCACGTTGGATAATTTCAGCCTGAAAACTACAAGAATCTAGTCACATAGTTACAAGGAGACCAATTAAAGTTACGGGAACTTTACTTTTATTTAGATCAGTGATGGCGAACCTTTTTTGGCTCAGGTGCCAAAAGGGAGCGCGTGCGCACAATAGTGCGCGCATGTGTGCCCACACCCATAATGTTATGCCCTCCCCGCACATGTGTGCTGCCCCCGTGCATGTGCACAACCCCCCCCACTGCCCCCCCGTGCATGCGCACAGGCCTCAGTGAAGCCTCCGGACTTCCGGTAGGCCTGTTGGGCTGTTTTTCGCTCTCCCCAGGGTTCAGGAGGCTTTCCTGAACCATGGGGACAGCGAAAAACGGCCCAATGGGCCAACCGGAAGTTCGTTGGCCTGTTGGGCTGTTTTTCGCCATCCCCAGGGTTCAGGAGGCTTTCCTGAAGCCTGGGGAGAGCGAAAATGGCCGAAAAGAAGGCCGAAAATCAGCTGGCCAGCGCGCGCATGCGTGCTGGAGCTGACATAGGGCAATGCCTCGCGTGCCCTTAGATATGGCTCCGCGTGCCACCTGTGGCACGCGTGCCATAGGTTCACCATCACTGATTTAGATTGTTCAGTAAGAGTTGTTACTTAATGGCTAAGGAAGCCTACTATATTTATAGATTGATTAAATTTTTATCCTCCCTTAATTACTTCATATTAAGATAAAAGAATAAAAGAATATCAAAACCACCGTGAAGCGCTTGCCAAATAAAAACCTAAATATTGCAAAGCACCTCATAAACCAGGGGTCCCCAAACTTGGCAACTTTAAGGCTTGTGGACTTCAACTCCCAGAATTCTCCAGCCAGCTATGCTGGCTGGAGAATTCTGGGAGTTGAAGTCCACAAGCCTTAAAGTTGCCAAGTTTGAAGACCTCTGTCATATACCATGAGGTTGGGGTAACCGTTGGTTTTTGTTTCTTTGATTTTATGCAGGAAGGCTTTGGAGATCCACCCGCAACCCATTTGTGAAGGCTTATAATCTGGTGCGCTGGTTTACAAAGCCCCCCTTAACAAACCAAACAGAAGTTACCCAGCCATGTTTTTTCAGCGTCAGGACATCCTCCAAAGAAAATCCAGTGAAAAAGTGACCCACAGAGGCGAGCCATCTGATTGGAGAATCCCCAGGCAGATGGGATCCTTAGGTTCAAAGGCAATGATCACCGGTGGTGCGGGATATTGTGGATTCCACCTGAGCTGCGCTCTCCTCCAGGAAGGGATTGGTGTGGTTTTGCTTGATAGACGTGAACCTAAATGGGAGCTCCCCAAGGGAGCAGTCTTCTTCCAGGTAGGATGGGGATCAGTTTGACTGTTGGTGTCAGACCTGTCCCAGTCTGATCCCTTAGGAAAGAAAGACCCTCAACTCCATGGAAGTGAAGTGATAGATTCATTTACTAAAAGATGGCGGTTGCAGTAAAGTCAAGCTAGAACTGAATTTCACACATGAAATAGATACAAAATGTTTCCTCTCATCCCAGCCCTCCCTCCATGGCCTGTCCGTCTTCAGCCAATGAAGATTCGCCCAGGTGTTTTGAGAACACTGAGATGTTTAGAGTATTTCACATTCTTTCTGAGGGTGCTTGGCCTTTTTGGGGAGAAACCCCTGCAGTTGGCATGAGTTAGTACATTCCAACGATTCTCTGCCTAACTAATTTTTTTATTTTGACCGATGAAGTTACTTGGACGAGTAACGAAACATCTCAAATTAACAAACTGTGTTACTTGTTAATTGATTTAACCTTTTTAGATGGTCATGAATGCACCATCATAACTTTGAACTGTCATCGAGCGAATGGTCGTAAGCCAAGGACTACCTGTACCCTCATTATTAATCCAATACTTTCAGCATCTTGGTTGTAAAAATCTTGTAACACTACCAGGCTTAGCCAGCAAACGGTGATGCAATCAACGAATTGCAAGGAGGCTCCTTGGTGCTTCTTGTTTTCATGTGCAGTTCTTCCTTTCCCACACAAACATTTTCCAGGCCGATGTGCGGGATTATGAGAAAGTCTTCCAAGCTAGCGAGGGAATCGACACCGTTTTTCATCTGGCAAGCTTTGGCCTGTCTGGAGGCGAGCAAGTAAGTGGATAATACAGTTATAGTGCCTGTGTTGTGTATATGGCGTTTTAAATGTTGATTGGGGTGTGTTGATGGCTGGCTTTTAAGGCATTAGCTGTTGTTTGTTAGAAGGCCCTCGCCTTCTAAGTACTTGATAAGCTGGAGGTAAATCAGCACTCCTGTTGACTGACGTGGGGCCTGTTTCCCAGCCTTCAATCATTTCCCTGGCTGTTTTTGTGCCTGCTCGTCCAACAATCTTAGTAGCTGCAAAATTGAATGTGACCTAAAAATCATCATTCTTCTGATTATTTTTTCTTCCGTCCTATTGCTTCTAAGCTCAAAAAGATAAAAGAGATTGACTCCATCAACGTCGGAGGAACAAAAGTTGTCATTGATGGTATGCTTCAGTTCGTTTTTCTCATTTATGCTGATACACGAAAGCGTTCTCATTTCTGGAAAACTCAGTAGCCTACTACAAGACTACATTCTGCAGGGGGTTAAAATAGTGAACGTTAACCCTGGTTTGTTGTTCTGTACTTGGCTTTATTTCTTAGTTTTTTTAGATTCATGGCTTGTCTTTCCTCTAAGAACTCATGAGAGGCCAATAACTAATTGGATATGTGAGATTGGTGTATCTCAATCTCAGAAACTTTAAGATGCATGAAGACTTCAATTCCCAGAGTTCCACAGCCAATGGTGGAAATCTTAATGTATGGTGGCTGGGGAAATCTGGAAGTGGAAGTCCACATATCTTAAAGCATGCTAGCTGGTGAATTCTGGAGGTTGAAGTCCACCATTCTTAAAGCATGTGGCTGGGGAATTCTGGGAGTTGAAGTCCACACATCTGAAAATTGCCAAGCATGCTGGCTGGGGAATTCTGGGAGCTGAAGTTCACAAATCTTCCAATTGCAAAGGTTGAGAAACGTTGGTGTAACGTATTGTTTCTCTGCAGTTTGCAAATCAAGAAACATTTCCAAATTGATCTATGGCAGTTCAGTGATTGTTGTATTTGGAGGGGATCCAGTTGAAGATGGAGATGAAACGTTGCCGTACTTTCCACTTGAAAAGGTATGGGTGAGAAACATATTGGATGTAGGAGAGTTTGCATGTTAACCTCAATTTATCTAATTTCACCTTTAGAAATTGACGTCTCTTGAACTGAACAATAGAGAAATGATTTGCCTTTGCTTCCCCCCCCCCCCCTGAAATAGTTAGATTTCCTGGTCTAGTGTCAGGGTTCCAAGTAAGACCCCCAACGAAAGAAAACTCCAAGGCTTGAGTTTCCTCAAAGTTCCATTTTATTAGAGATGTCATAGTGGCACATCTTGGAAAACCTGAATCTGAAAGCTTCCTGTTTTCCACACCCCAAAAGAAAGTTCAGGTCCCTGCCCTAGCACCCACGTGTCCATCACATTGTCCCATCAATGCACCGTCCCAACTGGACTAGGCCACGCCCACAGGGTGGTAGTGGAAAGTTTCGGAACCCACCCCTGCCCTCCAGGTGCAGGGCAGAGTGACCTTGACTCTCGGAGAAAGGAATGTTATTTTGACTATAGTTCCCCACTCACACAATCCCCCCTCCCAGTTTCCCACAACACTAAATGTAGCAGGCCTGAAGATCCAAGGCCCAAGATGGTTTCCAGGCCTGACATCTAGTTTCACAGCCCTACGATTTGCAATGCTTTGATTTTCCAAGCTCAGCCAACTGTTATTAATCCTTGAAACAGAATTCAGTTCTCCTTCAACATTCACCCTTCTGCGAATTTTGCAATGCAATTCTCGAATGTCACGAATTAGACATCAGTTGGGGATTCCATTGTCTTTATTTCTATTTCTATTTTATATTGAGATAAAACCTTCAATAATAATAATAATCATAATAATCTAAATATAGACATAGACATAAATATAAATAAAGGTGTTCTCTCTCTCATAGCAACCTGACAATTATTCTAAATCCAAAACAATTGCAGAACAGATGATCCTAGCTGCCAACGGAGCCCCACTTCAGGGTAGGTTCAGACCAGTTTTCCTTCCTTTCCTTTTCCAACCTGAGGGAACCTTGAAAAACATTTAAGGAAAAACATTATGAAAAGATAAATTTATTTATTTGGAGGATTTATATGGCCGCCCGCTCACTTTCAGTGACCCTGGGCAGCTTACAAAAACAGTATGGAAAGGGGCTCAGGACTCTGGCTGAGAGTTCTCCGAAAACCGGAACAGAAAAGGACCGTACAGGTAGTCCCAGAAGTGCTTTTTCAGGAGGCAACTGGACTTCCTTGTTTTTTCTTTTGAAGACGTTTCGCTTCTCCTCCAAGAAGCTTCTTCAGCTCTGACAGGATAGTGAGGAATGGAATCCTGTCAGAGCTGAAGAAGCTTCTTGGATGAGAAGTGAAACGTCTTCAAAAGAAAAAATAAGGAAGGCCAGTTGCCTCCTGAAAAAGCACCTTTGGGACAACCATGACCTGGAGGACTGAGAATCTCTACAGACCGTACAGGTAGTCCTTGATTTAAAACTACAATTGAACCTGATATTTCTTTTTTTTTAGTTTTTTATTTATACATTTTTCTTTAACAAATATGAGTGCTTAATAAGCAGTATATTGTCTGAGTCAATTTACAAATATATAATAATAACAGTAATAACATTCTTTACTTATATATATTGATATTCTTCCAATTTCTAATTTCTGTTGCTAGTGAGACATTGGCTAAGTGAGTTTTGCCTCATTTTACAACCTGTCTCGCTTAGCCACAGATCTTTATGGCTCGGTTGTGGTCGTAAGTTGAGAACTACCTATACTGGAAGAGAATTTGCAATACTTCTCTCCCTCTTGTGAGATATCTACAGTACTTGGTTTATACAGGATGTCCTCGTTTAGCAACCACAATTAGGACCAGCAACTTGGTCGTTAAGTGAAAGGGCCACTAAGGGGATCATTGCAACGTTATGATCTGATTTCAGCTTCTGTTGTGGCTTGCCCAAGTCCCACGCAGCTGCTCATGGATCCGGAAGACCAAGAACCGACCATGGGGTGGCAAGAGCAGTCTGTATCTCCGGCACCTGAGCCCGAGACCGAGGAGGACGCAGGGCCAGAGGACGATACTCAATCAGGGCCTTCTGCACCTCCCCAGCAGGAGTTAAGTGACTCCAGTGAAGAGGAGGAGCCTCTGATTGATGCTAGGGCACGCAGGGCAGCTAGCCGGCAAGAGTGGCTTTGTAGAAGGAGGTCTCCTCACAGGTAAACCTGCAGGCAGAGGGGCAACGCCCTGAGACTATATAAGGTTGAATCACAATGGAAACTGTTGCTGGTAACAACGCACGTATTTTACCCGGCTGCTGTTTACACTTTTGGTGATATCAGTTGGAATAACTCCAGTCCGGGCTCTCGACCAATTCCAGCAAGTGAGGCATTTAAGGACTTAATGATCTGTTTGTGTTTTTTTTGTATTTGAAATCCCGGCCAAAGTGTTCTGTGAACCGTGAGTTATTTGTAAAAATAATAAAGGCAAGACACAAATAAATAAAATAAATATGCAGCTGATTTAGGATAAAATTGTTCTTTTTTTAAAAAAAATGTTGATATTCATTAGACTTTTGTATGGATGTATAAAATTCCTGACTTATAACCAGAGGTGGGTTCTTCCCGGTTCGCACCGGTTGTATAGAACCGGTAGTAAACCGGTGGTGACGTCATGGAGCCGGTTCTGTCGGTGCTGGTCCATGGACGCCGCCATCTTTTTTGGGGGGATTTTTTTGTTTTTGGAAAAAAAAATATTTTTTTTGGAATTTTTTGCTGGTTTTTGCTTCTGTGCATGCGCAGAAGCTGAGTTTTCGGCACTGCGCATGCGCTGCCATCTTGTTTTTGGCTTTTTTTAGCTATTTTTTGCTTGTTTTGCTTCTGCGCATGTGCAAAAGCTGAGTTTTCGGCACTGTGCATGTGCGGCCATGCGCGCGAAGCGCCCACGCGCCCATGCGGCACAGCCACACGGCATGCAATGCACACACAGCCACGCGGCGCGGGAGGAAGCGAACCGGCGGCGAGGTAAGTTAGAACCCACCCCTGCTGCAAATGCAACAATTGGTCACAAGTGAATTTTCATCACTGTCATAACTACAAACGGTTGCTAAACGAGGCAGTCGCTAAACAAAGACGACCTGTACGATGATTCAAGTTGGATGGGGAAAAGTCATGAAACCGAAGTTGTGTTTTATGCTTGCTCAATGACTCTTTTTTCCACGGATTTGTCCAGCAGAAATTCCATAGAATGATTTTGTTTTATTTTGTAGGAGGAGACACGCTCCGAACGTGTGCTCTTCGCCCGCCTGGAATCTACGGTCCAGGAGAGGACAAAAACATTCCCCGCTTCATTGTAGGCGTTGCTTTTCTCACCTTTGAACGTGATTTAAATTCGGAAGCTTGGCAACTAACTCCTATTTATGACGGTCACAGTGTCCCGGGTGGTCAGGTGATCCCCCTTTGCGACCGTCTGACAAGCAAAGTCATTGGGGAAGCCAGATGTACTTCACAACCGCGTTAGTAATTGAACCAGTGCAGTGATTCACTTAACAAACATGGCAAAAAAAGTCGTAAATCGGGACCAAAAGCCATTTAACAAATGTCTCACTTAGCAACATAAATTCTGGGCTCTGTTGTGGTCGTAAGTCGAGGACTACCTGTACTTTCCTCTCACAATAAACCTGCCCACCCATACACCCTGTATGAACATTGTCCTTTCTTGCTTGTGAGCAATTGTTAACAAGACTGACACATGGGCCGCTGTCACTCACCTCAACCTTTTATAACAGTGGAAACAGAGTTGAGGTTAATTCCAGCCGCCAAACTCAGTTTACTTTACCTGTTTTCATTTTTGTTTCCAGCAAAAGTAGATAATGCAATATTTACAAGCATCATCTCTGAGTGAATAAGTTCGATGATGTAATAAATTTCCTCCAAATAAGCCTAACATCATTTGAGCCAGTTTTTCCCCCCTTTTGCAATCATCCTGTGCACAGCTTGCCCTCATTTAATGACCGCAATTGGGACTGGCAACTTGGTCATTAAGGGAAGAGGTCACTGAGTAAAGCCCAATGGGGCTTATGACCTTACTTCTTACTTTTTACTTTGGGTGACAAACCTGGGAAGGTTGTTAATGTGAAGATTGGTTGCAAAGTGACTTTTTCATCACTGGTGTAACTGCAAATGGTTCCTAGATGAGGCAGCTAAATGGGGACTACCCACTAGTGACTAGTCAGTTTGATATGAGGGCATGATTTGCTCCAAGGTAACCCATTGACTTCTTTGAATGGAGATTTAATCCTGTTCAATTTTAATTCTTTACTCCTCCTCCTCCCTCTCCTCCTCCTCCTCCTCCTCCCCCTCCTCCTTCTCCCTCTCCTCCCCCTCCCCCTCCCCCTCCCTCTTCTCCTCC
>QLTV01001351.1:547820-569521 GCA_003457575.1 Thermophis baileyi | reverse complement strand
CTCCCCCTCCCTCCTCCTTTCTTAGTTGCATTTCATCCCACACTGAAATATTAGATGATTTTTTCCGGTTTCTTTTCCATAGAAAATTATCCAGAGCTATTTACTGTACTTCACCTTTGATACCACGGGCACATGGGTGAACTGGGTTCATATTTGTAATTTAATCCAAGCCTACCTCCTTGCCAGAAGAGCTCTAACAGCAGAAATAAATTTCATTGCTGTAAGTAGTCCATTTCTGATTTCATGTTGGGTCCATTTTGAACAAAATGACAAGGGCACCTGCCCTGGGGGACTTTTTATGTTTTCCTGTTCTCTCATTCCTTCTTTTTATTTTTCTCCAGAATGGTCAAGCCTATTTTATACATGATGGAGAAAACATCAATTTTTTCAAATGGACATCGGTTCTGGTAAGACCAGCGGTGGGTTGCTCCCGGTTCGGCCCAGTTCTTAGAGCCGGTAGCGGCGGTGGCGGGAGGCTCCACCCACCCGCCCGGGACACTTCTGCGCATGCAGAACTGGTAGTAAAGGGCTTTAGAACCCACTACTGGGTAAGACCTTTTTCTTGCTTCAGGAAACCTTTTCAGAATAGGCAAAGTCTTTGGGTTTATTCTATAACAGGGGTCTCCAACTTGGCAACTTTAAGACTTGTGGATTTCAACTCCCATAATTCCCCAGCCAGCCATGCTTTCTTGCCATTCCACCATTTAACACATTTACTCTGTGCTTCTTGTGCCATTAAGAGGCAGATGGTTATTGATTCAACCAACTTTGCAGTGGAAGAGAGTATCTGTAGCTCAGGTTTGAGCTGTGGTGTCCGTGGTGTTCTCTGACCTTGGTTGATTACTCGCAGATGGTGAAACTAGAGTGAAACTGTGGTTGAATCTGTCCATATATTATAAAATTAAGCAATCTGAGATGTTAGCATCTTAGACCGAGCTAATTCCACAAACACTAGAGAATTCCTGGAAGTTTGGCATGCAGACAAATCAGCCATCGATGGACACTTAGAGAGAAACCACGTATACACACTGTTCAAAAGAGGCAATAAAAAAAAAACATAGAAGGAAACAAGAAATAGAACACATCCCCTCCAGCAGCCAGCAGCCAGATAAGCAGGGATTAACACCAGAGAAACAATCAAGCAGAAAACAATACCCTAATCAAGGAATTACCAAGGAAAAACCCACACACACCACCAATACTGGCAAGACAAGCTACTGTAAGTAAATAGTGGACAAAAGCCCCACACCCACTCTAAGTGATGATGCTACCTAGATGCCTAATATCTGCAAGCAAGCAACCAAGCTCAGAGGACACTAAAGATTTCACAACTAACATTGCTGACATGAGAATCTCTAGCTCCCAATCGACATTGTGAGAAGAGAGCTGAGTTAGCCTGCGGTGGCAGAAAATTAGGGGTCTAGGCCCCCTATACACCTGATGAAGGGAGCTCACAGAAGCTTCTGCCTTTTAAGACAGTTCGTTATTTGGAAAAGTGGCTACCCGATTCTCCTGAATTCTACCTCCTAAGGTAAATCTCGTTCCGTATTGACCTTTAATTCATCATGGCGTAGAAAAGATGTCCTTTTTTTTTTTTTTTTTGAGACATATTTCTTTTCTGTCCCTTACAGTATGAAAAGCTGGGTCATCCGAAGCCAAGACTGATTCTGCCTGGGGTTTTTTTGAAAATCATAGGTAATTAGAATATTTCATTTTGAAGCTTTAGCATCCTTTGGCCTACCTAGTCTAGGAAATCTCCATTTTCATTGAGATTCTTTTATTTATAAATAAATCAATACAGGTAGCCCTCGACTTACAACGACAATTGAGCCCAAAATTTCTGTTGCTAAGTAGGACAGTTGCTAAGTGAGTTTTGCCCCATTTTGTGACCTTTCTTGCCACAGTTGTTAAGTGAATCACTGCAGTTGTTACATTAGTAACCCAGTTGTTAAGTGAATCTGGCTTCCCCCATTGACTTTGCTCATCAGAAGGTCGCAAAAGGGGATCATGTGACCCCAGGACACTGCAACAATCGTCATAAATATGAGTCAGTTGCCAAGGGTCCAAATTTCGATCATGTGATGCTGCACCGCTCGTAAGTGTGAAAAACCATCATAAGTCACTTTTTTCAGTGCCATTGTAACTTTGAACTGTCACTATGTGAACTGTTGTTAAGTCGAGGATCACCTGTAGCCTGTTTAGGTATCTGGCAAGAAGAGGACACCTTGTGTTGTCCTTCAACAAGACATTGGAATGGGAGGATAGGGCGTTGGTGTGCTTACAAAATGGCTACAGAAGAAGCAATAATCAAAAAAATATTAGACTGTGCAGAAATGGACAGAGTGACACTGAAGATAAAAGAAAAAGAAGACACAGACTATTTTTGAACATGGGACTTGTTTTACAAATGGTTAGACCAGCGGTTCTCAACCTGTGGGTCGTGACCCCTTTGGGGGTCGAATGACCCTTTCACAGGGGTCGCCCCGCGCGCTAGCCCGCCATCTTGGTGCCACCGTCACTGCAGGGGTGAAATGCTCCCGGTTCGGGCGTGCCTGCAGGTCGCTGGACAGCCGGTAGCGACGGAAGCGGGAGACTTTGCCCACCTGCCCGGATGCTCCCATTTGGGTTTTTTTACCCTCTGCACATGTGCAAATTTTGGGGGGCGAACGACCCTTTCACGGGGGTCGCCTAAGCGCGCGCTAGCCCACCATCTTGGTGCCAGGCCCCCTTTGTCACCTCATCGCGTGCAGGGAGGGGGCGGGGTGGGGTCGCGGCGGCGGGGAGGGGGTTATGGAGGGGTCACGGCATTAGGAAGGTTGAGAACCACTGGGTTAGACAACAGAGGTAGAAACTAGGAACTGGAAAAGTAGTATTATGTAAGCAAATAACCCAGACAACACGCTGTTCAGAAAGCACTTATGTATGTAAAGAGAAAATGTATAAATAAATAAATAATAAAAACAAAAACAAAATGGCTGCCAAGGAGATAGGTTTTCTAGCCACAAAATGGTGGCCATGGCCAGTCCCAAAGGATTTATGGGAGCACAGCGTTCATAGGAACCTTGGATGTCTTCTAGTCCAATCTCCCGCCCATGGTAGGAATCCTCACACCCTTCTGGAGAAAAGATTGTCTGTTCTTTTCTTGAAAAACTTGTTTCCCCAAAGGTGAATTAGCCTTGAGATGTTCTCCATGCACCATCGAAGCTGATGCCACCCAGAGCATAAAACAACTCAAAGAAATAATGCAAGATCGGAAGAGAGAATAGAATAGAATTCTATCTAGAACTAAGGAGAAATTTCCTGAAAGTTAGAACAATTAATCAGTGGAACAACTTGCCCCCAGAAGTTGTGGGTGCATCAACACTAGAAGTTTTTAAGAAGAGATTGGACGACCATTTGTCTGAAACGGTACAGGTAGTTCTTGACTTACAACAGTTCATTTAGTGACCGTTCAAAGTTACAATGGCACTGAAAAAAATGACCATTTTTCACACTTACAACCTTTGTAGCATCCCCCTGCTCATGTGATCAAAGTTCAGATGTTTGGCAACTGGTTCATATTTATGACGGTTGCAGTGTCCCAAGGTCATGTGTTCCTCTTTTGTGACCTTCTGACAAGCAAAGTCAGTGGGGAAGCCAGATTCACTTAACAACAAGGTTACTAACTTATCAACCGCAGTGATTCACTTAACAACTGTGGCAGGAAAGGTCGTAAAATGGGGCAAAACTCAATTAACAAAGCTCTCACTTAACAACGGAAATTTTGGGCTCCATCGTGGTCGTACGTCGAAGACTACCTGTACAGGGCTTCCTGCCTGAGCAAGGGGGGTTGGACTAGAAGACCTCCAAGGTCCCTTCCAACTCTGTTATTCTGTTCTGTTCTTTTTATTGGTGAAATGTGATTGGACACACAAGGAATTTGTCTCCAGTGCGTAAGCTCTCAGTGTACCCACATACAACAACAACGATAGGTCATAGACCGTACATCATAGTTCCAATCGTTCATCGTAAGATCCAAACCGCAAGTGATAAAACATAAGATACTAATAGGAGATGATAGTTGGAAAGATGAGAAAAAATGAAAAAAATAATACTAGAAATACAGCCTACTACATAGCACTAGCACTAGCACTTAGACTTATATACCGCTTTACAGTGCTTTACAGCCCTCTCTAAGCGGTTCACAGAGTCAGCATATTGCCCCCAACAATCCGGGTCCTCATTTTACCCACCTCGGAAGGATGGAAGGCTGAGTCAACCTTGAGCCGGTGAGATTTGAACCGCCGAACTGCAGCTAGCAGTCAGCTGAAGTAGCCTGCAGTACTGCACTCTAACCACTGCGCCACCTCGGCTCTCATGATATGTGGAGAGACCTGGCCCATAAAATCACCAAGGATCGGACACAACTGAATGGATAAAATCACCACATTCTCTACCTTTCCGTGTGGTACCCAAAGCTCTATCAAGTGCTACCATCCAAGTGGCAGCCATGTGTTGTCAATCACTAAAGAGACTGATGCTTTGTTTGTGGTTTGGCAACTTCCAGTTTATTGTAATTTTTGGAATGTTTAATCACCTGGGACAGGTGGATGTCCCTGCCTTCAGGACCCAAAGATTGCCATCAGCACTTTGAGTTCTCTCAATTAGGATAGGCCGATCTATTGGGTTCTTTCTCACGTGTTCTTAAATCTGGATTGATTCACAGATCCCTTGTCCACCCCCCCCCCTTTTAAGTGTTAAATCTTCTTTCTCTTACAGTTACCTTGGCGGAATACCTGTACTGGCTTCTTAACCCTATATTTAACTTTATACCATTCCTGACTAGAAGAGAGGTAAACAAACAAACAAACAAACAAACAAACAAACAAACAAACAAACAAACAAACAAACAAACAAACAAACAACCCACAACTTTTCTGCTTACTCTAGCAACCACAAAGAACTAATTGGGATGTGAGCAGAGATCACGAACTCTCCTTTCTCTCTTCCAACTGGGGTACTTAACACAAGGGTGGGAACCTGTCTTTAAGAGGAAGCTTCCGACTTTGGGATAATGGTTATTCAAAGGAGATGATGCCACAGGTAGTCCTTGACAAACAACCGGGAGGGAGTCTGTTCATTACGGTTGCATGTAACACAGGTTGTAAAATGGGTCAGTCGCATGGCCATGACTGCAGAGGGGACTCAACCGTCACAGCTTTGAATCCAGGTTGTAAGTCCCCTTTTTGGGGGGGGGGGTCAAGGACTTCTCTTCTCTTCTCTTCTCTTCTCTTCTCTTCTCATACTCTATACTCTATACTCTATACTCTATACTCTATACTCTATACTCTATACTCTATACTCTATACTCTATACTCTATACTCTATACTCTATACTCTATACTCTATACTCTATACTCTATACTCTATACTCTATACTCTATACTCTATACTCTATACTCTATACTCTATACTCTATACTCTATACTCTATACTCTATACTCTATACTCTATACTCTATACTCTATACTCTATACTCTATACTCTATACTCTATACTCTATACTCTATACTCTATACTCTATACTCTATACTCTATACTCTATACTCTATACTCTATACTCTATACTCTATACTCTATACTCTATACTCTATACTCTATACTCTATACTCTATACTCTATACTCTATACTCTATACTCTATACTCTATACTCTATACTCTATACTCTATACTCTATACTCTATACTCTATACTCTATACTCTATACTCTATACTCTATACTCTATACTCTATACTCTACTCTATCCTAATCCTAATCCTAATCTATTCATCTTCTGGAAAACAAGAAGTCCCATCAACCAACTTTTATGGACTGATGGCGTGGTGGTAATCCATATATATATGTAAAAGCCAAATACCACTCACTCATCATGAAATCTCCAGAACTGTAAAGCCTACAAACTTGAAACTTGGCATGTATGTTCCTCTTGGCTTCTAGGTGCTCACTAAGAAAGGATTTTTCGAAATGACCATCAGATCAACACGCTCTGATGCTAAGGAGTTAGACGTTCTACTCCCCCTCCCCATCTGAAAAAAACTCTGTTCCAACTGCCAGTTGCCTTATATTAACACGCTCTGATGCTACCCCTTCGCTAAACCGGGCGTGGGTGTGGCCAGCGTGTGACTCATCCGACCTGCGGGCTGGGAGTTTAGACATTCTACTCCCCCTCCCCACCTGAAAAGAACTCTGTTCCAACTGCCGGTTGCCTTATATTAACACGCTCTGATGCTAAGGTGTTACACATTCTACATAAATTTTCAAGATTTAAGTGTCAATGTATCAAGCCCGATCATAACTACTCATTAATTTTCAAGCTTTAACTGTCAATTTATCAAGCCCAATCACATAGTTTCGTAGTGAAGCACGGGTATCCAGCGACTAGTCCATAATAATTAGAAGAAACTCTGGTTCAAAACAGCCCCCGTTTCAATCCTACATTATTGTATGCATCTTACTGCAACTCATGAAGTCTGAAGCTTTTAATGAAATTAATTAGTTCGAAAAAAGGGCCCTCCTGATTCGGAGCCACCATAAACTAACCCAGTTATCCTCTTACAGGGTTTGAGACCTTTGTAACACCTTTGTTGTTGCTCAGAGTAAGAACCAGAGGATGGTTTTGTGACACCACAACTTTTACAAATACAGTCCTAATCCCAAGCCGTAGGACAAGTAGTCCATTCATTTAGTGATTGTTTGAACTTACAACGGCACTGGAAAAAGACAATTTTTCACACTTACGACCATTGCAGCATCCCCATGGTCACATGATCAAAATTAGGATGCTTGCCAACTGGTTCAGATTTATTACAGTTGCAGTGTCCCGGGGTCACATGATCTCCTTTTGCGACCTTCTAGGTCAGTGGTTCTCAACCTTCCTAATGCCGTGACCCCCCCGTGACCCCCTCCCTGCCGCTATGCTCCCGGTTCGGGCTTGCCTGCGGGTCGCCGGACAGCTGGTAGCGACGGAAGCAGGAGACTTCGCCCGGACACCGCCATTTGGGTTCTTTTACCCTCTGCGCATGCGCACAGCGTTCTGCGCATGCGCAGAGGGTAAAAGAACCCAAATGGCAGCATCCGGGCGGGTGGGCGAAGTCTCCTGCTTCCGTCGCTACCAACTGTCCGGCGACCTGCAGGCACGGCTGAACCGGGAGCATTTCACCCCTGAAGTGACGGTGGCACCAAGATGGCGGGCTAGCGCGCGCGGCGACCCCTGTGAAAAGGTCGTTCGACCCCCAAAGGGGTCGCGACCCACAGGTTGAGAACCGCTGTTCTAGGTAAGCAAAGTCAGTGGGGAACCCAGATTCACTTAACAACCGTGTTGCTAACTTAGCAACTGCAATAATTCATTGAACTCAGGCAAGAAAGGTCATTAAAATGGGCCCGAATTCACCACTGTCTCACATCATTAGCCACAGAAATTTTGGGCTCCATTCTGGTTGTAATTTGAGGACTACTTGTGGATTTTATCAGCTGAATACACAATTTGTGGCCTATCCTGGGAGTTGTTTTTGTGAGGGTTCTCGCAGCCCACTGCCAAGGTCTGCCATGGATCCGAAAAGCTCAGAAACCACAAACTGATGTCATTGTGTGTTTCCTTTTCTAGGTGGGACACCTCCTTGTTACCTATACTTTTCGGATAGACAAAGCAAGGAAGCAGCTGGGCTTTCATCCAAAGAAATATTCCTTGGCTGAAGTGGCGGACGATTATCTCCGAAGAAAATCTCTGCATGAAGACAAAGGAAGTCCCTCCCCCTAATATTCAGACTTGGCCCAAAGGTGTTTTTTTCAAAAGGCAACTGGACTCTCTGTTTTTCCTTGAAGACGTTTCGCTTCTCATCCGAGAAGCTTCTTCCGTTCGGAGTGAATGTTGGAAGGATTTCTATTCCTTGCAGTCATCTGGTCATTAGCGCTCTCTCTGAGAGTCGTTGAGGCCACTTGGAGGTTTATCTTCATATTTTATATCTTCACATTGTTTCTTTTACGTTGCGGCTTTTTATTCCTCATTGAACAGTTTTCAGAAAACTTTTTTGCCTATGGGGAACACAAGTAGTCCTTGACTTATGGCAACAACAGAACCCCAAATTCCTGTCGCTAAGCAAGGCAGATGTTAAGTGAGCTTTGATCCATTTTACCACCTTTTTTAAACACAGTTATTAAGCGAATCGCTGCCGTTGTTAAGGGAATCACCCGGTCATTAAGTGAACCTGGCTGGCAAGGTCGCATATGGTGATCACATGACCCTGGGATGATGCAACTGTCACAAATACATGCCAGTTTCCAAGTGTCCGAATGTTGATCACTTTTGAGGACACTGCAACAATCTTAAGTCTGCAAACTGCTTATAAGTCACTTATTTCAGTGCCATTGTATCTTCGAACGGTCACTAAACGAATGGTTGTAAGTCAAGGACTACCTGTAAATGGCTTCGTTTCAGGAAACCAAGAAAACCACCCAGATCAGGGAGCACCAAGGACCCCACAGGTTAACCCTGAGCTACACATAGTCTCTTCTATCGGTAATTAATTATTAGTCTAGCGTGGAAGTTGATTCTTGCCTTCGAACTAAGACCCAACATTATTTATTGCTTCTCAGGCAGTGATTCCCAGCCTTCCTGGCTTGGCGGCCCAGCTGGGGATGGGGACAGGGAGAGGGGATTAATGAATGGTAGGGGGCCCCGCGTGCAGCTTCATTTGTGTGACCGCAAAATGGCTGTCGCTCGTGTGAGGGGAGCTTCACGCATGCACACAGACTCTCCCGCCGCCTGCATGGCCCGGTTCAGAACAGGCCAAGGCCCCAGTAGTGGGCCTCTGCCGAGGGGTTGGGGACCCCAGGTGTAAGGGAAGCTTGTTGGGATGCTGAATAATTCGATTGGGAGTTCAAAGGCCTGTGACCACCTGGGGACAGCTTTGAAAAGAAGGCAATTTTGGGCAGGTAAGTGCCTGGATCAAAGCGCCTCTGAGGATTAGCTCCCCTGGGCAGAAGTGGCCTCAGTTTTTAAACGCTACCATGAGATGTCACAGAATGTTATAGAAAGGACCTTTGAGGTCTTCTAGTCCAACCCCTTTCTCTTTCAATAAATGTAATGATTTCTAAGTTTAACAATAAACCGGTGCAAATGTGGTACAAAATCCTATGGTTTTGCTGATGGATTTTATATATATATATATATATATATATAGTATGTCACAGAAGTGAGTACACCCCCTCACATTTTGTAAATATTTAAGTTTATCTTTTCATGTGACAACACTGAAGAAATGACACTTGGCTACAATGTAAAGTAGTGAGTATACATCTTGTATAACAGTGTACATGTGCTGTCCCCTCAAAATAACGCAACACACAGCCATTAATGTCTAAACTGCTGGCAACAAAAGTGGGTACACCCCTAAGTGATAATGTCCAAGTGATAATGCTTCCTGCAATGCTCACATCCGTTTGCTTTTCTTTTATGTCCTATGGGAGGGGCCAATCATCTCCAAGCCTTACTCCCGAGTAGCCCTTTTCTTCCTTAACTGTTCTTGCCTTCTGGCAGCTCTGCGCATGCGTGCATTGGGAACAAGCTCCCCCTGTTCCTCTGCCTCGCTGCTGTCAGCCTCTGGAGGCTCTAGAGTCAGCACAGAACTCCCAGATGGCCCGGGCTGGATCTCTGCCTCTGACACCGAGCCTTCTCCAGACTCCAGGACTGGCCCATGTTCCTCCCCAGCTTCCTCGCTGTCCGACTCTGCTGCCAGCTCCGTAGGCTGCTGGAGGACCACAACACTCTCTCTCTCTCTCTCTCTCTCTCTCTCTCTCTCTCTCTCGTGAGGGCAGCCCTCTCCTCCAAAATCATGGTGTGCAAGAGATTATGGATTTTTGCACGCCCATCCTCATCCCAACGGATCCTGCTTTGATCCAGGAATCCAACCAGAATGATACATTAATAGCAGTGTTTCTCAACCTCAGGAACTTGGAAGGTGTGTGGACTTCAACTCCCAGAATTCCCCAGCCAGCACAGTCCACCCATCTTCAAATTCTGGAGGTCGAGAAACACTGATTTATCCTGCAGTGTGGTGTATGTGTGGTTGTGTGTGTGTGTTGGAAGACAGAATTGGAGAACTAATTGGAGGACAGAAAATCAGGAAGTTGCCTCTGGAAGGTTGCCTGCCCAGCCCTCAAAAGTGGACTAGTAACTTGGCTTAAGGTTTCTCAAGTGGACCATTAACTTGGTTTAAGGTTTCTCAAGCGGACCATTAACTTGGTTTAAGGTTTCTCAAGCGGATTAGTAACTTGGCTTAAGGTTTATAATCACAGTGGAAGGAGATTTCCAGAACTTGGACAAGAAGATACATTGGCTAATTGATGTAAACTATTAAACATGGACCCGAGGAGCTGCCACCAAACTCAACTCCATGCTTTGATCTACCTTTATTCGGAATAAAAAATTCTCAGCCTGTTGATCCAAGTCTCTTTGCAGTAGCTCAAAACTCTAGATGACTTCATGGAGATGTCCTTCTTGGCCCCTGTCCAACCTAACTCCCAAGAAGACGCCTCCCCCCTGCCTTTTTCAAAGACCCCGGCCCATCCCGGGATCCTGGAGGGCCAAAGTAATAAGAATGCGCGCAGTTCCCACGGACGCACACGGACACGCGTGTCGCGGGCGGGGGCTCGGCCAGAGCCTCGTTTCTTTTTGAGTGCGCTTCTGATCCGATATATACGGGCCGGACCCTGCGCACAGCTGGGCGTGCGTTAGGTTCGCTTCTAGCTTGCGCCCCCCCCCCCTCGGCGTCGCCAGCTTGTTGGGGGGGATATGACCCGCCGGGGGTCTCCGCCGCTCAGAGGGCAGAAGAGAGGCGGCTGGAGCTGATCGCCTTCCCGGTGCCCAATTTGGGGAGGGGGCGCCCGGCTTCACTCCCCGCCCAGGGTAAACTGAAACTGGCCGGTTCAGAGTTGCTGAAACTCAAACGTTCCCCCCGCGGAGGGTTCGTTAGCTAAAGGGAGAAATCAGGGTCTTTCTCTTCCTCCCTCCCTCCCTCCCTCTGCCTCCCTATCTCTAGCCCTTCCCCTGTTCCTCCCTCCCTCCCTCCCTCCCTCCTCCCTCTCTCCCTCTCCTTCCCTCCCTCTCCTTTCCCCCTTTCATCTCTCCCTGTCCTTCTCCCTCCCGCTCTCTCTCCCTCACCTTCTCTCCCTCTCCTCTTTCCTCCTCCCTTCCTCTCTCTCCCCTTCCCTCTCCCTCTCTCTCAGTCCCTCTCCATCTCTCCTTCTCCTTCCCTCTCTCCTTCCCCTTTCCCTATCCTTGCCTCTCCCTCCCTTCACCTCCCTCTTTCTCTCCCTCCCCCTCTCTCTTCCCTGTCCTCTCTCCCTCTCCTTCCCCCTCTTCTTTTCCCCATTCATCTCTCCCTTCCCCCCTCTCTCTCCCTCTCCTTCTCTCCCTCTCCTTTCCCCATCACTCCCTCTCTCTCCCTTCCCCTCTCCTCCCTCCCTCTGTCCCCCCTCTATCTCCCCTCTCACTCTCTCTCTCTCTCTCTCTCTCTCCTCTATCTTGCCTCTCTCTTTCCCTCTCCTAAAAGAGCAAATTGGGGTACGGAAGAGAAACCTTGCAGATATCCATTCCATTCCATTCCCCCCTCTTTTCCCCCCCCTCTTTTCCTCCCCTCTCTTCCTGCTCCTCTTTCCTCTTCCTTCCCTCAGAGAGCCCCCAGGCCCCTCATTTCAACCTGAGTTACACATATTCTCCTTTAATGATAAAATGACGTCTGATTCCTCTTATTACACCTGAGGCAGGTGAGGAGCAGGTGACCTCTTTGCCCCTCTGGATGGAGATTTGGGGGCTCCACCATCTTCCCAGCCTGGAATGGAGAAACCTAATGACCCGAAACCCAGCCGGTTCTACAAATGCAACAAGGAAGATGGCAAACTTGTCGAAAACGTTCCTGAAATCCTGACGCTGCCATTGAAGAAAGTCAGCGACAAGGCGGTCATAACTGGAGGCGCCGGTTATTTCGGCTTTACGCTCGGCTGCGCTCTCGCTAAATCAGGAACCAAAGTCATTTTGTACGATTTTAATCCGCCAATCTGGGACATTCCAAAGGGAATAATATTGATCAGGGTATTTCTCGTTTCTGCTCATTTGTCACCTTTGGAGGGGGAGAGAAAACCCACCAAAGCATAGATATTTTGGTGAAGCTTTTCAGGTAATCCTCAACTTACGACCGTCGGTTTAATGACGGTTCAAAGTTAGGATGGCCTCAAGGGAAAAAAGTGATGTATGACCTGGACTCGCACTTACAACTTCGAACGATCGCTAAATGAACTGTTGTAAGTCGAGGACTACCTGTACACTGACCCATCAACTAATTACAATTTATGATGGTTGTAGTGTCCCAGGGTGACGTGATCCCCTTTTGTGACCTTCTGACAAGCAAAGTCAATGGGGAAGCCGGATTCACTTAACAACCGGGTTATTCATTTAAGAACCGCAGTGATTCACGTGGCAAGAAAAGTCGTAGAATGGGGCAAAACTCACTTAACAAATTTCTCACTTAGCAACATAAATTTGGGGCTCAATTGTGGCCGTAAGTTGAGGACTATCGGTATTGCATGAATCCAGAATGTGGTTTAATACAATAAAATGTTATTTTTAACAAAGTACCAGGGAATAGCATAATGGTGAAAGTCAGAGTAGGGCAGAGATGGACCACGTGACTCTCAAGTCCCAAACTTATGGATTTCGTCTCCCAGAATTCCCTAGCTAGAAGACCCATTGCTGAGAATTCTGGGAATTGAAGTCCAGGCATCTGGAAGTGCCAAGGCTGGGCAACCCAGCAGGGAAGAAAGTGTTAGCCTCTTGTGTCATTTTACCTCTGAGCTTCCGTCGAAAAAAATAATAATGAGGCTTGCTACTCAGAATTTCCAACAGCAACTTTAAGATGTGTGGACTTCAACTCCCGGAATGTATTTTATTCATTTTATTCATGAAGAAAATTTATGTGGCCGCCCAAGTCATTCATGATGACTCTGGGTGGCTTACAGAAAGAAAACCTCAATCCAAACCCCAATAAACTCCCCCTTCACACACACATACACACACACACACACACACACACACACACACACACACACACTGGCGACAACAATCAAATGAGCCACTTGATGGGCTCCATCCCTCTCTGACGTCCCCAGGCTGGTTGGCCAAACCAGGTCTTCAGGTCTTTCAAAACAGTATCAAAATGGGGTCCAATCTTTTCTCCGTGGGAATGATATTCCACAGGGAGGGAGCCACCACAGAGAAGGCCCTCCTTCTGGGTCCCACCAGGTGGAGCTCCTTAAGATAGGGGACCCACAACAATCCCTACCTCCCTGCTCTGGTGGGTTGGAGAGATATATACTGAGAAAAGACCGTCCTTCAAATAAATTGGCCTCCAAGCCAGGGAGAGCTTTAAATTCCCCTGCCAACATGAAAAAGACGGTTCTGGGAATTATAGTTGAAGTCCGATAGGATAGGCTGTTTTATGAGTCGCCTGGGAAAAAATGAACACTTGTCCTCCAATAAGACACACATACAAGTTTTCTCCTGCCTTACAGTCGGACGTGAGAAACTTCAGTGACTTGTATTCAGCTTGCGAAGGTGTGGATTGTCTCATCCACGCAGCCTCGTACGGGATGACCGGCATAAAACAAGTGAGTCCAGCTTGATTTTCCTTCTGTAGCTCTGGAGTTTTGCAAATGATGCAGGCTCTCTTGAAAATGTGAGAAGTTTATTCTGAAACCAGCAGATGTTGAGTTCTAGTCCCGCCTTAGGCACGAAAACCAGCTGGGTGACTTTGGGTCAATCACCAGGAGACAGTGAGTTCTAGTCCCACCATGGGCATGAAAGTCAGCTGGTTGACTTTGGGCCAATCACCAGGAGATGGTGAGTTCAAGTCCTATCTTAGGCATGAAAGCCGGCTGGGTGACTTTGAGCCAATAACAAGGAGATGGTGAGTTCTAGTCCTGCCATAGGCATGAAAGCCAACTGGGTGACTTTGGACCAATCATGTTCTCGCAGTCTAATCCACCTCACAGGGCTGTTTTTCTTGGGAAAATAGGGGGAGGAAAGAGTATTAGGTATGCAACCCTAACAGCAGGGACTTGTTCAGACTGGAGACTGAACTTGATGGTCATCAAATAAATCTGGACAGTTGACCCAACACGAAACAGAAATGTAACATTTCAAAAGCATTTCTAGGACCTTCTGCCATAACTGTTCAGGAAATGTAAAGGGAATAGAGCAGTGCTTCTTAATTTCAGTCTCTTTAAGACGCATAGACTTCAACTCCCAGAATTCCCTTGCCCAGTGAATTCTGGGAGTTGAAGTCCACCCATCTTAAAGGGGCGGAGCTTAAGAAACACTGGAATATTGCTAGTCCTTTTCTATGTTGTTGTGACATTGTGGTTCTTCCTCTTCTCCTAGCTGCGCAAGAAACACATTCGGTCGATGAACATCGGAGGGACCGGAATCGTCCTTGAAGGTGCGTGAGTGGTGTTTTGTGTGTGGTTGTGGTGATGGTAGGTGACAAATAAGAACAGATCGACTTTTGCTGGCCCAAATTCAGGATTGAATTAGTAAGCAACTTAAGGTTGATATTTGGGGACTGGTGAAAGGAAAGGCTGCTCACTTTTTTGGTACTAGAAAACACACGCTTAACATCCTTCTGTAGTCATAAGAAACTGAGTGTGCAATTGTATTGTTGCCCAGTGTTTTCAGTGCAGAGACATTTCCTTCAGGCTTTGGAGAACAAAACTCCACAATCTTCTTGTCAGATTGTCCCATAAAATAAGGAAAGAAAACAGCAGGTTTCAGGGCTGAATCAAGGCTTCCAAAATCTGTTATTCAGGATCACCTGGTGGCGCCATACCCCATTTTCCAAATTGGAGTTTATGCTTTCTCTTTTCCCTGGGACAATAAGTCCTATCTCCTTTTACTGGCTACAACAGTGTTTTCTCAACCATGGCAGCTTGAAAATGAGTGCTGGCTGGGGAATTCTGGGAGTTGAAGTCCACACATCTTCAACTCCCAACTCAATTTTATCCCCCCCCCAAATAGTCTACCAACCAATTATTTTTCCCTCTTTCCTGCAACGCAATTAAAACAAAACGTCTTTCAAGTTGAAGGCCAACTGATGGTGACATCCCGGAAACATCCCTATTCTTACCAAAATTAATTTCCCTTCATCTTCTCACCCAATAGTTTTCCACTTCTCAGATTAACCGACAGTCCAGAGATCTCCTTGTGGTCTCTCATCCCAATACTTTTCCCCAGCTCTGCCTTGCTTAAGGTTTTGAAGTCAACCCTGCTCAGCTCCCCTTTATCTTCCAGGTTTGACGCAACGATGGCTCGCTCCATCAACCTCTTGCCCTTCCACAACATTTGGGCCACAAGGCGTGATTTTCACCCCCAACCTTGCCCCTTTCTGTGTCTCCCCAGTTTGCAAGCGGCAAAGAATCCCCAGGTTGATCTACACCAGTACAATCAATGTGGTCTTTGCAGGACAAACGATCGTGGACGGCGATGAAGCGACTGTATCCTATTTCCCTTTAGAGCAGGTACGTCTTTGAGCTGAAATAAATTACAGGTGGGCCTCAACTTACTACCGCAATCGGGACTGGAACCTCCAGGGCGAAGAGAGGCGGTCATTTTTTGTCACATCATTAAATGAATCAAGCAGTCGTTAAGTAAATCCGGCTTTCCCCATTGACTTTGTTTGTCAGAAGCCAAGTAGGAAGATTGCAAATGGAGATCACATGACCTCAGGATGCTACAACGATCCTAAATGCATGCCAGTTGTCAAGTGCCTGAATTCTGATCACGTGACAACGGTCGTAAGTGCAAGGACTGGTTGTAAGTCACTTTTTTTCGGTACTGTCATACCTTCGAACAGTCGTTAAAGGAATGGTTGTAAGTCAAGGACTACCTGTACTTTTAAGCGCTGAAGGAAGGAACTGAGCCGCTGATTTCTGTCCGGGTTTAAAATTTTGTACAAGTGTGCAAGGTTTCTCAAACTCCAGTTCCTCGAAACATTTTGGAGTGTGCAAGAGGGCCAATCACAATTCTGAAGCCAGTTTTTTTGGCTTTTGAATCTCTCTCTTTCTCTTTCTCTTTTAGCAAGTTAATGAATATTCCCGGACAAAAGCAATCGCAGAACAAATGGTCTTGGCGGCTAATGGATCACTCCTGCAAGGTACTTCTCTGCAAGTTTCCACACGTGAAGTTCTGCCCTTCATCTCTTCCCCTGCCACCTTTACAGTCCAAGAAACTAGGGAGGGTTTCTTTTGGGATGTTTACCACTTCCCATTCCTTCTGTGGGCTCAGCTGCCTCTTATCTTTTTTTTTCCCCATAATTTTTTTATTTTTTACACACAAACAAACAAACAAACAAACAATGTATTTTCTCTGAACAGAGTATTGACCGGGTCAAAAAATTTGTACAGCTTATAACATCCCCAGACACAATTTATATATTTCCATTTCTGCCGTAATATTCTTTCTCTCTATTTTTCTTTATTTTATTTTCCTCCTACTTTTCTAACATTTGAACAATATCACCATTTGCCCTTGCCCCAAACCTTTCTTATTCCCTTTTCAAGTTAAAACCCTTTAATTCAAAAACAATCCTTTCCATCCTTAATTCCTAATTTCTCATTATAATTTATTATTTTATTTATATGAACCAACTTATCATTTCTTATTTACCAATTTATCACAAAAAATATTTTCTTTGCTTTAAAAATCAAAATCAGTTATAGTGCTATAATAATATCCAATTTACTCTTCAACCTTTTTCCTTTAACTTCATAAGCAATAAATTTCTTTGAGCTTATTTTTCACATCTCCTTTTTCAACTATCAAACATCATCTTATAAATAGTAATCCACCTATTACTCTCACAAATATTGCTCTATATATCACTTGTGCCTAAAAGTATTACTTTTGCTAATTTCATTTTTTACAATCATAAATATTAATATTCAAACAGTTTTAAGTATATAACACATTTCCTTTCCTCCTTTTCATTTCATTCATCATATCATATTATTCAAATATTACAATTACACATATTAGTCATAATACAATTCACCTATAAATATTGTATTTCCCATCCTTCTTTCCTTTAATTATTCCTTTAACCATTTTCCTTTGGTCTCCCATACACTCCACCTCTTAAGTTTTTTCTCTCTTCCTCACAGTTTCTTTTTTCTTTTTTTTAGTTTTATAATTATTATATCTTTTCTTCTGTTTCTTTTCTTTAATCTTTAAGACTCTTACTCGCCTAGTTTGCCCTAAGATCCCATCTGATCCCTTCTCTTTTTCCTTTTTCCTCTTTTTTATTTCCCCACTGTTAATCCCAGTGTAATCATTTGTTTCTTTTGTACCTAGACTCTTCCCCTTTTCTTTTCTCCCTTGTTTCTTTCCACCCTCTCCATTTTCAGCACTGTTAACCCAGTGTAATTATCAACTTTCCCTTTTCTTCCCTTTATTTGCTTCCTTTTCTTACTTACTTTTCTCCCAACCCTTCTTTCTACGTTATTGCTCCCAATTGCATAATCAATATTTTTGCCTTCAATGTTAAGTTCTTGCTTCTCTTTCATGGTTTCTTTATCCACTTGGGTATGTTCTAGCATCATTTCTGGTTCATCAAACTTAAATAGTCCACGCATCGTTTTAATCATTTCTTTCAGTTCATTCATCATTTCAATTAATTCCTGGGACATTTTGTTGTTTCCACGATGTTTTAATTTCAGTTTAAAGTTCTATTAATCCGCCTTCTTTGGTTGTCGAGATCAAACAGCTTCAACGAAAACAAGCCCTCCTTAAAACTTCTCACGGCTTGTAGATCAAGGACACTTTGTAAGAAACAAAAACAAATTTTCGGCTTACAAATTATTTGTTGCAGTTCTTTTTTCCAGCCAATAGATGTCTCTCTCCAATCCACAATTCCAATCAACAAAATAACAAAATGGTCACTTTCAATATTAAATCCACGTTATGAATATTCCCCAATTTCCATCTTCTTCTTCTTAATATTATATTTCCCCAATTCAAAGTTAAAATCCAATTCCAAGTCCAATTATAAAATTTCCTTTACGAGGCTTTTTTATTTATTTATTTATTTTTTCCTTATTATTACACTTTCCTTTGTTCTTCCTTCAATATTCCAAATTTAAAATTATTTCCAATCTTCTTACACAACTGTTTTCTTTCTGGTTTCTTCTTATAATACTTTAATTGTCTCACTCTCCGTTCTGGGCTGGTGTTTAAACTTCCGCTTCATTCATCTACCTCCGTTGTTTCCCCCACACCAATTAGCTGCTGTTTCCTCGCCGGGATAGCTTTTAAAGTTCTTTTAAAAATTTCTTTTTTTTTGCATATACGTTGGCCGCTCACTCACCCGGTATCAGTCCTCCGTCCGACTCACCGCTCCTGCACAAAGCTTATTCCGGTTGCCCCAGCTTTATGATGGCCACCATGACCACCACCCCTGCCGCCGGATCGAAGAGTTTTCCTCCGAGGGACTTGCCTCTTGGTCTTCCGAGGTGCCTCTCCTTCTTCTCCGTCCCTACAGGACGGATCTGGTCCGAAGACACACACACACCTCCGACAGCAGTTTGTCAGCCTGGAAATTTCGCGGGGCTCATCAGAGCCCGCTATTTCCAGACTGTCTCACCACAACACTTCCGGTCGAATCCCAGCTGTCTCTTATCTGAGTGCTCTCTAGCCTGTGTCTCTTCCTCCTGTCTCCCAAGGCCCTTCCAACTGATCGTTACATCAACTGGTTAGCCTACAACATTGATGTATTGCAAGATTCTGTTAATGTAACCTTAGAATAAAGACAGAGCTAGTATTCCTGGATGGTGCTTCCCGTCTGGGCTACCTCGAAGGGATAACATCTATCTATCTTGCAAGTCTGAAAGAACATCTCTCCTCCCTCGCCTTTACAGTCCAAGAAACTAGGGAGGGTCCTTTCTGAGATGGTTTACCACTTCCCATTCCTTCTGTGGGCTCAGCTGCCTCTTATCTGACCACTGTGTTGTCTGTAGCAATTCCTCCTATCTCCCAAGGTCCTTCCCACACACCATTACATCAACTGGATAGTCTACAAGATTGCCGTATTGCAAGATTCTGTTAATGTAATGTAACCTTAGAAGAAAGATACAGCGAGTATTCCTGGGTGGTGCTTAATATCTAGTCTACTTCGAAGGGCTTACATCAATCTTGCTAGTTTTAAAGATCATCTCTCCCCCCTCGCCTTTACAGTCAAAGAAACCAGGGAAAGTCTCTTCTGAGATGTTTACCACTTCCCATTTCTTCTATGGGCTCAGCTGCCTCTTATCTGACTGTTGCCTAGTCTGTGGTTCTTCCTTCTGTCTCCAAAAGTCATTTCCACAGACCATTACATCAACTGGTTAGTCTACAAGATTTGGTGTATTGCAAGATTCTGTTAATGTAGCCTTAGTATAAAGACAGAGCTAGTATTCCTAGTTAGTTCTTCCTGGCTGGACTACTTTAAAGGGCTTACATCGGGGTGGTATTGACTTACCTTCGCTACCGGTTCGCAAATATGAGTGCGCGCGTTGTGCAAAGCCTCAAACGTCCGGGCAGGTGGGCGGGGCTACTCGCAGTCAGCGCTACCGGTTCGCCCGAACCGGATAGAACCAGCTGAATACCACCACTGGCTTACATCAATTTTGCTAGTCTGAAAGTACATCTCTGCCCCCTAACCTTTACAGTCCAAGAAACTAGGGAGGGTCCCTTCTGAGATGTTTGCTATGTCCCTTTCCTTCTGAGGGCTCAGCTGCCTCTTATCTGATATTGCCACTGCCAGTCTACAGGCTTCCCCCGTCTCCTGAGTTCATTCCCATGTACCATTACAACCATCTAGGAATTGCACCCAAAGGACTAAAGGTTGTCATTTCATACCTTCAAGGATTCATTCTGGCTTGCTTTATTTCACAGGAGGAGGGAAGTTATACACATGTGCAATCCGCCCTCCTGGAATTTATGGACCTGAAGAGCTGCAGCATTTGTCTCGGTTGGCCGTATGTATTTTGATGGGCATCCCAGGGTATCCCTGATGAAGAGGGGGGGAGGGGGGGTGTCACAGAAGCAACTTTGCAGGGAAAGCTAACAAGGTCTTTTGCAAAAGTGTTGCATATCATTAGCCAACTTTGGCTGAAGAATAAACCAAGAAACTTGGTTTATTCTTCAGGTAAATAAGGCCTCCAGGCAAGATGAACAGGAACCCATTAAAATGAGCATTGCATTTTTGTTTCTCTAGCTCTGCATTTTAAATTTAAAAAAGGAGAAAAAGTGAAATAATCCATTCAGTATTTTTCGTCACCTAAGAACAATATATAAATATCTCCCCTCCAGGATTGCTTTAAATCAGTTTTTCAAACTTGGCAACTTTAAGATCTCTGGACTTCAACTCCCAGAATTCCCCAGCCAGAATTCTGGGAGTTGAAGTCCACAGGTCTTAATGTTGCCCAGTTTGGGAAACCCTGCTCTAAATGTTGGGGTGTTCTGTTAGAAAGAAAAGTAGGTAGGTAGGTAGGTAGGTAGGTAGGTAGGTAGGAAGGAAGGAAGGAAGGAAGGAAAGAAAAAGGAAGGAAGGAATGAAAGAGAGGGAGGGAGGAAGGGAGAGAGAGAAAGAAAAGAAAGGAAGGAAAGAGAAAGAAAGAGAAAAGAAAGAAAGAAAAAAAGAAAGAATAAAAGAATTCAGATAGCTCTTCCTTTCCCGCGTTGCTTCTTTTTTAAGCACCTGTGTCTTCTAGTTTAACTGCGCCTTTGTGATTTTCGTGTTTTGCCAACAGCTCAATATTGAAAGAGGTTTTTTTAACGTCCGTTTCGGTGATCCGGGAGTCCTGACGAACTGGGTGCATGTGAAAAATCTGGTCCAAGCCCACATCCTTGCTGCCAAGGCTCTCACTCCCGAAATGGACTATATCGCGGTGAGTTTTTCATTTCCCAGTCTTCCAGAGATATATGGACTTCACCTGTAACTTTTATGCCCCGATGGCCTATTTTTCCTTTTATCATTCTGTTGTTTTTTTCAGTTGGGATTCTAATATACAGGTTGTCCTCGACTTATAACCACAACTGAACCCGACATTTCTGTTGCTAAGCAAGGCAGTTGTTGAGGGAGTGGTGCTCTATTTTACAACCTTTTTTGCCACAGTTTCTAAGCCAGGCGCTGCAGCCATGAAGTGAATCCTGCGGTTGTTAAGCGAATCTGGCTTCCCCCATTGACTTGGCTTGTCAAAGTCGTAAATGGGGATCACATGACCCCGGGATAGTGCAACCGTCATAAATATAGGCCAGTTGCCAAGCACCTGAATTTTGCTCAGGTGACCATGGGGATGCTGCAAGGGACGTAAGTCTGAGAATCGCTCATTAGTTTTTCACTGCTGTTGTAACTTCAAACGGTCACTAAACGAATGGTTGTAAGTTGAAGACTACCTATAAAAGGTTGAAAGGGGGAGGGGAATCTCCAATTTACTGCTTAAGAGCTGAAAGTCAGACGTTTTGGAACAAAAGGTTTTTTAATTTATTGATTGTCTGTCTGTCTGTCTGTCTGTCTATCTATCTATCTATCATTCATCTATCGTGTCTGTCTGTCTATCTATTCATTCATATCTCTCTAT
>QLTV01001351.1:492758-527611 GCA_003457575.1 Thermophis baileyi | reverse complement strand
CTATTCTATTCTATTCTATTCTATTCTATTCTATTCTATTCTATTCTATTCTATTCTATTCTATTTTCTATTCTATTCTAGACAAACACACATCTAAGCTGTGATGTTTAAAATCTGGGTGCACGGGGAGTGGGTGTCAAAGGGACTGAAAATTGGCCACCCTCCAGAAATGGCTCAACTACATATCCCAGCACCTAGAGCCAAACGTAAAGCACCAAAAGGGAATTCTAGGCCAGCATCGTTGCATCCAAGCTGACCTTCACGCCTAGCTGTAAAGGTTACTCTGATCTGTATAAAAAGGTTAAACCTGTTGCTCAGTAATTGGGTAATTTTATATAAAAAACTAGCTGATAACCCGGTTTTGCCCAGGTATTTATTTATCCCAATCCTGTATTAGACAACAGGGAACAGCCTTTGAGGTGATTATCTGCATTAGCAGGCACCTCCCCTGACAACTTTCCCTCTTTGCTTGAAGCTGAGGGCCTAGGTGGTTTATTTTTTTGGTTGTTTGGTTGGTTTTTTTTTTAAAGAACCAATCCCCCTTACCAAAGGGAGACCCCTTGTGGAGTACTGTGAAGCCGTTACCATGGCAACTCCACTGTGCTGTACAGTAGAAGCCATTTTAAGGCACAACAGGCTGTATCTTAACAGAACTTGAATCCAAAATGCACACTATCACTGTCAAAAGTACTGTGATTTGACACTATAGATACAATTCATTCCTTTTCATTTCAGCGGCCCAGGTGTTCCAGAGTTATGCTGGAACACACACCCGAGGGGTGTTAGGGGTGTCTTACCCCCACAGTATTTTTTTTCCAGAGAATAAGTCATCTGTGTACCAAGTTTGGTTGAAATTGCTCGAGGCGTTCCAGAGTTATGCTGGAACACACACACACACACACACACACACACACACACACACACACCCTTTTTTATATACCATATTTTTCGGACTACAAGACGCACCGGAGTATAAGACTTGCAGATTCTCTGCATTTTTGACTGTCAGGGTATTGTCATTAGTGTAGTGCAGGTTATTAATGTTTCTTCCTCCAATTTTAAAACTACAGGAAGTACCGTATTTTTCAGACTATAAGACGCACTGGAGTATAAGACACACCAAGATTTCGAAGAGGTAAACAAGAAAAAAAAAGTTTTTGCTCTCCCCGGCCCCCAGGAGCACTCTGCAGGACTCCCAATGTGCATCCTGTTTTTGCGAAAACGGGCCTGTTTTTTGCAAAAACGGGGCACGCAGAGGCTTTGGGAGGCCTGCATTTTTCATGAAAAATGGGCCCGTTTTTCACCTCCCAAACCTCCCACGCATCATGTTTTTGCCCTCCCCAGCCCCCAGGAACACTCTGCAGGCCTCCCAAAGCCTCTGCGCGCCCCATTTTTGCAAAAAAGGGCCCCTTTTTCACCTCCCAAACCCCCCACGCGTTGCGTTTTTGCCCTCCCCAGCCCCCAGGAACACTCTGCAGCAGGGGTGAAATGCTCTCGGTTCGCTCGTACCTGTCAGTCACCGTAGAGCCGGTCGCCAAGGGAGCACGAGGCGCCGCCCGGATGCTGCCATTTGGGTTCTTTTACCCTCTGCGCATGCGCAAAGCGTTCTGTGCATTCGCAGAGGGTAAAAGAACCCAAATGGCGGCGTCCGGGCAGGTGGGCGGCGCTTCGTGCTACCTTGGTGACCGGCTCTACAGCGACCGACAGGAACGAGCGAACTGGGAGCATTTCACCCCTGCTCTGCAGGCCTCCCAAACCCTCGGCGCGCCCTGTTTTTGCGAAAAACGGACCTGTTTTTGGCAAAAACGGGATGCGCGGGGCGTGGTTTTGGGAGGCCAAAAATGGCTGTATTCGGTGTATAAGACGCACCAACATTTCCATCCTCTTTTAAGGGGGAAAAAGTGCGTCTTATACTCCGAAAAGTACGGTATATAGAAGAAGAGATAAAGCTTTATGAAAGTTATTGGTTTTGCCAAAACCAGTCCCATAGCAAAGCATTGGCTTGGTTAAAGATCGCTGTGTTTGCTTAATGGCTGCTCCAAAAATGATTGTAAAATTGGGTCAGTCACGTGACCAATCCGTTTTACAACATCACAACATACAACTGCAATGGACCAGCCCTACTACAGTCCTTTGTCAAGGACTACCTGTATTCAATTTCTGAAAAGCTAAAAAAGATCCAGTTGCACGATTTTTAGACCCGATTCATGTCTCGTACGTCACACCCTTAGAATTTTTCTCCCTATTCCTAGATCCTTTTTTCTTCGTCTCCCAAATCTTGAAGATAAGCCAGCTAGTTGCTCAGTTCTTTGGAAGTATTCAAATAAGGGAAAAAAATGTCTGGAAAGATTTTTCTCCCAAGCTATTATTACTTTGGCCTCTGCGCTCCTCTCAAAATAGGACTTTTTTATTTTCTCCCTCTTGTGTGCAACCATGTTCAGCAAAGCCAGAACGTGATCTTTATCCTCACCCCGACCGGGAAAAAATCCAAAGGAGCAAAGCGAAGTGTGGAGAATGTGCATACACCAGGCTAACCTTTGACTGGAGCAAAATCCCTGGTGCAAACAGACACGTTTTTCTCTCGTGTTCTTCACATTCCAGAAGGAAAGCATTTATTCAAGGCTTCACTAGTCGTTTCTGATTTATTGCTTTACAAGATCTGGGGTCAGGGTGGATTTGATTTAAATGGAGTCGATTTAAATCACGATTTAAATCACGATTTAAATCACTAGGAAAAAGGCTTGATTTAAATCAACCCGATTTAAATCATAATTTTTAAAGAGCAACTGTCATCTCTGTCCCACAGCGGCTCCTCCTCTGACCCACCAACTCACCGACAGTCCCAATATTGCAGAATATACAGCCTCACGCTACATAACTAAGCTCCATTTCATGCTGAATAAACTAAATTATTAAAGTATCTTAAATAGAAAACTACCTTTAGATAGATTTTTACTCCAAAAGCATTGTATTAAAATAAATTTGATAAAAAACAAAAAAAATCCGATTTAAATAACAAAAATCCTATATAAATTTTTAAAATCCGATTTTAAAAAAAAAATTAAAAAATCATCGATTTTAATCCACCCTGTCTAAGGTTTATGTAGCCGTAATTTGATTTTCCCGCTCAGTTCTTTTTCACCTTATTAAAAAAAAGTTAAAAGTTGCCGATTTTGAGAAACACTGATTTGTACTGCAAATGTATGTGGCTAATTGGGTTAGTTTCTTACTTAATCCTCTTAATTTTACAGTAATAGTTTCATATTATTATCTTTTTTACCTTTTTATCATACTGTAAGCCAGAGGTCTTCAAACTTGGCAACTTTAAGACTTGTGGACTTCGGCTGGAGAATTCTGGGAGTTGAAGTCCACATGTCTTAAAGTTGCCAGTTTGGGGACCCCTGCTGTAAGCCATCCAGAGTCGCTGTGACAGTGAAATAGAGGCTTATAAATTTAATAAATTGATGAACTGAGATTGAATCAGTAAGCCATGGTTAAGCAGAGCCAAGCCTAAAACATTGGTTTGAACCTTGGCACTGTATTTTTGTATTTGAACACTGTATTTGAACCTTGGCATGGTAAGATCCCACAGGGTTGGGCTCCTCCGGGTCCCGTCAGCTGAACAGTGCCGGCTGGCGGGCCCGCGGGAGAAGGCCTTCTCTGTGGCTGCCCCGGCCCTCTGGAACCAGTTACCTCCTGAGATCCTGACTACCCCCACACTGTTGGCCTTCTGGAAAGCGGTGAAGACCTGGCTGTTCCGGCAGGCTTGGGGCCGTTGATCTCGCTTTTGCAATTTGGCGAGATCTGGCCATGAAAAAGTGTGTATGGGTTTTTAATTGCTTTTAAATGTTTTTTATTATGTAAGCTTTCTATATTTTAATAAGTTTTTATATTTGCTGTAAGCCGCCCAGAGTCCTTTGGGAGTTGGGCGGCATAGAAATGCAAGCAAGCAAGCAAGCAAGCAAGCAAGCAAACAAACAAACAAACAAATAAATAAATAAATAATATTTTTTCTCTCTCTTTGCTGTTAACTATGGAACAGCTATGGCTTGGAAATCAAACAGTAGATTAGTGTTTGTGTGAACACAGACATTGTGTTGTTAAGAGCGTAATGGTAAGGAATCCCATGAGGCTTAGATTTTTTCCCCCCAGGCTGTTTTTCCCTATGAAACCATGGCTTTGCTGTCAGAAGTTGGTTGCGTAAGCTGGATGGGCTGATAGGAGTTATAGTTTATCTTTGTAGGGTGCTTTGGGTGGGAGAAAGCTGCATTGACGCAGTGCGGATTCACACACCGTCCCAAATTTATTTATTTATTCATTTATGAAATCAACTGATAGGGCCGTCCATCTCGCAGGTGCAACTCTAGGTGGTTAACAACCTGTGAAAACAATAAGAAGCAACAATTCAGGACCACGCAATGGAATATAATATATTCCTCTCTTTTTGCATTTTAACAATTTTCCTTTTTTTTAATTGGGCAGGTACAATGCGGTTACTGGAGAATGGATCGACGACGAAGTCTTGATCAAAATGGCTGCGCAGGTAAGCCGTGCAGACTTTTTTTTTTGCTTTGGTTGTTAAGCGAATCACTATGGTCATTAAATGAATCGTATGGTCATTAAGCAAATCCAGCTTCCGCCATTGACTTTGCTTACCCAAAGCTAGCAGGTTGAGATCATATGACCCCACGACTCTGCAACCATCATAAATAGATGCCGGTTGCCTGACGACCAAATTTCGGTCATGTGACCATGGGGATGCAGTGACGGTCGTAAGTGCGAGGATGGTCATGAGTCACTTTTTTTCAGTGCCATTGTAACTTCGAATGATCTCTAAGCGAATGGCCGTAAATCAAGGACTACCTGTAATAACCTCTGTTTTGTTTTTCCAGCCTTTTGGCCGAGGAGCGATGCGTGAATGCTTCCGGACGTAAGTGTGCAGCTGTTTCTAGACCTCCGTGGTTTGAAAAAAAGCTCCATTTTCTTCTTTTAATTCATCTCAGTTTATTCCTGAGGTTTAAGTCAAGATAGGAAACCTGGTGCCAAGGAAGGCCAATAAGTCACTTTCTGGAGCGAAAGCTTTTCACTTGTTGCAAAATACCTGGAAAATTGCCACCTCTTACTCTTTGTGAAATTAGGCAATTCCTGGAGATGAAATGGAACAAACCGTGGTGGATATTCTATTTATACTAGAATCTTTTCATATACAGACTAATTTCCAACCCTGGTACATTAATTCATTAATCCGAGAATTAAAGCACTGGTTTAAAAAAGACGTATATAAAAAAGATGTTGAGACTCTAGAAAGAGTGCAGAGAAGAGCAACAAAGATTTTTGGGGACAAGGATAAAACCTATGAAGAACGGTTGCTGGAATTGGCTAGTTTAATGAAAAGAAGGACTGGGATGACATGATAGCAGGGTTCCAATATTTGAGGGGCTGCCACAAAGACAAGGGGGGGTCAACCTATTTTCACCAGAAGGCAGGACAAGAAGCAAAGGATGGAAACTAATCAAGGAGAGAACCAACCGAGAACTAAGGAAAAATTTCCTGACTGGTAGAACAATTAACCAGTGGAACTGCTTGCCTCCAGAAGTTGTGGGTGCTCCAGCACTAGAGGATTTTAAGAGAAATTGGACAACCATTTGTCTGAAATGGTATAGAGTCTCCTGCTTGAGCAGGGAGTTGGACTAGAAGATCTCTAAGGCCCCTTCCAACTCTGTTATTCTGTTTGATGATTCCACAGTTCGAGAGTAGAGTAACTAAGATTGTGGCAAGCTGCTTTTTGAAAGTTGGAAAATTTGATTTTTGCCCGTCCTTGTTCAGGACTTCTAGCAGAAAGCTTTCAGCTCAGTGTATGCCAGGAATCCTGTTGGATTTCTCCTGCACAGGGGTGGGTTCTAACTTACCTCGCTGCCGGTTCGCTTCCTCCCACGCCTCGTGGGCATGCCTTGTGGGTGTGTGTGTGCTTCACACGCACGCGCATCACACGCGTGTGCGCAGTGGAAAAAAAAATCCCCCCCCCCCAAAAAAAGCCAAAAACAAGATGGTGAAGCATGTGCAGTGCCGGAAACTCGGCTTCTGCGCATGCGCAGAAGAAAAAAAAACTGAAAAAATTCCAAAAAATTTAAAATAAATAAAAAATAAATAAAAATTCAAAAAAAATATGGCGGCGTCCACGGACCGGCACCGACTGAACCGGATCCGTGATATCATTGTGATATCACCAGCGGGTCGCTACTGGTTCGGGCGAACCGGTCCGAACCGGGAGGAACCTACCTCTGCTCCTGCATGCCAAGAAATCAACACTTTTCTCTAAAGTAGACCTGGATTTTCCATAGATGCAAGCTGAGGAAGAAAACTGTTGAGGATGATCCTTAAAATTGCAAAGGACTTGTGAAACGCCTGCTGTTTCCATAGCATCCTAGCTTCAACGGATATTTGTTTCTCTCGGTCTTTTTAGGAAAAAGCTGTCCAATTTTCTACACATGCAGAATTGGAAAGGGGCCTTTAATTACGTGGCAAAGAGGTACATCGAGACGGTCAGTCGGGACGTCTATTTTGAGGATGTGCGGTTGCAGATGGAGGCCAAGTTATGGGGAGAAGAATATAACCGCCATAAGCCCCCCAAGCAGGTATCTCCTCGCGCAGAATCCTAAGTTGCAATCCTAAATTGCATTAACAGAGAGATACAATCAAGATCAAGGGAGGTACTAATACCACTCTATAAAGCCTTAGTAAGGCCACACCTAGAGTACTGCATCCAGTTTTGGTCACCACACTATAAAAAAGATGTTGAGACTCTAGAAAGAGTGCAGAGAAGAGCAACCAGGATGATTAGGGGACTGGAGGCTAAAACATACGATGAACGGTTGCAGGAACTGGGCATGGCTGGTCTAGTGAAGAGAAGGACCAGGGGAGACATGATAGCAGTCTTCCAATATTTGAGGGGCTTTCATAGAGAGGAGGGGGTCAAGCTATTTTCCAAAGCCCCTGCAGGCCAGACAAGGAATAATGGATGGAAACTGATCAAGGAGAGATTCAACCTAGAAATGAGAAATTTTCTGACAGTGAGAACAATCAACCGAAGGAACAGCTTGCCTTCAGAAGTTGTGGGAGCTTCATCACTGGGAGCTTTCAAGAAGAGGCTGGACTGCCTTCTGTCAGAAATGGTGTAGGGTCTCCTGCTTGGGCGGGGGATTGGACTAGATGACCTACAAGGTCCCTTCCAACTCTGTTAATCTGTTAAAGAATCTTGGAGAGAACTAGTGAAGCCCAGAAGGTTCAAAATCATGTGGGGTTTTTTCCCCTCTTCTCTTGTCAGTTATTTCTCTTCCTCTTTCTTTTCCTTAGGTAGATATTGTCCAGACCTGCATAATTGAAATGAAGAACAGACCGGGGCGACCTCTTTACCACCTGGAACATTACATTGAGGGGAAATACATCAAGTACAATTCGAACTCGGGATTCGTACGAGACGACAACATCCGTTTGACCCCGCAGGTAGGACTTTCTTTCCTGGCAATTCAGCAGATGATGGATGACCTTAAGAGCCTATTTGGTAAGGTTAAGGTTAGAGATACGAAGCCAATGGGGTGACTTTGTGCCAGTCACTCTCTATTAGCCCCAGGAAGCACTCAATGGCCGCCCATTTCTGAAATCCCATTAAGAGAACTGCAGGGACTTGTCCAGTCAATTCACTAATATTTATTCAGTCAACGACCAGCAAAATGTAAAGTTTACAAAAACAGAGTGAAGCAAATAAAGACAATAAAACAGGAAATAAATACAGGTGGTCCTCGACTTACAACAGTTCATTTAGTGACCGTTCGAAGTTACATGTGATCCCCTTTTGCGACCTTCTGACAAGCAAAGTCAATGGGGAAGCCAGATTCACTTAACAACCGTATTACTAACTTCACAACTGCAGTGATTCACTTAACAACTGTAGCAAGAAAGGTCTTAAAAGGGAGCAAAACTCCCTTAACAAGTCTTACTTAGCAACAAAAAATTTGGGCTCCATTGTGGTCGTAAGTCAAGGATTACCTGTAAATATTAAAATGAATCTCATCGTATAACATTCACTCCGTTAGTACAACTGTTACCCAGATGACAAACTAAAGCATTAATAGGTATAGAATAAAAATAAAAACTATACATCCCCTAACGCAGAGATGGCTAACCTTTTCCGGACTGAGTGCCCAAAGCGTGCGCGTGCCCGAACCCCCCAAATGCACGCGCCCCCCTGCACGCGCCCGCCCCCCGCGCATGTGCGGCAGAGACCCGAAGACCAGCTGGCCGGTGGGAGGCGCACGCGCATGCCATCAGAGAGGGTGCTGTGTGCCACTTCTGGCATGCGTGCCATAGGTTCGCAGTCACGGCCCTAACGGTTTATGAGTTAAGGTGTATCAAACCAAAAGGAATAGTCAAAATAAAAGTAATTATATATTTAGCCAATTATATGCTGGTCTCGTATTTGTGTTTCGAGAAAGTTTATTGGCCAAGGGGCCCAGAATTGTTTCCCTTTTCAAAACTCTGCAACGTTTAAAATTTATTTAGCAAATGTATAGCCAGTTTGGCCATTCAGCATTGCAAAAGGTATTTTTGGAATAACTGGGTTTGGGGAAGACGTTGGCCCTGGATTTGAGCAGGGACAGGGACTCCCCGTAGAAGCAGATCCAGTTTCTCTTCCCGTTGGGCTGATGCGACGTCCGTTCTCTTGCAGGCCTTCAGCCATTTCACCTTTGAACGCTCCGGACACCAGCTGATCATTGTGGACATCCAAGGGGTTGGAGACCTGTACACAGATCCTCAGATCCATACCGAGAGCGGCACAGATTTCGGGGACGGAAATCTCGGTAAAAAAACAGAGCGATCAATTGTCCTTTGGGGTGGCTTAACTTCTTCAGGGGTTGGGGAATGTGGTTTGATTGGAGAAGAGGTCACTTTCAGTTCTGGGAGACTTCCATCCTTGGAAGGAACAGTCTTTAAATGTAGGTCCAGGGTGTTGATGAGAATGAGTGACGCCAAGAGGTCCTCAACTTATCACAGGTTATTTAGTGATGGTTCGAAGTTACAACGGGACTGAAAAAAGTGACTTATGACCGTTTTTCACACTTACGACTGTTGCAGCATCTCCATGGTCACGTGATCAAAATCCAGATGCTTGGCAACTCATATTTATGACAGTTGCAGTGTCCTGGGTCATGTGATTCAACTTTTGCGACCTTCTAACAAGCAAAGTCAATGGGGAAGCCACATTCACTTAATAACCATGTTGCTAACTTGACAACTGTGGTGATTCACTTAACTGTGGCAAGAAAGGTGGTTAAATGGGCCAAAACTCACTTAACAAATGTCTCACTTAGCAACAGAAATTTGGGGTTCAATTGTGGTCATAAGTAGAGGACTACCTGTATTGCAATGCTGTTGTGGAGTCCTTGGTGCTTCTAAATTTGGTTGTTGGCTTGCAGACGTTTCATTATCTGTCTAGGTAACATCATCAGTGCAAGGGGGTGTGCGGTTTGCTCCCTGTTTATATATTGTAGCCTGCCCTGCCAACGTTGGTGGGGGTGTGGTTTTCTCCTTGGCAGTTCCTTGATTAGGGTATTGTTTTCTGCTTGATTGTTTGTCTGGTGTTCATCCCTGCTTATCTGGTGTATTGGTTGCTGGAGAAGGTGTTTTCTAGTCTTTTTGTTTTTAATTGCCTCCTTTAAATGATGTGTACATGTGGTTAATCTCTATGTGTCTGTTGATGGCTGATTTGTCTGAATGGATCTTGACTTTGAGAAAAATCGCTAGGCCTCCATGTAAGGCTTTGCACCTCAAAACGATTTCTCATTCTTTCTATGGATGGTTCTCTACCTGTCTCAGGTGTGCGAGGGATGGCCTTGTTCTTCCATTCTCACTCCTGCAACCAGATTTGTCAAAGTATGGGGCTGACGCCTTTTGATCTCTCCTCCAAAGAGAAGGACGCCTTATTTCGCAGTAGCAAACTACTTGTAAGTATTGCCATCAAAGGAGCTTTGAATCCAAGGAATTGCTGGGGGCCATTTTGTGAAAACGGGCTGGTTCCCGAACCCACCATTATTCGAACTGAAGCTTGGCTCACATTATAAGTGACCTGATATTGATTTATAAGTTGAAACTAAATCAAATTTTACACCATTTGAACTGGCAGCAATAGGACCTGCTCCTGTTTCAGCAGAGACATGTTTGCTCAGGGAAGTTCCTGGTTGAGGTTTTGTGTTTCTCTGCCCAGGAATCGGCTCAGACTGTTGTGCGGGGTACAGAAGAGAAGTGTGGCAGTAGCCGTGTGCGAACCGTCTCTGGCAGCCGTCCCCCCCTCCTTTCCCGTCTTTCTGAAAACTCAGGGGATGAAAGCATGAGCGACATGGCGTTCGACTCCTTGCCCTCCTCGCCGTCTTCAGCCACGCCTCACAGCCAAAAGTTGGAGGGTCTTCGTAAGTGCCCAGATGTTTTTTTCATCAGCCATGGGGGCCTGCTGGTTCTAGAAGCAACCTGGAATTAAGGAGAAACTTCCTAACAGTGAGGACAATTAACCGGTGGAACAGCTTGCCATCAGAAGTTGTGGGTGCTTCATCACTGGAGGTTTTTAAGAAGAGGCTAGACGGCCACTTATCTGAAATAGTATAGGTTCTCCTGCTTGAGCAGGGGGCTGGACTAGAAGACCTCCAAGGTCCCTTTCAGCCAGGGGTGAGTTGTGGATCCTGTTGCTGCCGGTTTGCTCAGGGTTGCGCCGCAGGCGCGCGCGCACTTTGTGCGCGTGCCCGCACCAATCAAAAAATAGCTTCTGCGCAGAAGCAAAATCCAAGATTGTGGCGCCCACAGAGACCGGCAAAAGAACCAGTTCCGTGGCGTCATCACCGGTTTACTACTGGTTCTAAAGAACCAGTTAGAACCGGTAGGAACACACGTCTGCTTCCAGCTCTGTTCTATTCTAAAATAGGGTATATGGAAGTATACAAAATACAGATAATTCAGAGCAGAAGCAAAAGTTCGCTTCTGCGCATGCGCAGCAGCAAAATCCAAGCTCGCGGCGCCCACGGAGACACTGATGGAACCGGCTCCATGACATCATCAATGAGTTACTAATGGTTCTAAAGAACCAGTTAGAACCGGTAGGAACCCACGTCTGCTTCCAGCTCTGTTCTATTCTAAAATAGGGTATATGGAAGTATACAAAATACAGATAATTCTCGACTTGCAAGCATTCATTTAGTGACCGTTCAAAGTTACAACGGCACTGAAAAAAGTGACTTATGACCGTTTTTCACACTTACAACTGTTGCAGTATCCCCATGGTGACATGATCAAAATTCAGCTGCTTGGCAATAGTTTCGTATTTATGACGGTTGCAGTGTCCCGGGGTCACGTGATCCCCTTTTGCGACCTTTTGATGAGCAAAGTGAATGGGGAAGCCAGATTCACTTAATGACCATGTTATTAACTTAAATGCAGTGATTCCCTTAAGAACCACGTTACCAACTGAACAACTGCAATGATTCACTTAACAAACGTGGCGAGAAAAGTCGTAAAACTCACTTAAATGTTTCACTTAGCAACATAAATTTTGCGCTCAGTTGCGGTTGCAACTTAGGGACTACCCGTACAGCCGTCGCGGCCACCCACGGTTACATGATAAGAATTCGGGCACTTGGCAACTGGTATATATATACTCATGACGGTTGAGGAGTCACGTGATCACGATTTGTAACTTTCCCAGCCGGTTTCTGATAAGCTCCCAAGTCAACAGGGGAAACCAGGTTTGCTTTTAACGACTGTATGATTCACTTAAAAACTGCAATGGTTCGCTTAACAACCATGGCAAAAAGGTCATAAAATCAGGTGTGACTCATTTGACAAGTGGCTTGCTTTGCAACAGGAATTCTGATCTCAATTGTGGTCGTAAGTCGAGGACTTAACGGTAAGGTAATTCCCTCCAGCTTGACAGAATTAACATTTTTAAGCATAAATTTGTATATATTTATTAATAAAATGCTGTCCTGGTAGTCCTGGACTTACGACCGATCATTTCGTGACCATTTGAAGTTACGACAGTGCTAAAAAAAGTGATTTACGACTCTTCCATGGCGTCCTTGCCTAAAGAGCGAAATCCTTCTTTGTTTTGACCTAGATTGGCCTGTCTTTAATGAAGTCGACAACTTGGTTCACAAAGACCACGAAAGCCTTGATAATCAGCGGGTAAGTTCCTGAAGACCTACCTGGATTCACACATTATGCTCGGCCCTAAAGAGTTTGGGTTGGGTTTAGAGTGATGCGTACATTCAGGCCCTGGTGCTTACAAGGCAGGGTTTTTGTCAACCACCCAACTGTAATTTGCTCATTAAATGGTGGTTGAAACAAGTCATGGTTTAGGGTCCTGGAAGAGGCAACCATTGGGTTGATGGAAAAAAAAAATCAACTGGTTTTTTTAACCTCCTAAGATGCTCTATCTTTGCAGGGGTCTCCAAAACTGGCAACTTTAAGACCTGTGGACTTCAACTCCCAGAATTCCCCAGCCAGCCATGTTTAAGTAGAAGTTAACCAGTTGTTAGAAGTTAACCGTGCTTAACCAGTTGAAGTCCACAAGTCTTAAAGAGGTCAAATTTGGAGTCCTCTACTGTAGTGTGTTATCAAGAGAGAACTTTCTCTCCATTTCTGGTATTCAAATATTTCTCTCCTCTTGAGTTTCCATTACTCAATGAATGGAGAACCAGTTCCATCATCTCCAGGTGGACCAGAACTATGGGCTGCTTTGATTGTCCTTCCCAACAGAAGAAGACGAAAGTTTCATGTCCTTCAGATATTACTGGGCGAAATCTCCCATCATAATCTAGAATCCTGCTTCCTAATTAGGGTTGGAGGATCTCAACCCACAAGGATTTATAATACCATTCCCAACTCGATAGGACTCTTAGAAAAGGACGAAGTTCCGTCTATAAAATAAGGATACCCAAGAAGGAAGAACGCTTATTTTTCTCCCCTTGTTTTTATCCTTAGGATTCTGAAAATGGAGGGGACAGTGGATGCCCCAGTGAGAAAAGGAGTGATCACGAAGACATGGATCACCGGGAAAAGGTAATGTCTTTTTCCATTTCATACACTGATCCCTGATTATTATTATTTTTAATACATCATGCAATTTGCAATTGGATGGACCTCCTGACTTGTCTTCTGAGCAGAAGAGAATTCATTGCATTTAGTCTGGGCACACATCACCATCACCAAATTCCTGTAGAGTTAGTTCTCGATTTACAACCATTCATTTAGTGACCATTCAGAGTGGGGTGGTGGCCTAGAGGTGGAGCTCTCGCCTCACAATCAGGCTGTGAGTTCAATCCTAGGTAGAGGCAGATATTTTTCTCTGGGCACAATGAGAATATATCTGCTGAAAAAAACTCCGCATTGGCGATAGGAAGGGCATCCAGCCAGTAAACACTCAGCTCCATTCAGTTGCCCAGTCTCCACCCCGCAAGGGATTATGGGGTCATTAAAAGAAGATGATGATTTAGCGACCATTCAAACGGCTCTGAAAAAAGTGACTTATGACTGCTTTTCACACTTACAAACTTTGTAGCATCCCCGTGATCAAAATTCAGATGCTTGGCAACTGGTTCATACTTATGATGGTTGCTGTGTCCCAAGGTCACGTGATCCCCTTTTGCGACCTTCTGACAATGGGGAAGCCAGATTCACTTAACAACCGTGTGACTAACTTAACAATTGCAGCTATTCGCTTAAGTCTGGAAAGGACAGATCGTTCAATGGAGCAAAACTCACTTAACAATTACCTCCCTTAGCAACAGAAATTTTGGGCTCAATTGTGGCCGTAAGTGGAGGGCTACCTGTAACTTGTTCTTAATTTAGACTGCAAGGAGGGAGGTTAGGCCAGCAGTTTCCATAACCTGTGGAGTGTTTTCTGAAATTACAGGAGTGTAATGCCACACTGTATTGGTGATCAATTTCTTTCTGCTGCTTTCTCCATAAGAAGTAATATAGGACAAAATCAGTATGAGAAAAAAAACCCAGCATTTCTGAGTGCTTTGAGTGTCTTTCTATGGCTTGACTTAAAAATAGGAGCACAAAAATGTCTGTTCAGATCCTTTAAATACTTAACTTGCCTCATTTTTAAGTTAGTCACTCCGTGACACTGGGCCAACTTTTTTTTTCTTTTTAGAAAATGAAGCTTTTACAAATGCTTTTCATCCAAACCCAAATTAAATTGTTCTCCCTCCCCTCCCCAGGGTCATCCTAACTGCAATCGGAGACACGAATCTGATGAAGACAGCTTGGGAAGTTCTGCTCGGGTAAATAAATCTGATTTTTCCCAAAAATCACGTTGGGTTTGCTTTGCGCCAGATGACCTGATCACCAAAGCTGCTTAGATAGATAGAAGATAGATCTCTTTATTGGCCAAGTGTGATTGGACACACAAGGAATTTGTCTTTGGTGCGTATGCTCTCAGTGTACATAAAAAGAAAAGATATATTCGTCAAGAATCATAAGGTACAATAAGCAATCAAATCATACTAGGAAACAATCAATATAAATCGTAAGGATACAAGCAACAAGTTACAGTCATACAGTCATAAGTGGGAGGAGATGGGTGATAGGAACTATGAGAAGATTAATAGTAATAGTAATGCAGACTTAGTGAATAGTATGACAGTGTTGAGGGAATTATTTGTTTAGCAGAGAGATGGCATTTGGAAAAAAACTGTGCTTGTGTCTGGTTGTTCGGGTGTGCAGTGCTCGATAGAGTCGTTTTGAGGATAGGATTTGAAACAATTTATGTCCAGGATGTGAGGGGTCTGTAGATATTTTCACAGCCCTCTTTTTGACTCGTGCAGTATACAGGTCCTCAATGGAAGGCAGATTGGTAGCAATTGTTTTTTCTGCAGTTCTAATTATCCTCTGAAATGTGTCTGTCTCGTTGGGTTGCAGAACCAAACCAGACAGTTATAGAGGTGCAGATGACAGACTCAATAATTCCTCTGTAGAACTGTATCAGCAGCTCCTTGGGCAGTTTGAACTTCCTGAGTTGAGTTAGTTTTCCCTGAATCGCTGAAGAATCTTTCACCTGTGGTTTAAGCCTCTTTCTTCTTCCTTCCCTGTTTAATTCTTTCTCTCTCCAATTATTAGAGAAATAAACTGTCCCTAACCCTAACCCTAAACCGAGTTTCAGGAATAAAAGGGTGATTCTGCATGAATTTTATTCTCTCTCTGGGTTTTTGGCTTGTTCTTCTCTTCGGCTGTTTTGGGCTCTTGGCAAACCAAGAGAACTTGGAGTGTGCACCAGCATCGCGGTTTTTAAAGTTGTAATCCAGAGTGGCCATATTAGCTCCTTTAGGACTCCCTACTACGTACCTAAATGTGAGAATGTGCTTAAATGCTTAGCTGTCGAAAACACATTTCTTTCCTTCAAATACAGACTTGTTCAGGGATACCTGCAGGGAAATGGAGGATAAAATATGCATTGTGTTGTCACAAAACAAACTTTCCCCCCTGTGGGATGCTTGTTGTGATGTTCTTAAGGAGCAGAACTCACGTCACGATGTTGCAATGCACATTTTGTCAATTCTGTTGAAAATTTTATGTATTGGGAATAGTTTTAACTCTGTTGTGGTCCGCCAGCGGCCTGCGGAGCTGGCAGCAGAGTCGGAGAGCGAGGAGGCTGGGGAGGAACATGGGCCAGTCCTGGAGTCTGGAGAAGGCTCTGTATCGGAGGCAGAGATGGGGCCCAGGCCATCTGGGAGTTCTGTGCTGACTCCGGAGCCTCCAGAGGCTGACAGCAGTGAGGCAGAGGAACAGGGGGAGCCTGTTCCCAATGCACGCATGCGCAGAGCTGCCAGAAGGCAAGAACAGCTACGGAGGAAAAGGGCTACTCGGGCGTAAGGCTTGGATCTATATGCAATAAAAGAGGAGCAAACGGATGTGAGCGTTGCAGGAAGCAACTTGGTTCATTTCTGTTCGGTGTAACTCAGCAGCTCCGTTTTGACTCTGTAGTCCGTTTGGCCTTGCAAAGCTACTTGCCAATTAGGTCTTTGGCAGCGTGTCAAGAGAGATAAAGGTGGGTGCTTATCAGCCTTCTGTGGCAGACTTCTGTTGGACTAATTAAAACTGTTTGGGACTTATTACGGCTGTGAATGAACATAATTCACAGCTGTTGAAATAAAAAGAGGTTTTTTGGGACTACGTTTGTGATTTATGCTTTATCAGGAAGCCTAGGTCAGAACAAACTCTTCCTTTTTACATGTCCGGTGTGAAGCATGCTCTCAATGTGTTTGTGTCTCCTTGCACTCTCTGCAGACCTATCAATGGGGTGCATGCACACGTGTGAAAAAATCTAGGGATACTGTCCTGGCTTTCTGGCTGGCTGGGGAATTCTGGGAGTTGAAGTCCACGCTTCTTAAAAGTTGCGAGGTTGAGAAACACACAGTTCTAGCCAATCTCAATAAAGTGTAATTGTGGTCTTCCGCTGGAGTTGATTTTCTGATCTGGTCTACTTAGTAAGGTTCACAAAAGGTCAGTTCATGGTGAATTCAGACAGTCTGGCTTAGCCCAACAAGCTGCGGCTTACGTGATGTATGTACGTAGTCCATGGCTGAGAAAAGCTCTCAGTGTGAATGTTTTTTTAACTTACGAAAGAAGTTTGGGGGTTCTACCATGGAGCCATTTTTGGCCAGATAAGTCTTCTGCTGCTGGACTTCAGCAGTAGATTGTGAAGAAGCTCAGTGAGAAGAACGTAGAGGGTGAAGATGTGAAGTTGGAGACCTCTTCTTTTGGTTCTCCTAGCTTTCTTTCTCTAACCCTTCAGACTGAACCAAAGGTGCTTTTCCAAAAAAAGCAACTGGACTTTCTTGGGTTTTTTCCCCCCTTGAAAACGTCTTGGTTCTCATCCATGAAGCTTTTTCAGTTCTGAACGAGAAGTTAAACATTTTCAAGGAAAAAAACAACAACAAGAAAGTCCAGTTGCCTTTTGGAAAAGCACCTTTGGGACAGTCGTAACTTGGATGATTGAGAATCTCCATGGACTTCAGACTGAAGATCTGATGGACTTTCGCTCTCTTCCAGGTCAGCGTGGAGAAATGGAATCTCTACAACGCCGCCCGAGTTCACATTCACAGACCTTCTTGTGTTGCAGTAGAAGTTCAGAGACTCAATGGCCTGGAGCTGGAGAAGAAGATTGGAAAGTCCATCCTTGGAAAAGTGAGGGCTAAGCTGTCTCTTATCTAATCGTCCCCTAAGCAGCATCTCTTCACCCGTCTCCAGGGGTGGGCTTCAAAAATTTCAGCAACGGGTTCTCTGCCCGGTTGCTGGGTGGGCGTGGCCATGGTGGGCGTGGCCTAGTTGGCCTCCGGCACCATGGCGGGGGGGGGGAACGACGTTTTCACCTTCCCCAGGCTCCGGAGGCTTTCCTCCAGCCTGTGGGAGGGCGAAAACTGCTTCCCCCGGGCTCCGGAGGCCCTCCGGAGGCTGGAAACGGGCCCGTTTTTGGACTTCCGGAACTTCAGGGAGGCCCGTTTTTCGCCTTCCCCAGGCTCCGGAGGCTTTCCTCGAGCCTCTGGGAGGGCGAAAACTGCCTCCCCCGGGCTCTGGAGGCCCTCCGGAGGCCGGAAACAGGCCTGTTTTCGGACTTCCGGAACTTCCGGGAGGCCCGTTTTTCGCCCTCCCCAGGCTTTCCTTGATTTGGCGGTTCGCCGAACCAGCCATAACGTTAGCTATGGGTCCGCCCGAGCCCGGGCGAACCCGTAGCAGCCCACCCCTGCCCGTCTCCCATGGTCTTTCTACGTACCATTACAGCCTTTTCCCCCTCTCAATAGGTTCACCTGGCCATGGTTCGTTACCACGAAGCTGGCCGATTTTGTGAAAAGGATCAACTGTGGGACCAAGATTCAGCTCTCTTCCATCTGGAACATGCAGCCGAGTGTGGAGAACTGGAAGCCATCGTGGGGCTGGGCCTCATGTATTCTCAGCTACCTCATCACATACTTGCAGAAGTCATTCTACAGGTAACGACAGGCAGTCCTTGACTTATGACTGCAATTGAGCCCAAAATTTATGTTGCTAAGTGAGATAGTTGGGTTGCAAAGATCCACACATTATTTTTCAGCCCAGTGATGTTATCTAGTTTGGGTAATGAAACGTCTGCAAAGAGAACTGCCAAGCTCAGAGTGCACCAAGGATCCCACAGTTCTCCTCCTCCTCCTCCTCCTCCTCCTCTCCACAAACCCCCCTCCCTTTTAGCACTGCTGATGTTACCTCGTTGGGTCATGAAATGTCTGCAAGAAAACGACTAAGCTCAGAGAGCAACCAGGACCCATCATTTCAATCCTGAGCTACAAATATTCTCTTTTATCGGTCTTTCTTTTTTCTTCCACCTATTTCCATGTCTTCTGTAGGACACAAAGCAGAACAGAACCAAGGGTTTTGAATATTTGTGCCGAGCAGCCGAAGCTGGTGACCGTCCTTCCATGATTCTTGTTGCGAGAGCTTACGACATGGGTGTGAACCTGGTGCCAGACAGGTACTCTTGCGTGGTTCATCCCTATACAGGTAGTCCTCGACTTACAACAGTTCATTTAGTGACCGTTCAAAGTTACAACGGCACTGAATTTTTTTTAACTTACGGCCGTTTTTCATATTTACGACGGTTGCAGCATCCCCACGGTCACTTGATCCAAATCCAGATGCTTGGCAACCGGTTCATATTTATGACGGTTGTGACGTCATATGATCAACTTTTGTGACCCTCTGACAAGCAAAGTCAGTGGGGAAGCCAGATTCACTTAGCGACCAGGCTACTAACTTAACAACGGCAATGATTCACTTAACAACTGTGACAAGAAAGGTTGTAAAATGGGGCAAAACTCACTGAACAAATATTTCACTTAGCCACATACATTTTGGGGCTCAATGGTGGTTGTAAGTCAAAGACTACCTGTATAGGGCTTCCTGCCTGAGCAGGGGGTTGGACTAGAAGACCTCTAAGGTCCCTTCCAACTCCGCTATTCTGTTCTGTTCTCTTTATTGGTCAAGTGTGATTGGACACACAAGGAATTTGTCTCCAGTGCATAAGCTGTATGGGGCAGATGGCCTGACTTGTAACCTAAGACATTTAACCCATGATAAGAGCGTTCCCTCCGTCTACTACAGTTTGCTAGTCTGTAAAGCAGGGGACTCCAAACCTGGCAACTTTTAAGACTTGTGGCCTTCAACTCCCAGAATTCTCTAGTGAGTATGGCTGGCTGAGGAATTCTGGGAGTTGAAGTCCACAAGTCCTAAAAAGTTGCCAGGTTTGGAGACCCCCTGCTGCAACGCCACACTCAGTCCATCCGTTGCGCCTCTGGAGACGTTCATGTTGGCTTCTGTTGTTTTCCGACTCCGCAGAGAGCAGGATTGGAAAGAAGCTTTGCATTGGTACGACAAAGCTTTGAACATGACCGATTATGACGAAGGGGGCGAGTATGACGGCACTCAGGATGAACCTCGTTATCTCCTCCTTGCCAAAGAGGCAGAGATGCTGATGACGGGAGGATTTAATTTGGACCAGGATCTGCAGAGATCAGGTACAAAGCTGGCTTGTTCTCGTCTTCTCCATGGGAATTCCAGCCTCTGAAATTCTTCGCAACATGGCCATTTGGCCCTGGGCCCCAGGGGGGTCCCATGAGACCCAGGGGTGGGATTCAAAATTTTTAGCAACCGGTTCTCTGCCTGGTTGCTGGGTGGGCATGGCCAAGGTGGGTGTGGCCTACTCGGCCTCCTGCACCACGGTGGGGGGGGGCATTTTTGCCCTCCCCAGACTCCGGAAAGGTGAAAGCGGCCTCCCCCGGGCTCCGGAGGTGGTCCGGAGGCTGGAAACGAGCCCGTTTCCGGACTTCCGGAAATTCCGGGAGGCCTGTTTTTTGTCCTCCCAGAGCCTCCGTGTGGGCCCTGCACTTAACTGGCATCCAAAATGGGCCGCGTGGAGACTCCTGGGAGAGGCGAGGCGGGGTGGGCGGGGCTAGCCAGTCCTTGCAACTACCGGTTCGGCGAACCAGATGTAAAATTAGCATCCGGTTCGCCTGAACCGATCCGAACCGGCTGAATCCCACCCCTGATGAGACCTCATGGCCAGGGGTCTTAGGTACGTGACCCCTGGATTGGATTGGGTCTTTACCTGTCATTCTTTCTTCCAGGAGAGCTTTTCACGGAAGCTGCTGAAGATGCCATGCAAGCAATGAAGGGCCGACTAGCCAACCAATATTATCAGAAAGCTGAAGAGGTTTGGGCCATGATGGAAGAATGAAAAACCACAAAAGACCCCCTTCCCTTGTATATTTCGATACAGAGACCCTTTTTTTAATTTAAAAAAGAAAAAAAAACCTATTTTATTCCAAAGCTGTATGGAGATCCAGGAGAGAGAGAGAGAGAGAGAGACTTTTATTATATATCTTGTGAACAGATCTTCTCTTTAACGTGTGATCTTTTTTTTACTTCTTATTCGGGTCTGATTTGGCAGACCCCAAATCTTCCGTGTTTGTGGTGGAATGCAGTTCTGATTCCTCTCTCGATATTTTTGCTTTTGTGCAATTTTCCAAGTCAGAAAAGTTGGGGTTTTATTTTTTAAAGGAAGACGTCATAGATCCCCCCCTGTTTTGCTAGGAGATTCATTCTTGTAGATCTCTTGCCTGGCTGGCGGCTGGCTTCATTCTCCAGAATTTTTTCTATAAATGAGATTTAATTTTTTTTTGCATGTTTATATGCTTACAGTTCAGAGTGGATCCCCTCCAGATTATTGAAAGTTAAGATAGCAGAGAGGATGGTCTAAATATCAGAAAGATTATTTTTCTAGACCCACTATTTTAAAAGCAGGCAGGCAGTCATTGAGTTATGACTGTAATGGCTTGCCATTAAGGTCATAAGTCATAAAACGGTCATAAAAGGAGTCACAATTTTAGGACCTTTTTCTGCAGCAGTTGTTAACTGCTCCGGGTTTGTTGTGGTGTGGTTTTGGCAAAGTAAGTACTGGGTTTTGGCAAAAACCATCGTAAAATACGGTCATATGATTGCAGGATGCTGCAAACAGCCATAAATGCCACTGAGCGGTCAAACTGTGGATCCAGGTTGTAAGTCCCCTTTTTCGGGCCAGTCACAACTTCGAACGGTTGCTAAGTGAACAGTCATAAATTGAGGACTACCTGCAATATTGCTGTGTTCTAGCTTCAGAGGATTTACCTCTGTTTTTTTTTTTTTTACGCTTACATCCATCCTGTAAAGGAGGCTTAGCTGACATCATCCCTGAGCCAGGATGAGTTTGCTCTAAAATGGGGATTTAAAATTGAATTGCTTCAGAGTCCCTGATTAATAGAATTGATGGTTAATCCATAGCAGCAGCTGCTGTTGTGTTTTTATTAGGGTCAACGAGCAATCCGGCACAGCAAACGCCAATGCAACTCAAACGATCTTTGAAAATTAAATAGTCAAATCAAAAATAAAATGGGTTTACATTAGGAAATTACATTAGCCTGATCCTTTATCTGGGCCACTGATTCTTTTTCTTGACCATAATCAAAGTCATTATCTGGGTTCTAACATCTAAGCCAGTGTTTCTCAACCTTGGCCACTTTAAGGTGTGCGGACTTCAACTCCCAGAATTCCCCAGCCAGCTTGGCCAATTGCGGAATTCTGGGAGTTGAAGTCCATGCATCTAGTTGAGAAACACTGATGTAGATATTACTAAAATGGCTTTGATGATTTATGCATCTCATTCTAAAACAGAGCAGAACAAAAGCCAGTTTCTAAGCAAGCGTTGGCGCACCCATTTTACAGATGAGGAATACTGATGCTTCAGAGGAAAGCCATCGAGCAGCAACCAAGCTTGGCCAGGACTAGAAATTCTTGGTGATCGATTGTAAATTTCCTAGGAATCTGCGGGTCTGTCCTGATTGACCTTTTGCCGGTCCTTGATCTAACCAAACTTGAGTCATTTTGAGCAACTCCCTACTCATTAAAGACTGAGTTTTGCAGCTGAATCTAAAAAACAGAATTTGTGGCTGTCTTACAGAATTGTACCCTTTTAAGGAAATTAGCTGGAAATTGCTTTATCTTCTTCCACGTCCACAGATGCAGAAACCTTTTTTAGTGATTAAAAAAATACCTTTTAAAACCAATAGCATTCTTTACTCATCTCGAACAGATACTGACCGTTGCACAAACAGAACCAAATTCAGCTCAAGACATTTTACTGGTTTTTTTAAAGTAGTGGTAGCCTTTATTATTTTTTTCCTGGATGTCCCTCGCTGCAGACTATTTGCTTGAATGCCATTTTATATCGATTTTCTTGATTGTTCATTTTTATGATCAAGCTAGAATTCTGATAAGAGGAAACTTGTATTTCCAAATATAACTTAGATACGGTCCTGAAATTTTGGAGGTCGATAGGAATGTATTTGTAATAAATAAGAATACTTCTGCAGAGAAAATTTGCTAGGAATGAAAAATGGATATTGTATATACAGGGAGGAGAGATGGAAAAAGCCATGTTGCACATTGTATTTTGCATTTACTTGAGGGTCAAATGTTTTTGCAATTTTCAATTTTTTGCTCAGAAGTATTGCCAACTGAAGAAGAATTTGGCTGCGTCTCTAGAGGCAGGTGACAGGTGTATGGTTAATTAAAGGTTTCCTTTTATTTTGTGTGCATGTCTACTCTGCCACATAACAAGCAGTACTTAAATCTGTATATTTTGCTGTCCTGCAGACAACAACATGGATCAGTTAAAGTCATTATGCCCTCAACTGTATTGAATAAGTTTTAATAAAACAGCTCGTGAACAGGAAGCTTTTGAGTCAAGATACAATAGTCCTTAAAAAGCAACAGAAGTGGTTTGGCCATACTTTTGACAGGTTATTTCAACAAGTGCATTTTTAAAAAATAAAGCCGATAAAAAAAAATCAACATTGATGATGTCATTGTACATATGTATAAACACTTCACTTCTTCCAAGAACAATGAATAAAATGGGCAATTTTAGAGAAAAAATATGTTTATTTGGAAATGTCAAGATTACAGTTTCGCTTCTCTTTTACTTGAAAAATATGTTCTGCTGAAGCCCGCAATGTTCAGGAATGCTTAAGAGTATTGCCCAGACAGTAGAGTTTGCAATCTTTACATTACATTCTTCAAGATCTTAGGACTTCTGCTGGTTTGTCTATGCCAGAGGTCTTCAAACTTGGCAACTTTAAGACTTGTGGACTTCAACTCCCAGAATTCTCCAGCCAGCATAGCTGGCTGGAGAATTCTGGGAGTTGAAGTCCACAAGTCTTAAAGTTGCCAAGTTTGGGGGACCCCTGGTCTATGCAATTAATTGTTAACGTACTTCTGAAACCAGGATCATTTGATCCGCTCGTGTGAATGGTTGCTAGAGAATGCCCCTAACCACATTCCTATGGCCAAACTCTTGAAAAGTAAGCGATAAGGTGTTTAATTTACATCTGAACTGTCCATGCTAGCTCAAAAGGACCGATTTCTATCAATACAGAATCCCTGCAGATGGATCCAGAATAAGGATCGCATATACAATGCCAAGGCCAAATCAGAAATGTTTTTTATAGATAGAAATCAAGACACTACAGAGAAAGTTTGAAGTTCTTGAATTCTGGCAGATAATGATTTTATCTATCTGCAGATAGATTCTGCAATTCAAGAACTTCAAACTTTGTAGTGTCTTGATTTCTATCTATAAAAAACATTTCTGATTTGCCCTTGGGGTTGTATATGTGATCCTTATTCTGGATCCAAGACGGTAGAGATCACATTTCTTTGCTAAATGTAAGAAGAAAGGTTTCGCTTTCCAATCTCTTACAGACGGGGATCTGGAATCGAATCCACCGTGTTGCTAATGAACCCAAATTCCCAGTGGCAGCAGGACTAAGCGTTGAAGGATGGAGTTGGCGTTTCCTGGTAAACCCCATGGTTCCCTGCCTTGGGTTGTATTTTGGTTTTCAATCCGATTGTCCATAAATTCCATTTCCTTCTGCACCCTGCCTTAGATGCATGCTTCTACTACTACCTCTCTTTCCAGCAAAAACAGGACAGATCCTATCAAGAACATCGGATAGATAAGACTTGTCCTGGATTTGACTGACAAGCTTCTGCTAATTTCTATTTGCTCAACGGATTGACGAATCTTGTAAAACCGCGATGAATGTAGTATTTTGAGCAGCGCTACACGCTGGGCCTCTGGCTGTAAGTAAGGAATAGTAGCAAACATTAGATGTTGGCTAACAAGCATTATAGCAGATGGGCTGAGCTGGTGGCATAGTTTTAAAAGCGCTCAAGTCTTGTGAATTACGTTTACATTGCCCTGCAAAAAAAAAAAAAGCAGAAAATGCTGTGATATGTTTTCAATAAACTTTCTCAAGGACGGATTTTGTCTGCATCTTTATTGGGATCTTCACCATCACGAATTTACCGTATTTAGGTTCTTGAATTTATTTGCAGTTGGAGTTTGGGAAACATTGTATTTTATGGCAGACGTTCTCAAACTTTACAGTCTCGTAACCCCTTAGAGCAGTGGTTCTCAACCTTTCTAATGCCGCAACCCCCAACCCGTCACCGCGACCCCCGCCCTGCCCCCGTCCCGTGCGCGATGAGGTGACAAAGGGGGCGTGACACCAGGGGTGAAATGCTCCCGGTTCAGGCGTGCCTGCGGGTCGCCGGACAGCTGGTAGCGATGGAAGCCGGAGACTTTGCCCGGACGCCGCCATTTGGGTTCTTTTACCCTCTGCGCATGCGCAAAGCGTTCTGTGCATGCGCAGAGGGTAAAAGAACCTAAATGGCGGCGTCTGAGCGGGTGGGCGAAGTCTCCCGCTTCCGTCGCTACCGGCTGTCCGGCGACCCGCAGGCACGCCTGAACCTGAAGCATTTCACCCCTGCTGATGGTGGCACCAAGATGGCGGGCTAGCACATGCTTAGGCGACCCCTGTGAAAGGGTCGTTCGACCCCCAAAGGGGTCGTGACCCACAGGTTGAGAACCGCTGCCTTAGAGAATGATGAAATAATCTGCGATTTTCCCTTCCCAAATAAAACGAATCATTTCCTGTGTTTGCGTTGGGCAAGAAATTGTAAATAACTCGAGTTTAATATATACGTCCCGTGAATTTGCAGACAGCGGGGTTTTAAACAATTCTCTAAGCTGCGAAGGAGAGTTGCAACCTGCAGTTTGAGGGACTTCTAGAAAAATAAGAGTGATTCATGATCTCAATCAATGGATTGGTGGATTATCAGCCATCAAGTCTGTGTCAACGCTTAGTGGCCACGAGCATTTATTCCAAGGTGGTCTCTTTCCAACCTGGTTCTTCAGCTCTTCCAATGATGTCCCAATCACCACTGTCACTGTGTCTGTCCATGTCGGTGCTGGTCATTTTCCCAGCATTGTGGACTTCTTAAAGGGAGCTGGGTCTTTACATCGATCGATTGATTTGTTATGTGCTATCAGATTGGTATTGGTATTGGTGGATATTGTGTGTGGTGTGGCTCAGCGGTTAAAGACGCTGGGCTTGTCGGCTGGAAAGCCAGCAGCCCATGTTCAAGACTCTGAGCGCCACGCGACTGGGTGAGTTCCCATCCTTGCCAAACATAGCAGTTGGAAAGCGTGCGAGTAGATAAATAGGTACCACTTCGGTGGGAAGGTAACAGCTCTGTGACCTGACAAGCAAAGTCAATGGGGAAGCCAGATTCACTTAACAACCGTGTTCCTGACTTAACAACTGCAGAGAGTCACTTAACAACTGTGGCAAGAAAGGTCGTAAAATGGGGCAAAGCTCCCTTAACTGTCTCACTTAGCAATGGAAATTTTGGGCCCAATTGAGGTCGTAAGTCGAGGACTACCTGTATAGATGTACAAACAAACCTTGTTTTCAATCAATCAATCGGAATAGAGCTGGAAGGAACCTTGGAGGTCTTCTAGTCCAACCCCTTGCTCAAGCAGGAAACCCTATACCATTCCAGACAGGTGGCTGTCCAGTCTCCTTAAAAACCTCCAGTGATGGAGCAACTACAACTTCTGAAGGCAAGCTGTTCCACTGGTTGATTCTTCTCACTGTTAAGAAGTTTCTCCTCAATTTCAGGTTGCTTCTCTCTTTGATGAGTTTCCATCCATTGTTTCTTGTTTTGTTTTCTGGTGCTTTGGAAAATAAGTTGACCCCCTCCTCTTTGTGGAAACATCTCAAATACTGGAATATTCCTATTATGTCCCCCTTAGTCCTTCTTTTCTCCAGACTAGCCAAACCCAAATCCTGCAACCGTTCTTCATATGTTTTAGTCTCCAGGCCTTTGATCATCCTAGTTGCTCCTCTTTGCACTTTTTTTCCAAAGTCTCAACATCCTTTTTGTAATGTGGGGACCAAAACTGGATGCAGTATTCCAGGTGTGGCCTTACTAAGCATTTATAAAACTAATATTTCACGTGATTTTGATTCTATGCCTCTTACCTGTATTCTCATCAGATTGGCAGATGAGATTTCCGGGCAAATCCCACATAGAATCAAGTTTAACCTTCACTCTAAATTTGGATTCATTAGAAAGGGGGTGGGGTGGGGGAAAGACGCATGTCTAAAATTGGGAAAAGCAAAATATATGCATTTTTGCAAACATGAATACGCTGTGCAGCTCTGCTTTTCCAATAAGGTAGCGTGGCCGAGCGGTCTAAGGCGCTGGATTAAGGCTCCAGTCTCTTCGGGGGCGTGGGTTCGAATCCCACCGCTGCCAAATCCCTTTTTTTTTTTAATTAAAAAAAAAAGGGGGTCTCTTTGCAAACGAAAGCTCAGCGCTGCACCCCCTACACGCACAAACGTGCACGTCTAAATCGATATAGCTAAAACACGCGAACTGACCCTCCCGCGCGTGGGAAGGCAGGCTCGCAGCGCCCCCTGGCGCCCGCTCCCTTCCCCCGGGGGCGAGCATTATGGGTACGGGAGGCGGCCCCAACCCTTCCCACGTGCTTGGAGGAGTTTCCCGCAACATGGCTGCGAGCTGAGAGATCCGGGCTTGCGTGCACGTTGCATTCAGTTCAGAGAGAGGGTGGGGGGACCCAAGCCCCCTCCTCCACCCCATCCTAGGAGGGGGGGGGTGTTGCATGGTTGCAACCAAAGCGGTAAGCATCCTTTGATCTTTGTGCAAGTTGACTTGGGAGGTTTGCAAGGCCTGGCCGGGGTGGATTGGGTGGGTTGGGGTCCCGACGCCCCCCTTTGGTTTGCAGAAGTTAAAAGTCCGAGCTGGGGGGTGGGGGGTGGGAGAGCCCCCTCTGCCCTACTGTGCCCCCCCTCCCTCCCTGCCTTTCTAAACGCTGGGTGGATCACCCCCCCCCTCCCGGAAGAGAGATTCAGCCTGGTTAATTCAGGGAGCCTCCTTGAATCCCTTGCCAAGGTTTTTGCAAAGGTTGCATCAGCCCGAGATCTCCTAACCTGGATTCTTAAACCGGGTTAAAGATGCCTTGGCATCAAACCCTGATCTAACCTCCCCAGCAGGGCTGGGAAAAAGCAGCAGCCCAGGACGTGGCTGCCTTCCATTGGACTCAGCCCAGAGAAGTTAATAGCAATAGCACTTCGACTTATATGCCGCTTTACAGTGCTTTACAGTGCTTGACAGCCCTCTCTAAGCGGTTCACAGAGTCAGCCTCTTGCCCCCAACAATCTGGGTCCTCGTTTTACCCACCTCGGAAGGATGGAAGGCTGAGTCAACTTAAACCAAGAAGCAATCCTCATTTTGGTAGGAAAGTGTGTGGTTGTGGTTGTGTGTTACACAAGCGGATGTGTTCCTGGGGAGAGGGACAGTATAGGTAGTCCTTAACTTACAACAGTTCACTTAGTGACCGAAGTTACAATGGCACTGAAAAAAGGGACTTAGCACTGTTTTTCACACTTATGGCCGTTGCAGCATCCCCATTATTCAGGTGATTTACGTTCGGATGCTTGACAACTGATTCACATTTACGACGGTGTTAGTGTCCCGGGGTTATGTGTGATCCCCTTTTGCGACCTTCTGACAAGCAGAGTCAGAGGGGAAGCCAGATTCACTTAACAACCGTGTTCCTGACTTAACAACTGCAGAAATTCACTTAACAACTGTGGCAAGAAAGGTTGTAAAATGGGGCAAAACTTACTTAACCAATGTCTCGCTTAGCAACAGAAATTTTGGGCTCGATTGTGGTCGTAAGTCGAGAACTGCCTGTATGCTGTTGGTTGCCTTTTATGTTAAAGCTTTGTTTGAAGCCAGTGAAGAGTTCAGAATTGTGATGATTGTGTGTTTTGTTTCAGGTTAACGCAAAGGCAATTTTTTTTCAATGCTACTATGGCCAATGAGGAAGACGACCCTATTATACAAGAGGCAAGTAGTGATTTTTTAAAAAAAATAAAATCTTCTTTAGTATCTATTGTAGCTTTTCCTCCCATAGAAAATATACATGTTTATCCCTTGACTTACAACATGTTCATTTAGCGGCCATTCGAAGTTACGACGGCACTGAAAAAAGTGACTTACGACTAATCCTTGCACTTATGATCGTTGCAGCATCCCTGCGGTCAAAATTCGGCCACTTGGCAACCAGCATGTATTTATGATTTTCCATGTCCCGGGATCATGTGATCTCCTTTGGTGATCTTCCCAGCTGGTTTCTGAGAAGCAAACTCGGTGAAGGAAGCCGATTTGTTTAACGACCGTCTGATTCACTTAACAACTGCGGTGATTCGCTTAACAACCATGCTAAAAAGGTTGTAAAATCAGGCATGGCTCGCTTAATAACCGCCTTGCTTAGCCACAGAAATTCTGGTCCCGATTGTCATAAGTCGAGGACTAGGTAGTAAGGTTTATCTCTCAGGTTATCCTCTTTATCATTGATCACCGTTTTGTGGGGCAAAGTTAATATTCATTGTAATTTCAGAGTGAAAAATTAAGATGAAGCTCTAACTGAAAACAGGGAATGCTTTATCTTGTCAAATCCACACCTCTTCTTTTTCAGAGATCTTCGTTTTCAAATAAAGCATCTTTTCTAAATGAAATCCTTTTTCAGCTGAATATCTTTCAAACTCTGCTTCAATTATTATGCCAACTTTCTTGCATTTCAGAAAAAAAAAGGCTTCAATTTTATTATGTATTCCCTTCCTTTTTTTATACCAATGCGTCATTTTTGTAGTTGTTTTGTTACACCGATTTATTCTTTTGAATTGCAATTTTGGGCGAGACACTTTACCATGGGTCAAAATCAAAGATCCTGAAAGTAAAATAAAAATAATCTTGAATATATCTTCTGTCTTTTTTGCTAGATTGACGTCTACCTAGCTAAAAGTCTATCGGAAAAACTGTATCTATTCCAGGTATTTTTTTTTTCCATGCAAGTTTTTTTTTTTTTTTAAAGAAAAACCACTGAAAGAGTCTTTTAAAAAGTAACTGAAGTTGCATCTTGGTTTGTTGCAGTATCCTATTCGTCCGGCTTCAATGACTTACAATGAGGTTACTCATCTCTCGGCGAAAATCAAACCAAAGCAACAAAAGGTTGGCTGCCACTTTAAATTTAAAAGGTGGTTTCAAAACTAAGATGAAGTTTTAATGGTGGGGAGAAACTATTTGGTTAAACCTTTCTAAGAATCTGTTATTCCACTGTTATTAGAAATTTTACTTTCTTGCTGGGCTAATATGGTATAAGGGCAGAAAATCTGTTCTCCTTCCTATATTTTGGATTATCGTTTATGCCTTGTTCTGGCCAGAACAGCCAATAACGAAGGATTGAAATAAATTATAATTCAAAATACGTGAAGATTCAAGATTGTTCAACCCTGACGTGATGGCTAAAAGATAGTAAAGATTTGTTTGGGAATAAAATTTACTTTTGGTACTTAGAATTGGTATTTAATGTTTCTCATTAAGCCATGGCTTTCTTATAAAGGTACTTTATGAAGCAATCTAATTGGGTGAGTTGATGGAACATGTAGAGACAACAACCATGGTTTGGAAACCAGAGTAACTAGTTTCGTTTTAGGCCAAGCAAAAGCCATTGTGGTTTTTCACTAAGCCCAGCTGTGACTCTCCATAGCAGTGATGAAATTCCCAGCCTTAACTTTTCCAAAAACAGATAGGATTCTCTTGATCAAACCAAGCATTATTTAAATTTATTGGCCATTCAACTCTCTTTCTCAAAGGCTTATGTCTTCAAGGTTAAAATAGATACCGGTATGTTTGTTATCTGCGATAACCTTCATAGACTTTTGCTAGTCAGGACTGAAGGACGAGATTTTAAGGATTTGTGTATAAATAAAAGATGGGATATAACAAGAAATCATTTGTTGTATTTTAAGTGAGAGTGATAAGTTACTAATGTTTATACTCGTACTGATAAAGGGGAAATCATTTCTTTATATATTTATTTTCTTTGGCATCATTACTCTTTTTACTTTTCTATTTTTCTTTGGATTCATGATATTTTTTTTTACCTTTTGTGCTCTTTCTATTTTGTATTATTACTATTTTTTAAATTTGTATTAGTTTTTATCTTTTAAATCGGATCTTGAATAAGATTATTATTTAAAGGAAAAGTTTATTGATCCCTCCAGGGATTAATATACCCAATCTGCTACTTAAATACGCAGTGCCAGGGTTCCGACCAATGCCCTAATTAAATCATGAGCCTCGAGCCAAACTTCAAAAGAAATCCAGTTATTTATTAGGAGCTTCATGTCCACAAGTTCCAAGTGAAGCCAACTCTGACCCCACGTAATTTACGTTCCAGCTCTACCCTGTTTCCCCCCTCCGCCCAAGGTGTGTCATCTGTCACATTCTCCAACAAAGCAATTTTGTGGGTTGTAGAGATCATTCCACTCCGGCCACTGTGGGTAACCGCTGAGACACCCTTGACAGAGATATGGCTGGAATGTGCTTTTGTTTTGACTGACGCTGCCTCGTGGCAGCTGCAGAGTTTGTTTTCCCACCCCCCTTGCCTATGGCAACTCGAGAGAAGGCCAGGGATGCTTTGCGAGTTGACACGCAGCCTTATGTCTCATTTTTATCAAATTCGGCACCTAATTTTTTCTCTCCTTAGTTTTTATGAATGGTTGCATTTACTCACTCTGCTGAGCTGATCCACCGTCTGCTCTTGTTCAGGTTGAACTGGAAATGGCCATTGACACGTCGAATTCCAACTACTGTCGCAGCAAAGGGGAACAGATTGCCCTCAACGTAGACGGCACGTGTACGGATGAGACCACCACTTACTCTTCGTAAGTATTGCCTTTGCATTGATGCCCGGGTTCAACTGGGTGGAATCCCCATCTTCGTCAGGGTTTTTTTGATTGGCAGGTTAATACACAATAACAGAGTTGGAAGGGACCTTGGAGGTCTTCTAGTCCAACCCCCTGCTCAAGCAGGAGACCTTATACCATGTCAGACATAGGGCTGTCCAATTTCTTCTTGAAAACCTCTAGTGATGGAGTACCCACAACTTCTGGAGGCAAACGGTTCCACTGATTAATTGTTTTCACTGCTAGGAAATTTCTCCTTAAGTTCTAGGTTGGTTCTCTCCTTGTTTCCATCCATTGCTTCTTGTCCTGCCTTCAGGTGCTTTGGAGAATAGGTTGACCCCCTCTTCTTTCTGGCAGCCCCTCAAATATTGGAAGACTGTATCATGTCCCTCCTAGTCCTTCTTTGCATTAAAATAGACATATCCAATTGCTGCAACCGTTCTTCATATGTTTTAGCCTCCAGTCCCCTAATCTTTGCTGCTCTCCTCTGCAATCTACCTAGAGTCTTTTAGGAAGTCCTCAAGTTATGACCATGATTGAGCCTTGCAATGTGAGCTCCTCCTCTTTAGTTTGAGTGTCATCTTACCAAATGGACCAGACAGTAAAGACGACACGATGAGTTAATTCTACTTTATTGTAATGCTACATTAATAGAATCTTGCAAATCTGAAAGTACAAATCTCTCCCCCCCACACACATTTTACACCCTGAGAAGTTAGGGAGGGTCCCATCTGAGCTTCTTTCTTCACCCTTTATACAACTGCGGGCTATATCCTCCCTTATCTGACCGTTGTCTCTTCTCCCTGTCTACCAAGATCATTCCCAATGCCCTTTCACTGAGGTCCTGTGTTCCATGTTTTCCAGGAAGTTGATGGACAAGCAAACTTTCTGTTCCTCGCAAACCACCAGCAACATTTCACGATACGCTGCTGCTATTTACAAAAGAGGTGAGTGTTACATCCGCCTTTGTGGTTTTCCAAAATACGTCATTACACCCAAACTCCATCTTCCCGCGAGCTGCCTTTGTTTTAGAGCAGGGTTTCTCCCCTCACCAACTTTAAGATGTGTTTTCTTCAACTCCCAGAATTCCTCAGCCAACATGCATGGCTTCCAGTGCCCAGAATTCCCCATCCAGCATAGGTGGACTTCAACTCCCAGAATTCCTCAGCCAGCGTACATGGATTCCAGTGCCCAGAATTCCCCAGCCAGCATTCAGGGCCCAGAATTCCCCCGCCAGCATAGGTGGACTTCAACTCCCAGAATTCCTCAGCTAGCATGTATGGACTTCCTCTCCTCAGCCAGCAATACCCACTGGGGAATTCTGGGAGTTGGAGTCCGCACATCTTAAAATTGTTGGGCTAGAAAAATGCTGTTTTAGATCCAGTCTCTGCTATTTCTCTTTTTAAAAAACCTGCTTTATTCTGTTGCAGGGGAGCTTCACTTGACTCCGTTGCATGGAATCCTGCAAATGCGGCCAAGTTTTGCCTACTTGGACAAAGCGGATGCGAAATACCGAGAACGCGAAGCTGCTAACGAGCGTAAGTAGGATGCCATCTTGTCTATATTTGGGTCTGAGAAGATTGCCAGCTTCCATGTTCAAAATGGCTGGCTGTGTTTTAACCAATATTTATAGCCTTTACAGCCTAGCTCTTAATGCTAGAAGGCTCCCAGAATTCCTCAGCCAGCATGTACGGATTTCAATGCCCAGAATTCCCAAGCCAGCTCCCAGGGGGACTTCAGCTCCCAGAATTCCTCAGACTTATAACCTAACTCTTAATACTATAGGATTGTGAAGCATGGTTAAGCATGCAGGCTACTTCTGCCGGCTGCCGGCAGTTTGGCAGTTCGATTATCACTGGCTCAAGGTTGACTCAGCCTTCCATCCTTCCGAGGTTGGTAAAATGTGGACCCAGATTGTTGGGGGCAATATGCTGACTCTGTAAACCGCTTAGAGAGGGCTGTGAAGCGGTATATACCGTATTTTTTGAAGTATAAGACGCTCCGAAGTATAAGATACACCTAGCTTTTGGGGAGGAAAACAAGGGGGGGGGAAATCTGCCTCTGCCTCCCAGCAATTTGCCTCCCAGCAAACAGCAAACAGCAAACAGCAAACAGTACAGATGATATCCAACCACAATCAGCTGCTTGTGCTACCAAAAGCTCGCTGAAGCTGAAGCTGAAACAGGCTGTTTGCTGTTTGCTGCAAGGAGGTAAATTGGCGAGGCGCGGAGGCCAAAGGGTGGGGGCCGGTGGGTGGGCGGGGCTACATTCGGTGTATAAGACGCACCCACATTTTCACCCTCCTTTAGGGGGGTTGGGAAGTGCGTCTTATACTCCGAAAAATACGGTAAGTCTAAGTGCTATTGCTAATCAGATTTCTGCCGCAAACATCCAGCTTATTGGCATTCTAAATTCAGCCAATTTCCCTTTATGGGGTAAAACAGGCTATCTTCCCGCGTTTCCCTTTGCAGCTCTGATAATTTATCTAGGTTTGTGTATGTTCCCACAAGCAGCAACTGTTGGCTGTTAAGATGCTTTCTGTTTAATATCCACTTTTTTCTCACCAAAGATGGGGATTCTTCCCAGGATGAGGCTGAGGAAGACGTCAAACAAATCACGGTACGTCAAGATGTTCTCTGACACCTGTCTAATTCCCAGGAATATACAGGTAGTCCTCGACTTACAACTGTTTGTTTAGTGACCATTCCAAGCTGCATCAAAAAAGTGACTTATGGACCTATCCTCACATTTACAACTCTCGCCGCTTCCCCCACAGTCACGTGAGCAAAATTTGGGTTTTTGGCAACCAGTTTGTACAAGTGTAGTCCTCGACATACGACCACAATTTGTTTTGTTTTGGGAAAATGACTTGCTTTTTTTTTTCTCTCTTCTAGCCTGTGACATCTTTATATATAGATAGATAGATAGATAGATAGATAGATAGATAGATAGATAGATAGATAGATAGATAGATAGATAGATAGATAGATAGATAGATAGATAGATATATCTGTAGGTCTGTGGTTATTCAGGTTTTCTCCCGCGTGAAGTTGGAGATGTCATTGCAACGTTTCGACGCATTCGTCATCTTCAGGCTGATTATCAGGCTTGTGTCTTCAGCCTCGTGCTTCTAGGAGCAATGTGAGAATTGCAGCTGTTTCTTCCTTTTAACTGCCAGTGGGGTTTGAACTGATAGGGTGGGGGCTTGGCTGTGTTCTGATTGGGTGGAGGTGTGTTGGGATTGGTTGGGGGCTTGGCTGTGTTCTAATTGGTTGGGGGTCAGTTTGCTTCCTGCATGGATTAGAGGGGTTTGGAGTGGTTAATGATGCAGCTGCAGTCTGGCTTCTCGTTTGTGGTCGTGGCTCAGCAGTATGGGCTTGGGCTTGTTTTTTGCGTGGGTGTTTGGTAGTGGTATCCTGTGTGGTTTTCGTGAGTGTGGGTCTGGTGTCCTTCTTTGTGTTAGGGACACGTTTGTCAGTAAGTGCGGGTTTCCAAATGGCTGGTAGGCGGGAGGTGTCATCTCGTTTATTCATGCTATGTGGGCGTTTTTCTATCTCT
>QLTV01001351.1:478087-488920 GCA_003457575.1 Thermophis baileyi | reverse complement strand
AAGAAAGAAGAATTTCACAGAGCTTTACACACACACACGCACACACACACACACGTTTTTTCTGTCGAATCTCCTGGTATACCCCAATATGGGAGGGAGCATACTGCTTCCTTTTGTCCCCCCCCCCCATATTTCAGGGTCCATCCAGGCAGTTGCTTACAACGACGGGCCGTTATTTTCTATGTGTGACATATTTTTACTGATAAATAAATAAATAAAGGGAGACTAGTATAGATCTATTTCAAGCTATTTAGCTCTCATCAGCTAGCCACACCCCTTATGGGGGCCGAAAGGCAAAAGGAAGCAGTATGCTCCCTCCCATATTTGGGTATACAAGGTGATTTAACAGGAAAAAACAGATATATCCTCTTCCCTGGAACAAGCTGATAAGGAGAAGATCCTGTGGCTCAGAGGTTAAAGCATTTGCCTAACAAGGCAAGTGACCCAGGTTCTAATCCCATAATTATATATATATAAAATTGACTCTGGGCAGTTTAGCACTAAAACCAATATATATTGGCTAAACTGCCCAGAGTCATTTGGGAATCATTTTTTAATTCAGTTCAATTCAATTCTTTCTGCTCTCCTTTGGTTGCTGTTAGACAAAGGAGGTGTCAGTTCTTTGAAAGAGGAGGCCTTCGCCCGTTCCCATCCCATTGGGAATTTTGATCGCATCCCATAATTACAGGAAGGTCTCTTTTCAGGTGAGGTTCTCCAGGCCAGAGTCAGAGCAGGCCCGCCAGCGGCGAGTTCAATCTTACGAATTCCTGCAGAAAAGACAAGCAGAAGAGCATTGGGTTCACCTCCATTATTACGGTTTGAAGGTAGGTTTCCAGGACAGTGTTTCCGCAGCACATGTGTATTACATCTGCAGAAATGGTCTGCCAAAGTAGCTGATTTGATTTTTCCCCACAGTTTTATAAAATCTGATGGTAGAGATTTTGGTTCTCCAGATCTTCCCTTGTGAGAATTGTCAAAAATATGACAACTTCATGACAGTTGATTACAGAGGTGGAAAAATAGGTGTCAGTTCCAAAATAAGTCCATGATCCTTTTCCTTCCCTTCCCTTCCCTTCCCTTCCCTTCCCTTTCCTTTCCTTTCCTTCCCTTTCCTTCCCTTTCCTTCCCTTCCCTTCCCTTTCCTTCCCTTTCCTTCCCTTTCCTTTCCTTTCCTTTCCTTTCCTTTCCTTTCCTTTCCTTTCCTTTCCTCTGTTCTTCCCTTCCCCGTCCTAAAACTCTTGTTATTTTTCCTGAACAGGAAAAAATAGTTTAAGCTTAGCTCCTGCCTGTATGTTTTCATGCAATAGTCCTGAAATGGCCATTACAGTTGGTGGAATCCATGCTTCTCCCTCTTCTTTTTCTCCTAGGACAGCCGTTCTGAGCACGAACGCCAGTATTTATTCAGCCAAGGTCACAGCATGGCTGGGAACACAGAATTAATTAAATCGCCAAGGTGAGGAAAGGGGAGAAGAGAAATAATTGAAATCCAGTCCACTTTCCCCAACCAAAGTCAGTTAGGCTGCTAAGGAGGAGATGCAAAGATGCTGAGCCACCAATGTTAGAGATGTAAAATTTCCGGAAATTTTGAAGCTCGGAAAAAAACCCGGTTTTTTTCCGGTTTTTTGGGGGGGGAAACGGAAATTTTTGGAAAAATTGAAAAAAATGCTACATTAGCACTTTTTTGTCTTTTTAAGATTGAAAGTCATTCTGTTACTTTAGGAACATAAAATATGACTATGGACAATTTGACTTGGCATAAAATTATCACAACTAGCATATTAAAAATATAGTGTAGCCAAACAATTATCACAAACAGAATTTACTTTTTTATAATATTTATTTGTAACAAAGGGAGCAACAATCTCCTGAACTGCTTACTAGTTTATGTGGAACATCCAAAAAGCCTCCACAAAACAATTTTCAAAACCAAAAGTAAAATATTTGTCTTAAAATATTTTATTCATCATGTTAAAATAAAATATTCCACAATGTTTTTTTTTTCTTTTTCCGAATTTTTCCAGTTTTTTTCCGGGCCTTCACATCTCTAGCCACCATTCCTCTTGCAAGATCATTGTCAATATTGTTGCTTAGAAAAACGCAGGACCAGATGCCCCACATTTTATGCATTTGATTGGCTGGGATTTCTTTCAGATGACTAAGCCAGCTGCCTTCTACTGGTTTCTAATGACAATTTTGATGTGTTCCTTTCTCAAGGGAAATCCATATTCTTCCTTCTCTCTCCACAGTGAATACTTGATGATGCTGGTTCCACCAAGCATAGAAGAAGAAAAGTAAGTAGCTTAGTTCTATGGAGATTCTCCATCATCCAGGTCACTTTTGTCCCAAAAGTGCTTCTTCCAAAAGGCAACTGGACTTTCTTGGTTTTTTTCCTTCAAAATGTTTCACTTCTCATCCAATAAGCTGCTTCAGTTCTGAAGTAAGCTTAGGGATCTATCTCATTCTTGGGGGGGGGGGAATCTAGAACCATGTAATTTCTTAAACGTCTTTCCCGATATTGGCTAGTAGTTCAACCTTCTCCCCATGCTAGAGAATGGACCAGACTCAAATCCTTCAGGGTTGCATCTGCAGATGATTCTTATCGGTTGAGTTTACACAGAAACACTAAGCTGAGAACTTTAAATATAGTTTGAGCATGCCACAGCAGCCTGCATTTAATGGCTATTTTATTTTACATACAGGGAAAAACCGGTAGCGCCAAGCAATGTGCTGCCTATGGCTCAGTTGCGAACACTCCCTTTGGCTGACCAGATTAAGATTCTGATGAAAAATGGTAGGTTCTCTTATTTCTTGCTTCCCTTGCTAAATTGTTTTGCTCACTTCAGCGAGCGAGTGGGTCTGTGGTGAGTGGCAAAAGCTTGTAGGGTTCAAGGACTGCCCTGTTACTCTTAACAACATTTGTTCCTGCCTTTGGGGGTGGGGAGTTTCTCCAACTTCTATTCCATCTGACAAGTGATCTCTGAGTGGTCTCCCCTCCAAGTATTAACTAAGATGCTTTTGTTGAGAATGGTCCCTCTGATTGGGGCCCGTAATGAATTCTGGGTAGGATTCTTAGCATCTGGATTTGATCAGCCCTTCCTGTTGCTCTCCAATTTCCCTGTTTGGGGGGGGGGGGGCTTCTAGCTGGCTGGGGCTGATGGATCCCTGCTTTTCCCCCCCAACAGTGAAAGTTATCGCTTTTGCCAGTTTAATGAGCCTCCTGGCCTCTGGGACGGATCCGACTGCAGTTTTGCGAAGCATCCAGCAGGTGGCGCTGCTAGTCCAGGGAAACTGGGTGGTGAAAAGGTGAAAAAAATCAGTTTTATTTGATTGCATGCCGCTAATTGCAGATTGGCCTGCCCAATCCTAGATTTCCAACAATGGGGGGGGGGCTGTGATTTCTGGTTGCTATATAGGTAGTCCTCGAGTTACAACTGTAATGGCACCTGCCCGTCACAAATGTAACCTGTGGTGTGGTCATATATCAGGTCACCAATGTAACCAACCCGTTTTTATGACTTTGTTTGCGTTAGTCATTAAGGAAATGCAATCGTCGTTAAGCAAACCCATGGGAGCTGACCATCAGAACTTCAAATCTGGGTTGTAAGCTCCCATCAAGTAGGTCCATCATAACTTCGAACGGTTGCAGATTTTGGGCTCAATTGTGGTTATAAGTTGAGGACTACCTAAATTGCAAGATTGGACTGGATTTTTTGCCTGAGTGGTCGATAGAGCACTGCAGCTAATAAATGTTTATCTTCCCCCCCCCCAACACAGTGACATCCTTTACCCCAAAGATACCTCCAGCCCACACAGTGGTGTCCCAGCTGAAGTCCTATGCCGAGGAAGGGATTTTGTTGTGAGTACCAAAATGCCCAACCAAGAACGCATTTTGTTTTCTCAAATGTTCCTTCTGCAACAAGAGCTTGACGTCCATTTTGGGAAGTCTGTTATATTTTTATGCTCGGGTGCTTTAAAATGAGGATCTAGATTTTGGGGGGCAAGATACTGACTCTGTAAACCACTTAGAGAGGGCTGTAAAGCAGTATGAAGTGGTATATAAGTCTAAGTGCTATCGCTATTGCCTGCCCATCCATCCATCCATCCATCCATCCATCCATCCATCCATCCATCCATCCATCCATCCATCCATCCATCCATCCATCTATCTATCATCTTCTTCTAAATATCTGCAGATGGCCAACAGGTCTCTTCTCAGTCTTCTGTCCTCCAGACTGAAACACAAGGTCTTTCAACTGTATTCAGAAATCGTGTCCTCGGGTCTTTGTACCATCTCTGACACACACACACACACACCTCTGAACTTGTGGAGATCCTCCGTCATCCAGGTCATGGTTGTCCCAAAGGTGCTTTTTCAAAAGGCAACTGGACTTTCTTGTTTTTCCTTGAACACGTTTCACTTCTCACTCAAGAAGCTTTTTCAGTTCCTGGGGTGGGGGAGGGAATAGAGAGGAGAAGGAAGGGGAGGGAGGGAAGGAAGGAAGCTGTGGTGGCGCAGTAGTTAGAATGCCGTATTGTAGGCTAACTGCCCACTGCCAGCAGTTCGATCCTGACCGGCTCCAGGTTGGCTCAGCCTTCCATCCTTCCGAGGTCGGTCAAATGAGGACCCAGATGGTTGGGGGGATTATACTGACTCTGTAAACCACTTAGAGAGGGCTGTAAAGCAGTATGAAGTGGTATATAAGTCTAAGTGCTATCGCTATTGCCTGCCCATCCATCCATCCATCCATCCATCCATGATGCGCAGTGGTTAGAATGCAGTATTGCAGGCTAACTCTGCCCACTGCCAGGAGTTCAATCCTGACAGGCTCAAGGTTGACTCAGCCTTCCATCCTTCCAGGTGGGTAAAATGAGGGCCCAGATTGTTGGGGGCAAGAGGCTGACTCTGTAAACCGCTTAGAGAGGGCTATGAAGCACTGTGAAGCGGTATATAAGTCTAAGTGCTATTGCTATTAACTGTCCTGAGGGGCTTCAGAGGAGGGTCTCCATATTTCTTGCCCTAATGGTTAAGATCTGTTTTAATACAGGTAGTCTGGGACTTATAATTGTTCGTTTAGTGACCGTTTGTAGTTACAACGGCACTGGAAAAAGTGACCTGGGACTGTTTTTCACTCTTATGACCTCTGCAGCATCTCCATGGTCACATGATCGAAATTTAGGCGCTTGGCAACTGGCATGTATTTATGATGGTCCTGGAGGCCATGTGATCCCCTTTTGTGACCTGACAAGCAAAGTCAAAGGGGAAGCCAGATTCACTTAATGTACCTGTGATTCACTTAACAACTACAATATATTCGCTTAACATCCAAGGCCATAAAAGGTCATAAAATGGGGCAAAGCTCACTTAACAACTGCCTTACTTAGCAGTGGAAAAAAAATTGGTCAATGATGGTCAAACGTTGAGGACTATCCGTACGGCAGTGATTCGCTTAACAACTGTGGCAAAATGGTCGTAAAATGGGATGCAACTCACTTAACAACTGCCTTTGCTTAGCAGTGGAAATTTTGGGCTCAATTTTGGTCGTAAGTCGAGGACTGCCAGTATGTTTGTTTTATTGGACACCCACCCAGAGTCAAACCCTTGGGAGGGGGAGCTTTATAAATTTGATCAATAAATAATAATTCAGGGGCAGCTTATCTTGGCAGTCTTTCTAAGGTTTTTGTTCTGCCCCAGCGACGAGCCACCAATAATACGCACACACAATACGCCCTGCTTGACTCTCAGCCTCCTCGCTCTCTGACTCGGGCGCCAGGTACACGGGCCGATGGAACCTCGCCACAACCGCCTCATCGTTCTCGGGATCCATGAGCACCGGCACGGGACGCTGGCAGGCCACAACAGTTTTGTAGGAAGCCAAGTTGTCCTTTGACTATGTTATAACATGGGCATAAAGGCATTCACCAGGTTGAAACGTATCTTCCTTTTTTTTTTTTTTTCAGATATGGAAGTTCACTCAGGATCGGTGGGTGGTACGGAAGGAAGTTGCTGCTGTAACAAAAGTAAGTTTCTTCCTAAACTTTTGTTTTTTAATTCAGGCTAGGTAAGGAGTCTCCAAACTTGGCAACTGTTAAGACTTGTGGACTTCAACTCCCAGAATTCCTCAGCCAGCATAGTTGGCTGAGGAATTCTGGGAGTTGAAAATCCATAAGTCTTTAAAGTTGCCAGGTTTGGAGACTCCTGGTCGAGGTGACCTTGCATCAGCTTCGTTTTTCAAGACAGATTTCCCTAAATTTTGCTTGTTGGTATTTTCCATCTGGGCCTCTTTCCAGATTTATAGACCACTTCCCAGAATCCTCTCCAGTGGTCATGCTGGCCGGGGGATTCTGGGAGTTGAAGTCCACACATCATCAGCCTGGTGGCCCAGATGTGATGACCAAAAAAAAATCTAGGATGCATACATTAGGACTGGAGATCTTATGGCTTTCTAAATGCCACCAAATGTCATCGTGCCCGAGATCAGAGGCCTGTTTTGTTCTGTGTGACAGACAAACCAGGTTTGGTTTATAATGTTTTAAAATGGGAATGTCCCTGGCTCTTTGAATGATCTCCGTTCATTCTAATAGTTACTTTTAGAGTGACTTGCTTGCACAATAAGCAGCAAAGATGGAACCCACAAAGGCTTCTAAATTAGAAATAATTTAGAAGCCTTTGTGGAAAGTTTAGAAATAAACTTTCTCGCTCCACGGATCCTGGCTTGCCCTCTTCAGAGTTAAATCTCTGCCTCTTATTATTAGCATGATGATGGAGTTAAAATTCTAAAGGTCAGAGTATCCTCTTTCAAAGAGGACGCGCAACCCCAAAAGTGCAATCCCCCAAATTCCATAGATGATTATTTTTATATTACTATGGTCTTTGGTATGTAATTTGCACCCACACCCCAATACTTGAGAAGCAAACAAGCTTGTCCTTTTCATATGCATATGCATATGTGTTTGTGTATGTACATGCATGTATACGTGCATATTTGAGCTCACAAACAAGTGGTAGCAGGTTCCTTCTTTGAAGAAAGTTTGCATCTATTAGGGCGTAGTCCCGTCTCCCTGTTTTCTCTGGAAGACCACACCCCAAACTTTGGGGTGGCCATTATTCCCATAAATGCAATTCTCTTCTCTATCGGATTACAGGTAGTACTCGACTTATAACCATTTATTTCGTGTCTGTGGAGATCCTCAATCTTCCAGATCATGGTTGTCCCAACAGTGCTTTTTCCAAAAGGCAGCTGAATTTTCTTGGTTTTTTCCGCCTTGAAAATGCTTTGTTTCTCATCCAAGAAACCTCTTCAGTTCTAGGCCTATGGAGATTTCTCACTCATCCAGGTCATGGTTGTCCCAAAGGTGCTTTTTCCATAAGACAACTGGACTTTTCTTGTGGTTTTTTCCCCCCTTTAAAATGTTTTGCTTCTCATCCAAGAATTGAAGAAGCTTCTTGGATGAGAAGCGAAACGTTTGCAAGAAAAAAAAACACCAAAAAGGCCCGTTGCCTTTTGGAAAAGCACCTATGGGACTTTCCTTTAGTGACGATTTGAAGTTATACCGTAATAGCACTGAAAAAAAAGTGACTTAGGACAAATCTTCACAATTAACAATCCTTGCAGCATCTCCATGGTCACCTGATCAAAATTTGGTTGCTTGGCAACCAGCATCCATTTACGACGGTGGCAGAATCCAGGGTTACGTGATCGTCATTTCCAACCTTCCTGACAAGGGGAAAGCCGGATTCGCTGAACGACCATGCCACTCACTTAACGGTTGCTGTGACTTGCTTAACCACCGTAGGAAAACAGGTCGTAAAATCGGGCACAGTTCACTTAACAACCGGCTTAAGAATGGAAATTCTGGCCCCAGTTGTGGTCGTAAGGCGAGGATGAACTGTAATTGGGACGGCAGCTAGGTTATGAATACCCAGATTGTGCAACATTTGCTGCCTTTCATTGTGAAAATGATTTTAAAAAAACAAACAAACAAACCCTGTTCTTTGTGCAGCTTGGTCCAGAAGATGTGAAGGACTTCCTGGAACACGTCTCTTTCTTGAGGATAAACCGAGGGTGGGAATTCAAGCTCCGTTATGATGAAGATTTTGTCAAGAAGCATCCAGATGTGGTGCAGAGGCAAAAAATGCTTTGGATGGGTATTCAAGCCAAGTAAGTACCGTATTTTTTCGGAGTATAAGACACACTTTTTCTCCCCCTAAAAGAGGGTGGAAATGTTGGTGCGTCTTATACACCGAATACAGCCATTTTTGGCCTCCCGAAGCCCCGCCCCGCACGAAAACGGGGTGCACAGACGGTTTGGGAGGTCTGCAGAGTTTTCCTGGGGGCTGGGGGAGGGCAAAAACGCCCCCGTTTTTACGAAAAACGGCCCGTTTTTCACAAAAACGAGGTGCGCAGAGGGTTTGGGAGGTCTGCAGAGTGCTCCTGGGGGCTGGGGGAGGGCAAAAACTTCTTTTTTCTTACTTAACTCTTCGAAATCTTGGTGCGTCTTATACACCGGTGCGTCTTATAGTCCGAAAAATACGGTAATTCTTTCCCTTCCCTTCCCCTTCCATTCTCCCACTTCCTCCTTTCCTTTCCTTTCCTTTCCTTTCCTTTCCTTTCCTTTCCTTTCCTTTCCTTTCCTTTCCTTTCCTTTCCTTCCCTTCCCTTCCCTTCCCTTCCCTTCCCTTCCCTTCCTTTCCCCTTTCCTTCTCCTATCTTCCCCTTCCCTTTTGTTTTCCTGGGATTGTACTTCTACTGTGTGAGTCTGGGAAAACACACACATTTCCCTGTAAGAGATACTGAGAGGTGGGGTCTGCACACACCCCAAAACATCTGTTCCACTTCGTATCTGAAGTGCTGCAGATTCTTGGTGACTGCTGACTGAGCCATTAAAGATTTTTCCAGAGACGAATTTTCCTTTTCTCTTATTTTCAGGTTGGAAAAAGTATACAACTTGTCCAAAGAGCACCTGGCTTCAAAGAAACCAGCAGCACAGCCAGGTAAGGTGTTTGGAGAACCAGAGACAGCTAGGTAGCAGGAAGCAAAAGGTCACACAACACTAAAATGATGTTCGCAGAGGCTGGTTTGGCTTAGATTCAGTCAATCCTGCTATGGCAGCTTCTTCATGGTCTAATAAAAACCATGGCTTACCACAATGTAATTTGTTTATTTTTAATGCATAAGACCTTGGAGGAAAATTAGGTGTGTGACAGTGGCTGAACGATTCAAGAGCTATTTTTAATAAATGAAGTCATCAAAAGCAGTCCTTCTCCTACAATTTCCTATGTACTCTACATCTAGGTAGAACAAAGTTCTTCCCATGATCTTGGCCAAGCTAACCCTGGTTCTTGTTCTAACCAAGCTAACCCTGGTTCTTCCAAAGAGGCTTTTTCCAAGAGGCAACTGGACTTTCTGTTTTTTTCTTTGAAGATGTTTCGCTTCTCATCCAAGAAGCTTCTTCAGAGCTGAAGAAGCTGCTTGGATGAGAAGCGAAACGTCTTCAAAGAAAAAACCCAGAAAGTCCAGTTTCCTCTTGAAAAAAGCCCCTTTGGGACAACCATGACCTTGGATGACTGAGAATCTCCATAGACATTTAACCCTGGTTCCTGTTTTCATTTCCACAGCTGCTCCAGTGGTGATTTCTGGAGAGCAGAGGGTCAACTTGGCCAAGGCCAAAGTCAACCAGAGCTACAGCCAGTTGGACCAAGACCACCGAAAGAGGAAAGCTGAGAGCCGGTTGGATGAGTCTCCTCACCCGACGTGCCTCCTTGGGGTCCGTATCAAGGAGGAACCGGTCAGCGACGAGGAACCGATGGAGACCTCTGTCCCTGAGAACCTCAACAATGGACTGGTCAACGGGATCCATTTGGAAGATAGCCTGGACTCCATCAACGGCCACATGCCGGTTCCGGAGAGGGTCACTGAGGAACTGCGAGCTTTTGTGGGGGCCATATTTAAGAAACAACATGTCCTGACTCTGAATGAGCTTAAACGGTTATTTAACCTTCATCTGGCTAGTTTACCTCCTGGGAATCTTTTGTTCAGCGGGATTTCGGACAAAATGTTGCAAGACATGGTGTTGGACGTAGGCTGCAAGCAGATCATGGTGCCTGTAAGTGGATCTCTTCTTGTGCAATTACTTTTAGATTTAGATTTATTATATTTGTATGCCGCCCAACTCCCAAAGGACTCTGGGCGGCTTTTAGAAGTGAATCTTTCTACTACCTGTATTAAAGTAGTAAGTTTTTAAATTATTTTCGTGTATCGTTTGGGGGAGTGGTCAATGAACAATCTAAAACTTGAAGGGGTTGATAAACTGAAGAGTTTGGGGATGAGTCAGGATGAAAAATTAAATCTCTCCCAGCACAGGTAATCCTTGACTTACAACAATTCATTTAGCGATTGTTTAGTTTAGTTACAACTGTTAAACTGTTTAGTTTAGTTACGACGGCACTGAAAAAAGTGACTTTTATTATTTTATTTATTTATTTATTTATTTGTCAAACATGTACAAGATAGCAGGTATAGGTATAATCATAAACATAATCAAAGTGAATACAGATAGATGAAGACAATAGGACAGTAGGACAGGGACGGTAGGCACGCTGGTGCGCTTATGCACGCCCCTTACAGACCTCTTAGGAATGGGGTGAGGTCGACAGTAGACAGTCTAAGATTAAAGTTTTTTGGGTTTGGGGAAGAAACCACAGAGTCAGGTAGTGAATTCCAGGCATTGATCACTCTGTTGCTGAAGTCATATTTTCTGCAGTCGGGTTTGGAGCGGTTTACATTAAGTTTGTATCTATTGTGTGCTCGTGTATTGTTGCGGTTGAAGCTGAAG
>QLTV01001351.1:459896-476311 GCA_003457575.1 Thermophis baileyi | reverse complement strand
AACATAGTAGCATAGTAGAAAGCGAAGTGTGGTATTTAAGGACAGTTCACAGACTATGGTTTCTGGTAGAGTGAGTTCATGTGTAATTTGAATATTTTTTAGGTTTAGTGATTTTTTATAGAAGATGGCATCCTCTGCGGCCAAGTGTGGTATTTAAGGACAGTTAGCAGACAATGGTTTCTGGTAGAGCGAGTTCATGTGTAACTTGAATATTTTTTAGGTTTAGTGATTTTTTATAGAAGATGGCAACTCCACCTCCACTGCGGGTTTCGCGATCAGAACGGTAAACATGATAGTCTCTTACTTTGATAATGGAGTCAGGGAGGGATGCGTTCAGCCATGTTTCGCAGACAAATATAATGTCGAATTTAGCAGTTTTAAGTAAGAGGAGGAGTTCGGGTATTTTGTTTACAATGCTTCTTGCATTAATTAGCTTGCATTTAAGATCAGCAGTGGTAGATATTAAGGAAGTAAGGGGCGTGCATGCCACTTAGCACTGGTTTTTCATGTGAGTCAGTTGTCATGCATCCGAATGTAAATCTCATGACCATGGGGATGCTGCAATGGTCGTAAGTGTGAAAAACGGTCCTCAGTCATTTTTTCGGTGCCGTTGTCACTTCAAACGGTCACTGAATGAACTGTTGGTAGTCAAGGGCAGTGCCTGTACTTACAAGCGTTTCAGGATCTGAGACGGGTGGGCTGCTGGGGGTTCGCAGGGGTTCGGGAGAACCTCTAGCTAAGATTCTGTGCAGTTCGGAGAACCCTCAAATCCCACTCCTGGCTGGCCCCGTCCCGCCCCTCCCAGGAGTCCCCACGCGGCCCGTTTTGGATGCAGGTAAGTGCAGGGCACGCGCGGAGGCTCGGGAGGGTGAAAAACGGGCCTACCGGAAGTTCCGGCCCATTTCCAGCCTCCAGAGCTTGGGGAGGCCGTTTTCGCCCTCCCGGAGGCTCGAGAAAAGCCTCCGGAGCCCAGGGAGGGCAAAAACGCCCCTCCCCCCCCTCCCCGTGGTGCAGGAGGCTGACTAGGCCATGCCCACCATGGCCATGCCCACCCAGCAACTGGGCAGAGAACCCCTTGCTAAAAATTTTGAAGCCCACCCCTGATCTGAGATCTGAGATCATTTCCAAATATGGAAACATCCAGTGGATTAAACTTCTTAAAAAGATGAGTAATAAGAACCTGACCTTCTCAGCTTATTCCATGAAACTTTTCCACTTGTGTTCCTGAAATTTGCCTGGAGCCATTTTGTTTGCAAGGGGAAAAAAACAGTAGCCAAAGTTAGTTTGCGGAATAAAAAGGCTGTGATTTATAACAGGACCTGAGCAAAGTAAACAGGAATAAACTTTAAGGCAGTGTCAGAAGTAAAGGCAATTTTGGTTGTGAGTCAGAGCTTTGGAGCACGCAAGTTTCCATTTTCTTCGGCTCCCTGTAACATTAGATTACAATAATGTTGTTGTTGCTCTGTCTGCAGTTGCAAATATCCTAGGGAAAAAAATCTGCACCAAGCAACTGAGAAACAGGATTTTTTGCTCCCCCCCCCCCCCCCCCGGCTTCTCCTCTTACCAGGTCTGATTATGCATGCTGGGCTGTCAGCAAACTAAGCCATGATCAGGGCAAAGACCTTAGACGGGCCGAGTAGCATGTATAATAAACTACACAATGTCCATATTTAAGTGTGCAACTGTGCTTAAAAATCTTCAGCTTGCTGGCTTGCACAGATATTACGGTTTGTCAGTTATGGTGGTCCTAAAAAAGATAGTTTGCTTTGCTGAGTTGAGGTGTAGTTGGAAACATCACAAGCTTCAGGTTTTTAAGCAAACCACGGATATGCTAAGAAAGAAGTGATCTTGTTCGGCGTGTTTATGAAAATAATTTAGCTTATTGCTACGTGGTTTAATTTAGAGTAGGTCTATACTTACAATAGTTTGATGAAAAATGTGATTGGTTGAAATGGAAAAAAAATGAAAATTTTAATCTCTTCTTCCCCTGAATAGGGAAAAAAAAAAGATTTTTGAAGTATTCTGTTGCAGGAAACCATGGTTTGTAACTTAAACCGAGCCCAAAAAAGCTGTTGGATTTTGGTTTCTGACTTCAGCAAACCTCACAGGGTTGTAGTGGGGAAAATGGAAGGTTATATAAATATAACAATAACAACTAGTACGTAAGTACTACCGTGTTTCCCCGAAAATCAGCCATCCCCGAAAATAAGCCATCCCCCGAAAATAAACCCTTCCCCAAAAATAAGCCCTCCCCGAAAATATTTAACCGCATGCGCAGCCGGTCCCCGCCATTTCCTCTGGTTAGGGTTAGGGAGACAGAGCTGGAAAACAGGTAAGACGGCAAGAGGAGCCCCGTCTTGCTCCACGCGCCCCAAAATAATAAGACCTCCCCGAAAATAAGGCCAAGCGCTTATTTCGGGGTTCAAAAAAAATAAGACAGGGTCTTATTTTCGGGGAAACACGGTACGTATTGCTTGTTTGATATTGGTTGTTTGAACTGAATTGAGAGAACATGTCCTCCATTTGACATCTTTATTTAAAAAGTATTTTGATTTCTTAATTGCCCAATAAATAGGTCATTTTACATAGGAGTGGGCCACCTGTAGTTCCTGGCACCCAGGGGTGGGCTTCAAAATTTTTAGCAAGGGGTTCTCTGCCCGGTTGCTGGGTGGGCGTGGCCTAGTCAGCCTCCTGCAACACGTTTTTGCTCTCCCCGGGCTCCGGAGGCTTTCCTCGAGACTCCGGGAGGGCAAAAATGGCCTTTTCCGTTTCCGGCCTTCCCGAACTTCCGGTAGGCCCCTTTTTTCACCCTCCCCGAGCCTCCGCACGTGCCCTCCACTTACCTGCATCCAAAACGGGCTGCGTGGGGACTCCTGGGAGGGGCGGGGTGGGCGGGGCCAGCCAGGAGTGGGATTTGGGGGTTCTCCGAACTGCACAGAATCTTAGCTAGAGGTTCTCCCGAACCCCCAGCAGCCCACCCCTGCTGGGACCCCTTTTTTAATGACAGGTAGATCCTTCTGTGATTACTTTGCTGAGTGTGGGGTTTCATAGCTTCACAGGGAGAAATCCAGAGGAATAGAGGACAATAGCCTGTAAAATGTTGCCTGCAGCTTTAAGATGTGTAGACTCCAACTCCCAGAATTCCCCAGAGTGATTTAGGGAAAGAAAATCTCTCAATTTCCCCCCAAATTATACCTTCTGTTCGAACCTCAGTAATTTTACGGACTGTCCTCTTGCTGAGAAAGTGGATTTTGCCTTTAGAAAATCCAAACTTAAAATTGCAAACTTGGTATCCAGGTTGCTCCCGATGAACTCAAGATCCAAAAGCCGTTCCTTTTTTGTGTGTGTGTTTTTAGCCCTGCCAATCCAAAAATTGTAATCTTGTCTGCTGTTTTTTAGTTTCCCCCGCAGAGCACAGCGTTACCCGACGAACAAAAGGTGTTTGCACTTTGGGAAGCTGGCGATGTTTACGACCAGGTAGGCAAGAAAACTGGAAATACTCTCCTGGCAAAGTTGCACGTTAAAAGTTGTTCTCTAATTTGGAAGTTAGAGAATCTTCCAAGTAGAAATCAGATGCTCTAAAGCAGGGATGTCCAACCTTGGCAATTTTAAGACTTGTGGACTTCGCCTTTCAGAATTTCCATCGCTAAGCAACGCGATTCTTAAATGAGTCGCGCCTGATTTTACAATCTTTTTTTTTGCCACGGTTGTTAAACGAATCACTGCCGTTGCTAAGTGAATCACATGGTTGTTCAGTCAATCCAGCTTTCCCCATTGATTTTGCTTGTTGGAAGCTGGTTTTGGGAAGGTCCCAAATGGCGATCACATGACCCCAGGATGCTGCAGCCCTTGTAAATACATGCCGGTTGCCAAGCAACCCAATTCTGATCACATGACCATGGAGATGCTGCATCAGTTGTAAGTGCAGCATACTGCCATAAATTTACTGGCCGTAAATCCCTTTTTTCAGTACCATTGTAACTTTGAACAGTCGAATGATTGTAAGTCGAGGTTAAAATATGAACTTCTTAACAGTGAGGACAATTAACCAGTGGAATGGCCTGCCACCAGAAGTTGTGGGAGCTCCATCACTGGAGGTTTTTTTAAAAAAAACTGGACAGCCATCTGTCTGAAATGATATAGGACAGGGGTCGGCAACCTTAAAAACTCAAAGAGCCATTTGGACCCATTTCCCAGAGAAAACAAAACACCCAGAACCACAAAACCTGGGGGGGCGTGGCCAACTCGACATCACTCCCACCGAGTCACATGACCCCCCAGCTATGCCTACCCCGTTTTGTGGGTCTGTTTTCTATGAGAAAAAGATATCTGTCTCTCTCTCTTTTCCCTCCCTTTCTCTCTCTCTCTCTCTTTTTCTCCCTCTCATCTTTCTTTCTCTTTCCCTCTATCTCTCTCTCTCTCTCTCCCTCTCCCTCCCTCCCTCATCTCTCTCTTTCTCCCTCTCTCTCCCCTTCTCTCTGTGTGTGCTGAGGAACGATCGCCACCCCTGGCTTCTCTTCGGGTGAACCTCCTCCCCTTCTCGCGACTCCCTGGCTGGCTGTGGCGCGCGCGGGGAGAACTTCTTCAAGGCGCAAAGGTGCATGCGGAGGGCGGGTGGCGAGCGGCTGCTCGCTTAAGGAGGGTCTTTGGACGTGGCTTCTCTCCTGCCCTAAGGATCCGGCCATTGCCTTGCCGTGTCCCGTCCTGTCCCCACAGCTCTTCAGCCAAGCGGGGAGGGCATGAGCTCCAGCCCGAAGTGGCAGGAAGGGAAGGCTGCCTTATGCGCAAATGTGGCGTGAAGGCAGCTACAGGGCCGCTTCTCTCCTGTCCTAAGGATCTGGCCATCGCCTTGCCGTACCCACCCCCACCCCGCATGAGAGGGGGAGGAGGGTTGCCGGAGCGAAGGCAGCCTTCGCTTTCTGCTGCTTTGGGCTGGAGCTTATGCCCACCGCGCTCAGCCGAAGAGCTGCCGGGGGAACGGGACGGGACACGGCAAGGCAATGGCCAGATCCTTAGGGCAGGAGAGAAGCCGCATCCAAAGAAACTTAAGTGAGCAGCCGCCCGCCCTCCGAGCGCGCCTTTGCTGCGCTTGGCGCTCGCTTGAGGGTCTCCCCGCGCATGTGCACACTCCTGCCCCCGCCACAGCCAGCCAGGGAGTCGTAAGAGGGGGAGGACAGAGTAGGGAAGCCTCGGCCGGGGGTGGCAATGTTCCTCAACCAGCGCCGGAGAATCAGCCACGCCCGCTTCTCCATTCACGCCGTCGCCCTTACCTTCTCAGGCCAGGTGAGGGAGGGGAGGGCGAGGCCAGCCAGTGATGGGACAGGGAGCCACAGCAGGGGATCCAAAGAGCCGCATGCGGCTCCAGAGCCGCAGGTTGCCGACCCCTGGTATAGGATCTCCTGCTTGAGCAGGGGGCTGGACTAGAAGACCTCCAAGGTCCCTTCCAGCTCTGTTCTGATTCTGATTCTGTTTAAAAAGGGGGAAATAAAATACTGGCAAAAATTGGCCAGAGCTATTGGGAACTTAGAAATAGGACAGACATAATACTGGCAGCCTGGTGTTTACACACCCACGGTTCAAGGTGGTGCAAACATGAGGTTGTTTAATTTTTTCTGGGATTCTGCTGATTAATCAGAAGTCTTGATCATCCAAATTCAGCCTAAATTAACAAGTAAATTCAGCAAATGAAAACAACGGTTCTTTATATCAACCCCGGTTTGATATTTCTCATGCTTACTTGATATTTGTCTTGCTGTTTCTGTGTTTTTTCTCAAGCATCGGCAAATTTTGCTTGAAATCTTTTCCAAAAACTACCGTGTGCGTCGAAATATCATCCAGAACCGACTGGCCCGGGAATATGGCGAAGATCTAGACAAACAGGAGGTGGATAAAGTTTTGAAGGTAAAGTTTTACTTTTGTTTAAAGCAGCATCTGCAATGCAAACACACTGGGTCCTGTTTAACTGTTAATTGGATTATGTGCTGTCATGTCATTGTGGACTCTTAACGATCACATAAAGCAGGGGTGTCCAACCTTGGCAACTTTCAGGCCTGTGGATTTCAACTCCCAGAATTCCCCAGCCAGCATAGAAATCAAATATAAATACAGGTAGCCCTTGATCTACAACCACAATGTTGCTAAGTGAAACATTTGTTAAGTGAATTTTGCCCGATTTTATGATCTCTTTTGCCACACTTGTTAAGTGAATCTGTTCTGACCCAGCTCAAACATGACAAACCCTTTGACGTGAACTCAAGAGATTCCTTTATTAGGAATGCTGGCAGCCCCAGCAAAAAGTTTCTCTCTCAACACAGGCTAACAAGTCTGTCCATCCAGAAAATAAATAGTTGTCTATTCATGTATTCATCTCCGCCCCCTGCCTTTTATCCCCAGAGCTAGGGTGGGGCTTCACTAGCAGCGGTGGCTCTTCCATCCCAAGGATCGGCCCATAGATTTCCACTGCTCTCCTTTCCTCTGCCTTCTGCACATCCGCGCGTCAGGCACTGGACCCAGCTGTTCCTCCTCTTCCTCATCAGCCACCTCCAGACCTGGGGGCTGTTGACTCTCCATCTGAGGGCTGACGGACGGCCCATGCTCCGCCTCTGTCTCTCTCTCTCTGCCAGCTCCATTCCCTCTTCCCCCTCGGAGCTCTCAGGTTGCCTTGATGCTGACCCTGACTCCCACGTCCCCTCCTCCTCCTCTGATTCGGCTGCTGGAGGGGCCAGCTGTCGACAGGCCACAACAGAATCATTGCAGTTGTTAAGTTAGTAATAGCAATAGCAATATTGACTTAGACTTATATACCGCTTCATAGTGCTTTACAGCCCTCTCTAAGCGGTTCACAGAGTCAGCATATTGCCCCCAACAATCTGGGTCCTCATTTTACCCACCTTGGAAGGATAGAAGGCTGAGTCAACCTTGAGCCGGTGAGATTTGAACCGCCGAACTGCAGCTAGCAGTCAGCTGAAGTAGCCTGCAGTGCTGCATTCTAACCACTGCGCCACCTCGGTAACCCAGTTGTTAAGTGAACCTGGCTTCCCCACTGACTTTGCTTGTCGGAAGGTCGCAAAAGGGGATCACGTGACCCCGGGACACTGCAACCGTCATAAATACGAGTCAGTTGACAAGCGTCTTGAATTTTGATCATGTGATCATAGGGATGCTGCAATGGTCGTAAGTGTGAAAAACAGTCATAGATCCCTTTTTTTAGTGCCGTCGTAACTTTGAACGGTCACTAAACAAAATGTTGTAAGTCGAGGACTACCTGTGTTTTCTAATAATTCTATTTATTTCTATTTCTAAATTTATATGGCCGGAGCAGCCCTTCTGTTTTGGATGCGAAACTTAAAATCTTTCTGACAACCTGTATATACCTGCACACCTACTTATAATTTTGAACTGAACTAAGGGTGTGTGTTTAGCGTTACGATAGCCCAAGGAAGGTTCTCACAGGACGCTGCCTTTTAAGTCCACCCGTTCCCCTGATTGTCTTGTGTAACAGAACAGCCGGTTTACCTGAAGCACTGGGAGGAATTTTTAATTAAAATTTTTCTATATTTGCTTGGTGAAGCAACTCAGACGCTGCCCTGGGTTGCACTTCTGAAAAGGTATCGGTGTTCCCAGGTCTCTGGGTTGACCAAACTCACGAGGTTGAGCCATCAGCCTGCTATCCACAGGTTTTTAGGGGTGGCATTTGAGAACCAGCTGTCCGGCCCCTCCCTCAGTCGTTTTCCCCTCTGCTGAATCACAGAAGAATGATGGAGAAAGAAGAGTTTACTTAGTTTTTAGTTTAGTTTAGTTTAGTTTAGTTTACTTACTTTATTGTCATTGCACCTCGTACAACGAAATTAAATGCCATCTTCAGTGTGCATTATACATAAAAAGTAAAACAAAAACACACACCCTTCACATTCTATGCAATTGAATTGAAAACCCCTGATATTGCATTAATATGGCACTATACAGTAGAATTCAATGTAGTTATTGCTCTGGGATAGGGTTAGGGTTATCTGCCACTGTGCAATTGGCAAACCATACACAGGTGCAGTAAGTTAAAATGCTCTCTGTGGTGCAGCGGTAGAAGATCACCAGCAGTTTTCCATTCAGTTGTTGTTTCCTGAGAAGTCTCGGGTAGTATGAAGAACGGTTGCAGGAACTGGGCACGGCTAGTCTAGTGGGCCCAAAATTTATGTTGCTAAATGAGAAATTTGTTACGTGAGTTTTGCCCCATTTCACGGCTTTTCCTGCCACGTTTGCTAATCGCTGCGACTGCGAAATTAGTAACCCGGTTGTTAAGTGAATCTGGCTTCCTCACTGACTTTGCTTGTCAGAAGGTCGCAAAGGGGGATCATGTGACACCCCCACCCCCACCCCGGATACTGCAGCCGTCATAAATGTGAGTCAGCTGTCAAGCATCCGAATGTAAATCATGTGACCGTGGGGATGCTGCAAAGATCCTAACTGTGAAAAACGGTCATAAGTTCCTTTTTTCGGTGCAGTCGTAACTTCAAACGGTCACTAAGTGAACTGTTGTAAGTTGAGAACTACCTGTACTCTTCCAAGCGTTCGGACTCGTGCTGGAGCCCCTCCTCAGAGGCCTTCTCTCTACCGGAATGCATACTCCGATCTATTCTATGTGTGGTATTTAAATGGTGCCTGGTTATATGTGGCTTTTTAGTTGTTGAATCGGGATTGTCCTTCCAATCTGAATGCTGTCTAGATACCAAAAGTCAGAGTGATTTATTTAGGGCTGTTGAAGAGACAGCAGATGTTTGCAAAAAAAAAAAAAAACCAAAACAAAACCCAGCAGGCACATGTTCTGTTTGCTTTCATCTGTAGGCACGGTGTTAATTATTTAATAGCAGCAATTAGCAACTTCATGGTTTTTTTGGGGGGGGGGACCTGTCATTACGCTTCCAGGCAGATAGGGAGCTAAAAGCACTGTGCGTTTTTCAGACTTTATTTTATTTTTATTTTTTCGGAGGTGGGAAATGAGATCACCTCAAATCCCCTTGGAAATGTTTGAAGGAGGCTTGTTTACTGTCCCTGAATTATCAGTCATTGCCTTGTGCAGCACCACAATATTTTCTTTTTTTATATACCCTCCGGTAATAACTGCTAAATAAGTCCACAGGTTTATTGATCTTCTCTACTTGAAGTTGGTGGTGGTTCTGAATTTTGTAATTAACCCCAGATCAGTGTTTCCTCGACCTTGGCCATTTTTAAGACATACGGACTTCAAACTCCCAGAATTCCCCAGCCAACCTTCTATTAGAACCAGATCAGTTCTAACCCTGGCTGTCTTTTGGAAGCATCCTTCAACCAGGACCTACCTGCCTTCAAGGTTGTGCGTTCTATAATTTGCAGTGGAAACCGTGCATGAAATCTGCGTTATTTGTTGAAAAAAAACCATGAATGTTAGCTGGGTTCAACTCTTTGTTTTCCTCACCCATGGCTTCAGTTGCTGCAGAATGCAATTCAGGGCAAGCTTGCTTGATTGCAACCAAACCTCTGACTAGCTTCTTCCTTTTCCTGCAGGATTGTTGTGTAAGCCAAGGAGGCATGTGGTACCTCAAAGGGACAGTCCAGCAGTCAACGTCTTGACGATGGGAGCCGCTTCAGTTGCATCTGGTTTCATCCCAGGATGGACAAAGAGAAAGCAGAAGGGTAGGAAAAGAAAACAGCCCCCGAGATGGAAGATCTACCAGAGACTGCCGTGCTAGCTATTTGCAACAACGTCCAAAACCACTACTCTTGAACGGACAGGGGGATCTGTATGTCCTCCTAGCTTAATTTGGATCCCTAATATCTATATTTCTCAATCTTACTTAGAAGCAACCATGAAATGAACAATCCTTATTATGGTGGCTGAACTGTTATGAAATCATGATCTAACTGTTCATTTTATAATGAATGCCAATAAATTTCGAGTTTGCAGGAGGAGATCTGGATTTTATCTTTATGCCTTGCGGTCTCTTTTCTCATCACTGCCCGGTCTCTGAAATGTCTTTGTGTAACATGGCATAGATTGACTCGGTTCCGAGTTACATAAAACTGCCGGATCCAGTCCAAAACTTCTAACTTGTTTAAAGTATCCCGTTTCCTTTTCAAAGGTGGCTTTGTTCAGATTTAACAATGCAGGTCAGGTCTCCATTGTAGCTAAACCCACTCATATATCCCCCCCCCCGTTTTTATTCTGTAATGAAGCAGGTGGAATTCTTGCTTTGCACAGGTTGGGCAAAATGATATTTTAATGAATCTGGCATAGGGAGTGAAAATGTTGACATATCAGGAAACAAGTAATCAGACACCCCCTTATAACCCGTTTCGCGGGTTGAAATGGAAGATTAGTGCCGTGTATTCTGAAGAACATGAAAGACGATGGAAATTATAGGTAATCCTCAATTTATGACCATAATTGAGCCCGCAATTATGGCCGTAAGTTGCGACAGTCATTAGGCAGGTGACTTTATGGCCTTTTTTGCAATGATGGTTAAGCAAACCCTCTAGTTAACCTAGTTAACCCAACCCACTGTTTGCTATGGGACATTTGTTTGTTGGAAATGGCACGAATTGTAGTTACGTGACTGCCGAGAGCCTAGAGGTCAGAACGTCCAAGTCCTAACTTCAAACAGTCTCTAAATGAGTGGTCATAAGTCAAGGACTACCTGTATAAAAGTCTTTTTTAAAGGACTTGTAAATGGTCTTTTTGCAACGTGATCCTCCTATTTTCAAACTAGAATGCAGCCATGGGACACAATAAAAATCTAGGTGAGCCATTTGCATAGGAATGAGACATTGTGTTATGTAGGCATATATGTAATCAGCTACTGCCCTTTCTTTAGGACACTAGCTTTAAAACCAAAACCACGCTCTAAGAGCCGAGGTGGCGCAGTGGTTAGAGTGCAGCACTGCAGGCTACTTCAGCTGACTGCTAGCTGCAGTTCGGCAGTTCAAATCTCACCGGCTCAAGGTTGACTCAGCCTTCCATCCTTCCGAGGTGGGTAAAATGAGGACCCAGATTGTTGGGGGCAAGATGCTGACTCTGTAACCTGCTTAGAGAGGGCTGTAAAGCACTGTGAAGCGGTATATACTGTAAGTCTAAGTGCTATTGCTATTGCTATTGCTAGTTCTGTGATGGCGAACCTGTGGCATGCATGCCAGAGGTGGCACACACAGCCCTCTCCCTGCGCACGGGCGCCATTGCCAGCTGCTCTTCTGGTTTCCAGTGCGCATGTGATTGCTCTTCTGGTTTCCGGCCAGCTGGTTTTCGCGGGCGCCAGAGCGCCAGAAAACCGCCTGAAAATGGCCCGAAAAATGGCCAAAAAACACCATTTTCTGGGCCATTTTCCAGGCCTTCTTCTGGCTGTTTTTCAGGCCTTCTTCCGGCTGTTTTTCAGGCCTTCTTCCGGCCGTTTTTCAGGCCTTCTTCCAGCTGTTTTTCAGGCCTTCTTCCGGCTGTTTTTCAGGCCTTCTTCCGGCCGTTTTTCAGGCCTTCTTCCAGCTGTTTTTCAGGCCTTCTTCCGGCTGTTTTTCAGGCCTTCTTCCGGCCGTTTTTCAGGCCTTCTTCCAGCTGTTTTTCTGGCTGTTTTTGGGCCCAAAAAAACAGCCTGGAATTGGCCCGAAAAACGGCCTGAAAACACCCCGAAAAATGGCCAAAAACGGCCTGAAAACAGGCATGCGCACACCGGCCAGCTGGTCTTATGGTTTCCGGCGCTCCAGTGTGCACACATACATGCACATTCCGGTTTCGGCATTCGGTACCGAAAAGGTTCGCCATCACAGCTCTAGTTTTTTAATTTGATTTACAGCTTGTGGCAATCAAGGCATACATCACGTCTCCTTTGGCAACTTTAGAATGTGTGAAATCATTCACAACCATAATTCATCAAAAACAAATACACATCCCTGGGAAATCGCTTAACAACTTCCCCTCTCCCAGAGAAACACTCCCATCTTTCAATTCCAAAGATCTACTGAAACAGCTGAGATTTAATAGCTTTATGGACAGCGTAAGTATGGAGTGGTGCTGTGGAGCTCTCGCCTCACAATCAGGAGGCTATGAGTTCGGTCCTAGGTAGAGGCAGATATTTTTCTCTCTGGCACACTGAGAAATATCTGCTGGAAAAAACTCCGCATTGGCGACAGGAAGGGCATCCAGCCAGTAAACACTCAGCTGCATTCAGTTGCCGAGACTCCACCCCACAAGGGATTATGGGGTCATTAAGAGGATGGTGATGATGGTAAGTATGGAGGATATTCCAATTTCCAGGGACATCTTATTTCAAGGAAGGCAGACCACAATAAAAGATCTGCTTCCAAAGTCCCATTGATCCGTGACTTCAAGAAGCCCAAAGGTCACCCTTGAATTTTATCAGATGGGCGGGGGTGGTCCCAAACCATGAAGGACCTTCAAGAAGAAAGGACCAGAAGTCAACTAGTCTTCCATGGGTTCGTTCAACCAGTATCCATAACTACTTGAACCTCTCTGTTCTGGGTGTGTCAACTGCAACTTCAAGAGGAGCTGCACATGAAGGACATTGCAGAAGTCCAAATGAGTAAGGACAAAGGTGGAACCGTGAACAGGACCTCCCAACCCAGGAAAAGTAAGCGATGCACCATCACCTCTTTCAGCAGGAGTTGTGAATGCAGAAGGACACCCTCTCTCTAATATACTACACATCTGTAGTCATAAACATTATTACACCCTTCTATTGCACCCTTCCTTTGGTTGAAGTCGGAAGCACATAAAATGCACCCACCAGAAACCAGCACAAACTTAATTGCAGAAAGAATTTTATTTGCTCTTTGCAAAACACCAATAAGACCAAACAACTGGTAGTAAATGGAAATACACCATGTGGCAGAGTTGAGTTTCCACCTGGAATCTCTTAATCGAAGCAGAACAAGCCACCCTCAGTAGATAAGGCAGGTGAATTTGTAACAGCAGCCAAGAGTTTTAAAACTGCAATTGTGTTTTTTTTCTTTTTGCAGGCAGCTCAAGTTGTTCTTTTTAAATTAGGAATGCAATATGAAACAGATCCCTTTTCTTTGAAGAAAAAAAAAAACAAGTCACCTTTTGTGACACTGCTTGGCAACTGACCTATTTGTGTATATTTTGAGAGAACTATTGAACTCTCTAATTTTTCTTAAAAACTCAGAACTAAGGGAAGGGGGGCCTTAAATTCTCCACTTGTGGTCCCAGGAGTTTCTTCTGACAAAAAATAGTAAATGCTTGCTCTAAAACAGAGGTCCCCAAATTTGGCAACTTTAAGACTTGTGGACTTCAACTCCCAGAATTCTCCAGCCAGCTGCTGGCTGGAGAATTCTGGGAGTTGAAGTCCACAAGTCTTAAAGTTGCCAAGTTTGAAGACCTCTGCTCTAAAACTACAGTGTTATTGGACTTTGCAACAGATGTAAGTTTCTGCGGGTTTAAAAGGATGAAATAACATTATAATCACAGCATATATTTGGCCCTTTCTACATACAGCATATTTGCTGATGTGATGATAGGTGACTTTGTGGCCTCTAAATTGCTGCTCTAAATCCTTACCAATTTGGCCTGGAGTTGGCTGTGTGGTAGACCATGTCCAGAAAATCAAATCCTTGGAGACACATTGGAAGGATTTAAATTAAAGTGAACTGGGGACTTGGTTGTTTTTATTTTGCTCTATGCTAATCAGTTTACTTTTTATATGGAGGATGTTTTGTAATATGCAGTCTTCTAATGCAGCGGAAGGTTGATGCAATGGCACCAAGAGTTTTATTAGCCAAATTATACACTCCCAATATACTCCAATCCTTGAATTCATTTTTTTGTTTGTTTTAATGAGAGGCCACGCTGGATTTTAAAATAAGACAATGGCATCCCAGCATATCAAATAGTGACAGATCTGTAAAATTCCCCCACTTAAGGAACTTCACAGTGCACAATGTTTAACAATTTGCTTGCAGTTGTATATGACAATGTCATACTACCAAAAATCGTCTATATTTCGGTTTTCAACCCCAGGAAGTGTCTTAAGTCCAGAAGAGTTGTTATTGTGCGTAATATAAGCTGTGTGGTATAACACGTCAGATTTTTTTTCAGCAGAACTAGAATTGTTAATTGAGTTGCATAATAAAATTAATTTGCAAACTGGTTGTCAGAGACTCGCCCTCCAGAGGGAACTTGGTTCAGGGCGAGACGGAATCAACCGGATTCCAACTCGGTAGAACTAACCAAATGGATCCAACCCATTTTACAGAAAATCTGCCAATCCTGAGCCAAGCTTACATCTTGTTCCCTAAAAAACATTAAACATGAAAAAAAATATTTTTTTGATCCCCACCATATTTTTTAAGGACATTGAGAAGAGAAAGACTTATATTTTGCCCGATGTTCATCAATTTCCTTTTTAGTTTCTTCGATACGACTAAAGATTTCCTTGAAGAGGAGTTTATATTCAGGAGAAGCGTTGGAAGAGAAGTTGGCTGAATCAGCAGTCGTGGAACCGGGCTCCCTAAGACCCCCATCCAGGGGTACGCTCCCACCATGGACATCTTTGGGACGCTGTTTTGAGGTCTGCACAGCCTTGTGGTCCAGCAATTCTTTGTCCGTTTGACACTTCTGCAGAAGTTCTTCATACTTGACCTTCAAGGCGTTGTATTGGGCGTCAACCTCATTGAGTAGAGAAACGCCCCGTTGCTTGACGGCTTCCGCCCTCCTGATGCAGGTCTCTTCGTGGCCTTTGAAGAGGTCCTCGCCTGCTGTGCTGCTAAGCAAGCTCTCGCTGCTGCTTCTTTTGAGGGACCTCTTCTCAAGTTCAGGAAGGATGAAGGACATCCCGTCCCAAGGACCATGGCTGAGTTCTTTTTCTAAGGGGTCTTTGAGAGAAATGAAAAAAGATTCCAGGGGCAGTTGCTCCATCCTATTCGGACAGGGGCTTCCAGAATTAAAGAGCTGCTTCATTTCAGCCACTTCCGTCTCCAGTTCCTCGGCTCTCGCCTGGTACAGATGGATGTCCACCAGCCGCTGCTCCAGATCCGTGTTTTCCTTCAGCAGAAAACTGTATTCTTCCTCCATAGACGTCCTCTTTTCTTTCTCCACGTTGAGCTGAGTTTGCAAGAGAGTTATGGCCTTCTTCAAATTCTGGTTTTCCTCTTCTACGGGACTTAGTTGACTATCCATTGATATAATCTTCTCTGCAAATATATGATCATAGACAAAATACCTAGGTGTACACAGAAAGAGAGAAGGGAAATGCTTAGTGTGTTTTGCCCGATAAATCTCATTCCCATCGCATATGAAAACATCAAACATCAATAAATTCTGGACGAACTTATCTTTTCTTTTATGTACACTGAGAGCATATGCACCAAGACAAATTCCTTGTGTGTCCAATCACACTTGGCCAATAAAAAATTCCATTCCATTCCATTCTTCTATTATTCTATTCTATTCTATTCTTTCTATTCTATTCTATTCTATTCTATTCTATTCTATTCTATTATTATTCTATTCTATTCTATTCTATTCTATTCTATTCTATTCTATTCTATTATTATTATTCTATTCTATTCTATTCTATTCTAATTCTAATTCTATTCTATCGCATGGATACATCACATCGGGAAGAAATCGCCCCCAAAGTAAAAGACTTGGGTGCATTTATTTAAACCTAGAATATTAGTTTAGCATTTTAAACATTAATTTTCAATCAAAGCACGCTATGGTGTCCTCCTTGTATGAAAATAAACCATTGGGAATTTTTGGCATGCGATCCGTATTAATTTTCAATGTCTTCCACATTGTGATTTGGTGAGTTTGCTACTTACTTGCGGAGATCGTAGAGTTCTTTCAGGCATGGAAAACTCTGGACCGATTTGGGCTGCTCGGGTCTTTCGTAATTTACGTGGCTTTGCCCAGAGGTCTTCAACTCTTCCACCTGCCTCTGCAATTCATCGATGTGAGTCTGGAGGTTCTCAATGGTCTCCGTGAGACTAAAAGGAAAGTTTAGAAAGCACATGAACCAGCATGGATAGAGCTGTCAAACTCCTTCGGGTATCTGAGATTATTGCACTTGCTCAAAGCATAGTTTGATGTTCTCCTGACTTGGACCTCTCAAAGTACAGTTTGATGTTCTCCTGACTTGGACCCCTCAAAGTATAGTTTGATGTTCTCCTGACTTGGACCCCTCAAAGTACAGTTTGATGTTCTCCTGAGTTGGACCCCTCAAAGCATAGTTTGATGTTCTCCTGAGTTGGACCTCTCAAAGTACAGTTTGATGTTCTCCTGACTTAGACCTCTCAAAGCATAGTTTGATGTTCTCCTGACTTAGACCTCCCTCTCCCACAGCCACAAGCTAACAAAAGGGGTGCTGTGAACATCACATCTCCACGCTCAAGAGAAAGACAGTCTTTTTTTTTTTTTTTTA
>QLTV01001351.1:448212-459640 GCA_003457575.1 Thermophis baileyi | reverse complement strand
CCCCCCCCCCCCCCCCGCCCAAAAAAAAGACGGTCTTTTTTTTTTTTTTTTAAATCAGGTTCCAGCCTGGAAGATTCAGAAGAACTAGCGCCAAAGTAAGCATGGTACAGACATTTCTCCTTAACTTCTAATTTTAATGAACTTTTGGGAGCAGATCGGGTATGAGTAAAAAGCAACACTGGTCTGGTAGCCCCTTTTCTGAACTACAGGCAGTCCTTGATATACGACCACAATGGAAACCAGAATTTCTGCTGCTAAGTGAAGCAGTTGTTAAGTGAATTGCGACCAATTTTCTGACTTTCCCCCCCCATGGTTGTTAAATGAATCGGCGCAGTTAAGTGAATCACATGGTCATTAAAGTAATCCATCTTTCCTCATTGACGTTGCCCGTTAGGATCCCTGGGAAGGTCGCAAATGGTGATCACGTGACCCAAAGACACTGCAACCGTCGGGCACACATGCCAGTTGCGAAGCGCGTTGATTTTAATCACGTGACCGCAAGGATTCTGCAAAGGTCGTAAGAGTGAAAAACAGCCATAAATCCCCTTTTTTTAAAGAATAGAATAGAATAGAATAGAATAGAATAGAATAGAATAGAATAGAAATGCAAAATAAACTATAAACAAGGTTGTAGAAGAATAGAATAGAGAATAGAATAGAATAGAATAGAATAGAATAGAATAGAATAGAATAGAATAGAATAGAATAGAATAGAATAGAATAGAGAATGGAATAGAATAGAATATAGAATAGTATAGAATATAGAATAGAATAGAATACAGAATAGTATAGAATATAGAATAGAATAGAATACAATTATAATTAGAATAGAAAATAGAATAGAATAGAATAGAATTCTTTATTGGTCATTTTCAGTGCCCTTGTGACTTTGAACGAACGGTTGTAAGTTGAAAAGTACCCTCAGCGTTGAAAAATTGATCAAAGATGGAACCATTTACAATCTGCAGTTGATGGATCTGATAAACTCATCACAGCATTGCTATCTGATTTGTTTTTCGTCCTGCATCGGATGAAGCAGCCGCAGCTCACGAAAACCCAGGCCTCCTAACACAATTTCTTACTCAGAAAAAGGGTCTCCAGCAGGGGTGACATTCACATTTTTCCCCTACCGGTTCTGTGGGCGTGACTTGGCGGGCGTGGCTTGGTGGGGTCATGTGACTGAGTGGGCGTGGCCAACTTCACATCAGCCATGGCAAGGTGGAGCACCACCCCACCAAGACACGCCCACAGAACCGACAGAAAAGTTCGGCCAAGTCTTCTAGCGTTCAACCTGGCTGCTTCTCGCCTCCTTCTCATGTTTGCTCTGTGTGTATGAGCCCGAGAAGGAGGAGAGAAGGAGTGAGTGGGAGGGGTGGGGCGGGGCCAGTCAATGGTGCGATTTACCGGTTCTCCGTACTGCGCATACTCGCCGCCACCGGTTCTATAGAATCTGTCCGAACCTGCTGAATTTCACCCCTGGTCTCCAGACTCCCCCAGATTTTCAGGGGTGGAGAAAAGGAGCTTCATGGGGGGGAGGGGGAAGCATGCCAGCCTACAATCCATTCCACCACTCAAGATCCTGCTTACATAATCCTCTGATAAAATCGGACAAGGTCCGTGATGAATCTTATTTATAATGACCTGGCAGATAAGGGGAAATTATACTGCCAGCAGCCAACATAATTACCTTCCTATCTTTTGCTGGGAGGCCCTGCTGTCAGCAACCAGTTTTTGATTAGTATCTTCTAGTTCTCTCGCCGTGACGTCCAGTTGCTCGTAGACTTTGGCGTGCTGATCGTTCATTTGACGTAGAAGATCCACCTGCTTGGTAAGATACTGCAGAATGAAAACAGATAGAGGTATTAAACCAGCCTCTCTCCAGAGCGACTTTCATCATTTCAAACACGGAGCGTTGTCTTAATTTTAGGACTCGGGACATCCTCCTCCTCTTTTAACGACCCCCTAATCCCTTGCGGGATGGAGTCTGGGCAGCTGAATGTAGCTGAGTGTTTACTGGCCGGATGCCCTTCCTGTCGCCAGTGCGGAGGTTTTTTTCAGCAGATACATTCTCAGCGTGCCCAGAGAGAGAAATATCTGCCTCTACCTAGGATCGAACTCACAGCCTACTGATTGTGAGCTCGAGAGCTCCACCTCTAGGCCACCTCACCACTCAATTTTAGGACTCTGGACATGTTCTGGGAAAACGGCATGCTGAAACAAAAAATAAAGGACGGGAACAAAAATGAAGGAATTATTGATGCATCCATCAAGGAGTTTTGGAAGTGTTTCAAATGTTATTTGTCCTCCCCCTTTTCTACTGCATGTAAATTACTTAAGAAATCAGATTGTTTGAAGCTGCAGTAAAAGTCATTTCTTAAGTCTAGAACGGACAATATTTAGTCATTGCTGAAATTCAACCATAGTTGACCAATTATACGAGTTTCAGTCAACCATATTTGGAGAGCATTTCCAGTGTTCCAGCCAAAAAAGCCAATACAATCCTATGCTGCATTAATAGAGGGATACAATCTAGGTGTAGGGAGGTACTAATACCACTCTATAAAGCCTTAGTTAGATCACACCTAGAGTACTGCATCCAGTTTTGGTCACCACACTACAAAAAAGACATCGAGACTCTAGAGAAAGTGCAGAGGAGAGCAACCAGGATGATTAGGGGGATGGAAACTAAAACATATGAAGAGCGGTTACAAGAACTGGGCATGGCTAGCCTAGCGAAGAGAAGGACCAGGGGAGACATGATAGCAGTGTTTCAATACTTGAGGGGCTGCCACAGAGAGGAGGGGGTTAGGCTGTTTTCCAAGGCACCAGAAGGCCAGACAAGGAATAATGGATGGAAACTGACCAAGGAGAGATTCAACCTGGAAATAAGGAGAAAATTTCTGACAGTGAGAGCGATCAACCAGTGGAACAGCTTTTGCTTTCGGAGGTTGTGAGAACTCCAACACTTGAGACTTTCAAGAGGAAATTGGACTGCCATTTGTCGGAAATGATGTAGGGACTCCTGCTTGAGCAGGGGGTTGGACTAGATGACCTACAAGGTCCCTTCCAACTCTGTTACTCTGTTACTCTGTTTGCTTTCCAAAACAATTTAAGTGTTTATTTCCCCCAATAACTGCTGTGATATCCCAGGATATGATTGCAAAGAAATATTTGCAAATCGTAAGAGACAGAAATGTTTATTACATTTATGTGGCCAATATAACATCGCCCTGTTGGTTAGTCGCCAATGTGAGTTTAGCACCCAGTCTTGGCAAACTGAATTATTGAGAGACAATATTCCCCAAATGCAGCTAGTCCTCGACTTACAACACTTCATTTAGCGACCGTTCAAAGTTACGTCACTGAAAAAAAAGTGACTTATGACCGTTTTTCACACTTACGACCGTTGCAGCGTCCCCATGGTCGTATGGTCAAAATTCAGACGCTTGGCAAGTGTCTCATACTTATGACGGTTGCTGTGTCCCGGTGTCGTGTGATCACCTTGTGACAAGCAAAGTCAGATTCATTGACCAACCCTGTTACTAACTTAATTGCAGTGATCCACTTAACAACTGTGGGGGGGGGGAGAAAGGTCGTAAAATGGGGCAAAACTCACTTAACAAATGTCTCACTCAGCAACAGAACTGCTGGGCTCAATTGCGGTCACAACCCGAGGACTACCTGTATTCCTGCTGGATTGAAATCTGTATGAAATGTTTAGCAGGGATTGGTTTAATTCCCCAAATCCTTCTTTTCCAACTGGTATAAACTGCTTCCAAAGAACCTTGAGCTCCAATTTGCTGATGTAAGAAGGCTAATTGTTCTGTTTTAAAGCTGCTTGATTGCAGGGGCCCTTTAGTACCCCTAGTCCTCGACTTACGACCCCAATTGAGCCCAAAATTTCTGTTCGTTAAGCGAGGCATCTGTTAAGTGAGTTTTGCTCCGTTTTACAACCTTCCTTGCCACAGTTGTTAAGTGACTCACTGCAGTTACTAAGCTAGTAACCCGGTTGTTAAGTGAATCTGGCTTCCCCACGGACTTGGCTGGTCAGAAGGTTGCAAAAGGGGAATCACGTGACCTTGGGACACAGCAACCGTCATAAATATGAGTTGCCAAGTGTCTGAATTTTGATCACGGGATGCTGCAACGGTCGTAAAATGGTCGCAAGTCACTTTTTTTTCAGTGACGTGCCTTCGAACGGTCGCTAAATGAACTGTTGTAAGTCGAGGGCATTTGGGGAATATAAGCGAGATAATGTCCCCGGATAATTCAGTTTTCCAAGACTCGATGCAAAACCCACACTGGCGACCTAACCAACAGTGTGTTTGTCCAAAGGTCGCAACTTGGGACCTTGGGACACAGCAACCGTCATAAATAGGAGGCAGTTGCCAAGCGTCTGGATTTTGATCACGTGACCATGGGGTCATAACGGTGAAAAATGGTCATAAGTCACATTTTTCGGTGCCGCTGTAACTTTGAACGGCCATTGAATGAACTGTTGTATGTTGAGGACTACCTGTACCAAACCATGAATTTCTATTTGTTTCTTGTGTTGAAAACTGAAAAAACACCCCCCACACACACTACACGTCCGTGTGTGCCATTAGTATTGTGGTGCTAATCGTTTCATTAGCAAGAAAAGTTTCAAGTGTCAAAGAGGTGACTGGAAACAAGGTGTTAAAATCCATAGCTGTTTCAACAATTTACCCAGGTTTCAGTCCCTCTTATACTTAGCCTATTCATTAAGTGCAGGTATTCCTCGACTTACGACCGCAATTGAGCCCAACATTTCTGTTGCTAAGCGAGATGTTTGTTAACGGAGCTTCGCCCCGTTTTACGACCTTTCTTGCCACAGTTGTTAAGTGAATCGCTGCAATTGTTTTAGTCAGTCGCAGGGTTCACTGAACAACTGCAGTGATTCGCCAAGGTGGTAAAATTGGGCGCGACTCGCTTTCACCGCCTTGCTTAGGCACAGAAATCCTGGCTCCAACTGGTTGCAAGTCGAGGATTAACTAAGGTCTGCAAGCAAACCACCAAGCTCAGAGAGCACCGCGGACTCCACAAAGTGAACCAAAGGTACGTCAAATTGGGTTCGCACAACATACTCAGCTCCAGAATTCCCTGCACCAAGATTATCGGGCCATGAAAATAACATTCAATAGTTTGGCAGTTGGGGGTCTCACCAGCTCAAGGTTGACTCAGCCTTCCATCCTTCCGAGGTCGGTAAAATGAGGACCCAGACTATTGGGGGCAATAGGCTGACTCTGTAAACCGCTTAGAGTGGGCTGTAAAGCACTGTAAAGCAGTATATAAGTCTAAGTGCTATTGCGCTCTCTCTCTCTCTCTCGTTATCTATCTTATCTTATCTATCCATCTATCCAATCTATATCTATCTATATCTCTATCTTTATATCTCTATATATCTATCTAAGAGCCGTGGTGGCGCAGTGGTGAGAATGCAGTATTGCAGGCTAACTCTGCCAGCAGTTCAATCCTGACTCAAGGTTGACTCGGCCTTCCATCCTTCCGAGGTGGGTAAAATGAGGACCCAGATTGTTGGGGGCGATAGGCTGACTCTGTAAACTGCTTAGAGAGGGCTGGAAAGCACTGTGAAGCGGTACATAAGTCTATCTGCTATGGCTATCTACACATGTCTTCATCTAGCCTGGTCTGAACACGGGCAATTGAACCTAACAGATTAATTTTTGACTGTTCCTCCAAAGAAATGGAAGACGTTCCTAATGAAGAATTCCCAACAAAAAGGCGCTTGTGAGTTTGCACATTTGCAAGACAAATTTATGTTGGAAAATCTGGGATTTAATCTACGCTCAGTTGGCATCCAATCAGCTCTGCTCCAATGTGCGACTGTTTGCATTTCAGTCCCAAAATGGGCTGGATTTGCAAACTTGACTACAGGTGAGATGGTAGAACATCCTAAGCTGAAAGTAAACCCCATGATAACTCAATACAGTGTGTTGACTCAGCTCCTGATGGTCTCCACTTTAGGAATCTTGTTGCAAACATGGTTTGTTGGCCTGCCTCACCGTACTTCTACATCATAACAGCAAACATGCAGAGTTGAAGGGGTACATAATTCAATTTTATAGGGCAGTCTTCAGTCACCTCTATTTCCTGCAGTTGCTCCTGGTTGGTGGAATACATCTGCTGCAGAGAGGACTCCAGTTCCGTGTTTCGGTCCAAAAGGGTCTTTCCCAGTTCAGCAGCCAGATGAAGATCTACGACAAATTGTGGGTATGACTTTATTTAATGGACCACCTCATTTTAAGTACTGTATTAGGCACTAAAAACAATCAAGTACAGTATAATTTCTAGAGGAATAAAGGTTCGCTTCATTCGTAGAGATTAATGGCACAATTCAGAATCTCTATAGCTCTATTTTTTTGGTAATAGTTATCAAAGTTGCTTTATTATCTAAAGCTTAATCTATGCTTCTTACTTTGCCCTTCAGCGTTCTCATTGAACTGTGAAAAGGTGCAGTTAGTGAAGTCCTTTCAGGATAGACTTTGAAAACAGATGCATCAGATAATTCCATTTTTCACCCTTTTTTTTGTATTCAATTAACCAAACTACAACGATGTAGAATTAACAGCCACAAAGGCAGGAAACGAACAAGATAACATTTTATTGCGTGGCCCTTAAAACCCACGGTTTCAAAACACTGCTTTTGTTCCTTGCCTAAATGTTTGGTGTTAAAATGCTGGCTTGGTCCCAGGGAATGCAAGTTATTTTTAAACAGGCCAACTTTGCTGGTATTAAGTTGGTACAAGTTTCATCACGCAAAAGAATTGGCGGATTGCAAAAAAGGGTGCTAAGACTTAAGAAGCTTAAAACCTTTTCCCATTACCTGTACAACATGCAAAAGAACTTTTGCTGTTAGCAATATTTCGGTTGACCGGTGGTGAAATTCATTCCAACGGCTGTCGTGTTGACAAATAGTACAACAGAATGACAACGTCTTGGGGAAACTAAACACCAGGGGTGAAATTCAAAAATTTTCCCTACCGGTTCTATGGGCGTGGCTTGGTGGGCATGGCAGGGGAAGGATACTGCAAAATCTCCATTCCCACCCCACTCCAGGGGAAGGATACTGCAAAATCTCCATTCCCACCCCACTCCTGGGGGAAGGATATTGTAAAATCTCCATTCCCACCCCACTCCTGGGGGAAGAATATTGTAAAATCTCCATTCCCACCCCACTCTGGGGCCAGCCAGAGGTGGTATTTGCCGGTTCTCCGAACTACTCAAAATTTCCGCTACCAGTTCTCCAGAACCTGCTGAATTTCACCCCTGCTAAACACCCCAGAATGGCTGTAGCACCTCAACATGTCTTTGTGCTTAATTTTAAGTTTTCCATTTGCTCTGTTTTGGTTAAACTTTTGCACTTAAATGTGTGGGTTTTTTGTTTTTGCAAGTTAAATGTTTTGGAAAGCAGCTCACTGACGCTAAAATATACGTTGACTGGAAACCAAACAAGGGACATCAAACCTTAAAACACCCTGATGCGTTGTAATTTTTCTATTGCACTTATCGGCGTAAAAATTTTAGGAAACATATTTGGGCTTCATACAATGTCAGAGACCTCAAACCTGAAAGGACAATTTCTCTTCTTCGGTGACTACAAGCTATGGTTCTTGATCTCAGAAGTACTGTAAAAAACGATCACTGATGCTTTTTGCAAATCGTTCAAGCCAGGATTTGGTTGTAATCTTTTCTAACAATCTGCAGATTTGTCAGGAACACAGATGGTGACATTTGCCCAGGCTTAACAGTTCAAAGATCATTACTGGCGTATCAATAACTTCCACGCTATTATTATAGTCTATGATCTGTCTCGAGCAATATTCAAAGTTTACAAGCTACAAGGCATTTCCCACCCCCACCCCCATCAAATTATCAAAGTTAAGGACAGGTAGTCTTCAAATTACAACAATTCGTTTAGCAACCGTTCAGAGTTACAGGGACACTGAAAAAAGTGACCTACGACAATCCTCACACACGTGTGGCGGCTTCCCCATTGTCATGCGACTAACATTTGGGTGCTCGTGAACAGGCATGTATTTGCAATGTCCCGGGGTCATGCAATCCCCATCTGTGACCTTCACGTCGACTTCCCACAAGCAAAGTCAAAGAGGGAAGCCCTATTTACTTAACGACCGCAGGATTCAATTGATTGCAGAGATTCGCTTAGCAACCGTGGCAAAAAATGATTGTAAAATTGGGTGCAATTCATTTAATAATGCCTTGCTTAGCGATGGAAATTCTGGTCATAAGTTGAGAACTGTATTTGATGAGATCCCTTTCCCCAACATGATTCTCCTCTGGATGTAATCAACTTCTAAATTTACTAAGGGAATGGGAGTCAAGAGCTCCATACTACCGGTATGCAGATACACCTGGTAGCAGAAATCTATTTTCCCATGTTTGCCTCCAGCATTACACATAGTTTCATAACTACTATTCCAATTCCAGTGATGCTTTGATAGAAACTTTTCTAATTCATTGCAAAGCCATGGAAAAGTCCCTTAAGTCCACCTCTACTACTACAAAAACAATCCACCCACGTACTCCAAAATGTACTACAGTCTGAAGTTGTCTCTCTCTCTCTTCCAACGCATCGCTTGTGCTAAAGTCTGCAGAACCTATTTCGGATGAAACATTTCCTACGGAGAATACTGAAGCTAAATTAGCTGCAGGTCTTAGTATTTTTACCAGAACGTATCAATTTTAAGGCGAATTGAAGTTCAATTGAAGGTACTCAGCAAAATTATATGGTAATCTTGAGTGGATAACTAGCAAGGGAATTCAACTCCTCATTATCTTATGATGTCTGCAGCTCGGAGGTCGCGAAGCACTAAGCAAGAAAATTTTGAAATTTGAGAGACATTCAGAAATACACCTGCCTTCCTTCTTTCACTGCCGACAGTCCTTGACTTACGACCACAATTGGGCCCAAAATTTCTGTTGTTAAGCGAGACATTTGTTGAGAGAATTTTGCACGATTTTACCACCTTTCTTGCCACAGTTGTTAAGCGAATCACTGCAGTTGTTAAGTTAGTAACATGGTCGTTAAGCAAATCTGGCTTCCTTTTTGACTTTGCTTGTCAGGAGGTCGCAAAAGGAGGTCACATGACCCCAGGGCACTGCAACCGTCATAAAAATGAGCCAGTTGCCAAGCACCTGAATTTTGATCACATAACCATGGAGTTGCTTCAATGGTCATAAGTGTGAAAAAAAAGTCACTTTTTTCACTGCTGTTGCAACTTTGATGACTAAATGAACCGTTGTAAGTCAAGGATTATCTGTACCGCATGAGAAATAATCAGTTTGAAATAACTTGTAAAGCCATAATATAAGAATATGGCCTGCCACCAGGTCTGGAAAATTAATCATAAATGCCACAGTTCAATATTAAACCGCACAACCAGTCTGGAACAATTAGGCCAAAGTTCAGAGTACAATAAAAGAAAATAGGTTTGCAATGTTAATTGTTGTGAAGGAAACAGTGTGCATCATTGTTGATAAATTTCTACCTCTCAGGTAATATAATCTTCTAGCTGAGTATGCAATTTAGATGTTGCAACCGATGCAATATTTCTAACTGGCCATTTTAAGCAACACAATAGTCCCAATGGTTTATTATGAATTTGTCTTTTAAAAAAAACAAACACCATATGCCTTTTCCACACTTTCAAACTGACCTAAAACTGGCTTAAAATGACAGGATGTGACAACAGCTGCCCTTTCATTGCATCCAAAGCCAAGAAATCAGGGCTGTGATTCATAATTTAAAAACCCAGTACTGTATAACAATTTGGAGAATAAAAATCTTGGATTAAATGAATATATGTCTCAGGTATTGCATCATCAATCAAAACAGCCAGGAAAAGGGAAAACTTTGAGCCCTATGTAAAGCATTTCATAAACAATGTATTATTTCAAAACTATGCCTTTTAAATGGCAGGCTTTTAGAAATGCTAAAAGTGAAGGAGAGATGTTTTGAAAACAGCTTTATTACACCTTTGAAGGACTAAATATTTCAATATTTTTCCAACATCCAAAAGTAGACAGACGTCTGATAATACAGAAAGGCAAAATGTAATTTTTTTTGGTCCTTAAACGGAACTAAATACAGAGCACAGTCGCCAGTATCGTAATAAAAACACTTTTTTTTTTTTATCTGTACACAACGTGTCTCTGGACTTCACACCCAAATCCCTATGCACCATCGGAGCAACTTGGCAATTTTATGGCACACCCAAACAAAGTCGTTTGGAAAGCTCTAAATTCTAGAGTAAGTTTCCCCCCCCCCTCCAATCCTCTGGAACATGAGATAACCCTCATTGTAAATTTAAAAACAGTAATAAAACATGTCTATGGAGATTCTCAATCATTCATCCAGGTCATGGTTGAAGAACAGAAATGAAGAAGCTTCTTGGATGAGAAGTGAAACATTTTCAAGGGGGGAAAAAAACCCCAAGAAAGTCCAGTAATAAGACATCTTTATTTAGTTATTTATTTTGCATTGCTTATTTGCCAATTAACCTAGAATATTGTACCTGCCCTAAACTCAAAGTCTCTTTGCGTACCTGCGCTAAACTGTGGGAATATATCCCCAAAAGCTAAAAGTTCATTGATCTGCAGCTTGCCAGAAGTCTAACCTTCTTTTGGAAACTGTCTTTGGTAGGGTTTAGCTCTATTACTCCCAAGCAAGGATTAGTACTCTGGTTGAACCCTGGATTTAGTTTCCAAATTAAACACAGCAAGGAATCAGGCTTAGCCATCTTTAATTGCATTTAAAAGTCTTTCCTTAGGCTTGCGAGGAACGGTATCTTCAAGGGCAGTGTTTTTCAACCTCAGCAACTTTTAAGAGGGTTGGAATTTAACTCCCAGAATTCCTCAGCCAGCAGGCTGGCTTGGGAATTCTGGAAATTGAAGTCCATACATTTTAAAGTTGTTGAGGTCTAGGGTCTTCTGCCCACATTTATTTATGCTTTGTAAAGCCCCGTTTCTTTTCCTGGCTCTTTCTATTTTTCCCCAGCCTCTCTTCCCACTCCCTCGTTCTCCACCAAGTTCACATCCATCATTTCTTCTTAAAGGGGCTTCCCAGCTATGCCCCTCCTCTATTCATTGTCCTCCACCCCCTCCTCTTGCTTTCAGGGGGGGGGGGCGCCCTCCCTGCCATTCTCCTTTTGACTCCTTCAAGCTCTTTCAAGGTTCGAATTTCCCCCTTTATCCGTGGTGAAATGCCTTTTTATAAGGTTGACGTGCCATTTGGTTCCCCTTGGGGTGTTATTCTGATGGGAATAATAGAGCAGGGGATGGGGTGGAGGAACAAAGGAGGGCAAGACAGATGAGGAAGGAAGGAAGGAAGGAAGGAAGGAAGGAAGGAAGGAAGGAAGGAAGGAAG
>QLTV01001351.1:421019-436039 GCA_003457575.1 Thermophis baileyi | reverse complement strand
CAATTGTATTAATATCCGATATGCAGTGCGGGTTCCAGACAGGAGAGCTGTATTCGAGAATTGGTCTAGCGAACGTTTTGTATGCTCTAGTTAGCAGTGTAATGTTGCCAGAGAAGAAGCTACGCAGGATTAAGTTGACTACTCTTAGTGCCTTTTTGGCAATGTTGTTACAGTGGGCTTTGGCACTTAGATCATTAGATATGAGTACTCCAAGATCCTTGACAGAATGAGGGTCGTCTACAAGGTCGTGTCCTCCAAGCTTGTATTTTGTGTTCTGATTGTTTTTGCCAAAGTGTAGTTGCAGTTCGGCGGTTCAAATCTCACCGGCTCCAGGTTGACTCAGCCTTCCATCCTTCCGAGGTGGGTAAAATGAGGACCCAGATTGTTGGGGGCAATATGCTGACTCTGTGAACCGCTTAGAGAGGGCTGTAAAGCACTGTAAAGCAGTATATAAGTCTAAGTGCTATTGCTATTAGGACCCAGATTGTTAGGGGCAAGAGGCTGGCTCTGTAAACCGCTTAGAGAGGGCTGTAAAGCACTGTGAAGCAGTATATAACTCTGCTATTGCTTGCAAAGGGAAGGAAGGAAGGAGGGCGTGGCGAGTGATTAGAATGCAGAATTTCAGGCTAACTTTGCCCATATACCAGGAGTTCGATCCTGATCGGCTCCTGGTTGACTCAGCCTTCCATCCTTCCAAGGTCATTAAAACGAGGACCCAGATTGTTGGGGGCAAAAGGCTGACTCTGTAAACCACTTGGAGAGGGCTGTAAAGCACTATGGGGCAATATACAAGTCTAAGTGCTATTGCTATTTGTGTTTGATGAAATGGATCTTAATTCTGCTTGCAGCGATCAGTCTTGAAGGTGACAGACAACTTTTTGGTTTTGCTGGCAAAAGATGAGCATAGCTGGAGTGGGTTGGCAGGGTAATCAATGTATAAAATCAATAATGCAATTTGGGGTGATTTTTCTGAATAAAATCAGAAAGCTGGGTTCCAAATGCGAGCAAAGGACAACAGGATCATTCTGAAAGATGGACAATAAATCAGCACAGGACAGGCTGTAGCGATACTTGGTTCTATAATCCCGGTGGAAAATTGTAAAATGTTTTCTCCTAGTCTGTACTTAGGTCTCCATGATGCCATGTTCTACATGATCTGCCTGGTGCCACTTTGCATTGCGGCGATACAGATCCTGACCTGGACCCCTTTTTCCATCCAGAATACTCACCTGACGCCGATACTATGAACTGTATAAATGTGAGCATTGCTGAACGGTGTTCAATTGACAGGTGTCAGTGGCGAGCAAGAACACGGGATTTTCCTAACTCTCTGAATGAGCCAATGAAATGCAGCCTGTGCCATTTCGTGATCCTCTGTAGTTTTAAATCTTATCATTCTTTATTATGAAGTAGGAATCTTTTTCTAAGTTCCATTGATATACCAGATAAATGGAGACAAATTAAACCTTGCAAGTAAACTGTATGCATATTCTAAGTTTCTATCTCACCTTAACACGCAAGGGATAAATAAAATGCCTACCATCTATTAAGACCAAAAAAAAAGGGAGATGATAAACTCAGGATGGGGCATCTAAACACCATTCCACCATGAATGGTTGTTTGAAGGTTGAAGCAGACAAGGAAATATGGAGGGCTGCATAACTAGGAAAACCAAGCCTGACAATATCATAGAAGCTGTTGCTTTATATAGAGACCATCAATACTGGTATATTTATGTTCCAAAGGGCAGTGGTGATTTGGCACACCACAGTGTAGTTTGTCAGTGGTGGCCAAGGGGGAACTGTAGCAGCACATGGTGGAAAAATCGAAGTGAAGGGCAGAAATTTTTGTAGGGACATGATGGAAAGGCTTGATAGCAGAAGAAAAGCTGTTTTCTTGAACTTTTTCTCAAGCTGTCAAGCTTACCATTGAGCTTCCAGGGTCATAGGAAAAAATATGTTAGGAAAATAGGCCTTGGATGTCTTTTAAGTGCCACGCCGATCATCTTGTGTTTACTTATATCATCCGATTTCTGTATTTTGTTTTATCCAATGATTTTTTTCTGCCTTATTTTAAAATGTGATTTGGGATTTCCTTCTATAAAAGTCTTCCGTTTTTACTTTTTTCAATAGTATTTGTAATGAATGGAAAACAAATTTTACTTGATAGGGTGAAGTCTGAATTACAGCCAAAATAAATCGTACTATCCTTTGCCCAATGGATTATTGTGTCATTTATTCTTGTAATGCATATATGCAAGCCAACTCTTTTTCATTCTTATTACAACATTGGAGGAAGGAACTTCTTAGAAAGACTAAGTTGGCCTTTAGCTTTTTTTTTTTTCTTATGTTGAAAGTAGTTCTGGTCTATCAAATTCTTCTGTTCCACTCCAGTGGCTTTCCCACTCCTTTTAATACATTATCCTAAAGTTTTTAATCTAATAAACCCTTAGTGCCTTTTATTATGAATTAAACTACTGCATAATGGTTCTAAATGGATTGCATTTTTAAATCCTTAAATTACTTTCTGCTTGTTGGACATATTATAGGGAACGTAATGCAACTGGCTTTTATAGGTGATATTTTTGGTGGAGTGTAAGTTGTATAAACACCGTTCTATCGTTTTTCCTGCTTGCTTGGTAAACTGGATGAACTGGTAACAGAACAGGCTTACAATGAGGAATACTGCTTGGAATTGGAAAAACACCCACATTTATTTAAAGCACTTCCTCCAAACATTCTTGTTATAAATGATGGTATTTTTCAGTACAGCTCAACTGACCGAACAAAGCTAAGGTACAATTTGTCATCCGTAATAACATTATAATGCTTTTTTCCCGTGTTATCTGCCAGAATAGTTGCTGATGCCAATGGCTTTTATTTATTTACTGCAACACTAATCATTCTAAAACTGTGTTGGCAAGAATAAGACAGATCCTAATCAATAGTATATATTGCCCTGGAGTTTGTGCTTTCATAATACATAATCCATTTGGCATAATTGTCCAGCTCTTTTAAAGTTGGGAATTATGCCAATCCAGCAGTAGATAAGTTTTTTTAAAAAATAAGCTGACTTCCCAGTTATACAATCTTTAATTTTTGAATACATTTGCAATGGAGAATATGGAAAAGTTCAATATTTTGTAGGTTTTTTTGTGGAGTGATGTGGAAACTCACTATCATCCATTAAGTTTTTCCATTTAAAATAAGAGACTTTTCCCCCCCTCTGTGGGCTGTAAGTAATTTCCAGGTGCTTAAAGTTATTGTTCTGTAAAAGTGGTTTTATTTTTAAACGTGGAGTGTGAAAATGAACAGTTAGGAAAAAGTCTCCCAAACAGGTACAATAGTTTAGCTTCCTTATGAGCCATGATAGCTGTTCTCACCCATGCAAGGGCTGTGAGACTTCCTTTTGAGTGATTTTCTTTCGGAAAAATAAATATTCCTTCCCATTATTTCCATTGAATACGAAGAAGTCTCTTCCATCCCAAGCAGAAGCGGCTGTTTTGACGGTGAAAGATCAAGTCGTTCATCTCATTTAAAATTCTGGTTCTGCAGGTAGAACTTCCTTGTGTAGGCGCAGTCTATCTGATGAACTCTTCGTTGGATATTTTTGAGGGTTTCTTCCCCGGCTTGACAAGGACGGGCTGTTAAGAGGAAAGGGATGATGGAAAGACATAAGAATTATTATCTTAAAAAAAAATTTTTGATGTGTGAATGGGACCCGTGTAGGTCAAGTCTACCTTGGGGATCAGGCTTTGGAAAGCGTCGTTTTAACGACGGGACTCCCCCGGGAGGGAGTGGGGGGGGTTGAGGTCGCTTTACGACCACCCCGCAGACCGTCCGAGAGCGGGGCGTTGAAAAGTGGGGGGGGGGGGAGAAAGGAAAGGAACGGGGCGAGGAGAATTTATGTCCCAAACTCAGAAGGGATTCTCTCTCTGGATAGGGAGGGTGGTGGAAGGGAAGGAGTAATGCAATGACCTTTGGAATAAATCAAGTGCTATCAGCATTGCGGTTCCTGCTCCCCGTAATAAACACTACATCTACGTCCCCTCTCTTTTTTAGTGTCCGTGTCCCTGGCCATCCTGTCCGGCCGGGCCCCCCTTCCGCGGGCCTCGGGTTCCGGCCTCGGCTGCGCGCCGGCGAGGGCGCTGAATGGGGATCTCCGCGCTGGCTCTGGTCGCTTCCTCCGGCTCCGCCGCCGCCGCCGCCATGGAGCAAGGAGGCGGTGGTTGCGGGCGGGGGTGATCGCTCGCCCCTTTCTTCCGTCTCCTCCGCGGCCCCTTTCCCCCATGAGACTCTGCCTGGCCTGGCTGGGCTGCTGCGCCGTCTCGCTGTGGCTGCTGAGGAGGAGGATGTGGTCTGGCCCCGCTCGCTACCTCCGGAGCCCTTTATCCCGCTCTCTCTACGCGAACATGATGAGCGGCCCCGGCCACGCAGCGCCGGGCGACAAGGAGAACCAGCAGGTAGGGGCCCCTCCCCGCCGCCCCCCCTCTTCCCCCCCGAGGGAAAGCGAGGAGGGGGTCAGTCTGAGGAGAGAGCCTGGGGGGGGCTTACCAAGACAGACGCCCCCTTCCCCCGCCTCCCTTTTGTGGTCTTCAGACCCCCCTCCCTCCAAGGGGGGGGGAAGGGTTTCAAGACTCCCAGCCTTATTTCGTATCGAGTATCTGGGACAGGTTAGGAGGGGTTGGGGGGGGAGCCCTTAGGATGCCCCTTGCAACTCGAAGGCCCCCTCCCCAAGGAGTTCCTGACGCTGCCCATTGAGGGGGAGGACACCCCCAGCCTGGGGTGTCAAGCCTGGTCTGGCCCTAATGCTGCCCCCCCCTTGCTTGGACACCCCCTCCCTTTCAGCAGTGTCCTCTTCAGGAAGGGGAGAGTCTCCCCCCCCTCCTTGGTCTAAGAGGGAAGACCCAAAATCAGAGGTCTGAAAATGAAGGAAGGAGAAAGGGAGGGAGGGAGGGAAGGAAGGAAGGAGAGAGAAGGAAGGAAGAAGGGAGGGGGAAGGAAGGAAGGAAGGAAAAAGGGAAGGTTGAAGGGAGGGAGGAAGGAGGGAGAGGGAAGGAAGGAAGTCTGTGTTGGGGTATTACTTCTTGTAGAGTGGTGATCCAGTTGCTTTCCTTCTTGGAGTGCAAGGCAGGAAGGTGTCCCAAAGGTGCTTTTCCAAAAGGCAACTGGACTTTTTTTCCCCTTTAAAAATGTTTCACTTCTCATCCAAGAAGCTGCTTCAGTTTTTGGATAAGAAACGAAACATTTTCAAAGGGAAAAAAAACCCCAAGAAAGTCCAGTTGCTTTTTTTGGGGGGGGGGAAACACCTTTGGCACAACCCTGACCTGGATGATGGAGAATCTCCACAGACAAGGCAAGAAGGTAAAAAGTTGCCAGGGTCAAGGACGGGATGAGACAGGGCAGGTGATCCTGGGGTTCCCCACCACCTGCCCTCTCCTTTCTCCCCTCCCAAATGCTAAGAGCAGAGCCTAAGAAATAAACGTGCAGAAGGCAACAATAGCAGCACATAATCCGAACTGGGAAAGAATAGATCGAATGACACGTCTTTATAGGCTCAGTGACCGGAGGGTGAGAAGCAATTAGGGCAACGTAAGACATTTTCTCAGCCCTCCCCGTCATCCCAGTTTTGTGAGTCTGGAGCAGGAAAGACAAGTGGTGGTGAAGACCCCCAAGACTTAAAAAAAAAAAAAAAGCCCAGCTTCTCAGTTCTCTGATAATCTAGGAACTGGAAATATATATATATTTTCTTGCCATGCAAATCCCTCTGTGGTTTGATCACGTCCTGGCACGGCCTCCTTTTTCCTGTTTGTGCAGAGCACTAGTGGTGCCCCTGCTGTGGGTGGATAATGGGGTGGTGTAAATTAGAAGGAAATTAATTTGCATTTCCCCAAATTTTAGTGTGCAAGATCTTGACTTGTGAAAATGTCAAGAAAGACCTTTCCCCTCCCTCCCTCTGAAAGCAGTTTTGTCCCACTTAGCATTCTCCGGACTACAACTCCCAGCATTCTGAATTCATGTAGCATTTGACTGCCTTACTTTCTATATATCATTAATACCACCTGTTCACTCATATTTCCATTGTTTTCTTGTTTCTTTCTCACACATCCTCTTTCACCCTCTTCATTGGTTTTTTTCCTTAATTCTTCCCTTTTAGTTAGATCAGGGTGTCCAATCTTGCCAACTGTAAGACTTATGGACTCCAACTCCCATGGCTGGCTGGGGAATTCTGGAAGTCCACAAGTGTTAAAGTTAGGTGCTCTTTTCTGATTCGGTGTCCCTGGTCTCGTCCATCTTCTTCTACTTCCTTGGTGGGTTTTTTTTCCTTATAAGTATTCTGCATTCAAGTATTATTATGGGAGCTGTATCCGCAAACATCTGGACAGCTCTGATCTTGATACTGTATATTATTTGTATGCCTGACACTTAGTAGTAATTGAATAAGTGTAAATGTTTTCAGGTCTTGAACGTGGGCCAACATCTGCTAGAAACCTGGAACTTTGAAAGAAACATGATTTATGGGTATTCCACTTGTGCCAGGTAGAGTTAGATATAAATATTATCTGAAATCTCTCAGTTTTAGGGGGCTTGGATGGGTCAAAAGGCAAGGGGGAGCCAAGAAAGGGCAGCTGTCCTATTGTGGACTTTTAAAATGGGTTTCTAAAATGGAATCCACATTCACTTTATACTTTTCACTGAATTAGAGCTGTTATCCTTCAGGCTTGTGGGTTATGATTCTACTTGACATACTATTCTTAATAGAATTTATTGGATCAATATGCTAACAGCTGTAATAAGTTACAGGTAGTCCTCGACTTACAACAACAGTTCATTTAGTGATCATTCAAAGTTACAACGACACTGTAAAAAAGTGACTTACGGCCGTTTTTCACAGACCATTGCAGCATCCCCTGGGTCATGTGATCAAAATTCAGATGCTTGGGAACTGGCTCCTATTTATGACGGTCACAGTGTTCCGGAGTCACGCAATCCCCTTTTGCGACCTTCTGACAAGCCAAGTCAATGGGGAAGCCAGATTCAGTTCACATCCGTGTTACTAACTTAACAAACGCAATAATTCACTCAATATCTGTGGCAAGAAAAGTCGTAAAATGGGACAAACTCACTCAGCAAATGTTTCACTTGGCAACATAAATTTGGGGCTCAATTCTGGTCGTAACTCAAGGACTACCTGTACCATAAAAGGTTAAATTGATAACAAACTACAAGTTTTCCTTGTTAGTTCATCAGGAAAACCTCGGACTGCATTCTCGATCAATATTCCCACTTGCCTTCTCGCTGCCAATGTTTGAAGTCCTGTGCTAATTCATCAAAGGAGTTAAAGGCTCCTTACATTTGGCTAAAGACTTTTTGATGACCTATTTGGATTTAATATATATTACTGCAATATGCAGATAAGTCCCAAAAATGAATTGTGAAGTTTTGTTCTGAAGCCAAATAACAAAACTATGAGTTCCCCTGTCTGGAGAATGAAAGATTTAACTGGATCCATGCATGGTTTATTGGCAACAGCATATAGTCATTTACCGTTCCTTCTTTTTTTCTTCTGGAATTTTTCTTTTTACTTCTAAATCTAGTCTACCGCCTTGGGATATCTTCGTGGTCTTCTATCTAAGTCTTAATAAGGCCTGACAGGATCAAGCAAGTCCTGCTAGCTGCAGAGATATGACCTAATATTAAGCTTCAACTGCTGTACAGTTGAAATTCATTTAGTGAAATTCATTTAGTGACCGTTCAAAGTTATGCCGACACGGAAAAAAAGTAACTTAGGATTCACACTTACGACCGTTGCAGCATCCCCATGGTCACATGATCAAAATTCAGATACTTGGCAACTGATTCATCTTTATGACGGCTGTAGTGTCCTGGAGTCACGTGATCACCTGTTTTGTGACCTTCTGACAAGCAAAGCCAATGGGGAAGACTGATTCACTTAACGACCATGTTAGTAACTTAACTGCAGTGATTCACATAACAACTGTGGCAAGAAATGTCATGAAAGAGGGAAAAATTCACTTAACAACTGTTCTGCTTGGGAACAGAAATGTTGGGCTCAATTGTCATCGTAAGTTGAGGACTGACTGTAAATCAATTCTTTGTGTGTGTAGTAGTCATACCTTTCCTGTTAATTTGAAATTCTTTTTCTCACATATTGTAAGGTAATGACATCCCACACGCCATGTCAGGCTGATGTGTCAGGCTCCCGATCATAATATTAACATCTTATACAGTCTTGTCCCTTCCATCAAATTATCCAGGTGATCATTGAAAGCTATAATTTCTTCCATTATAAACCTGGGGAATTAAAAAAAAAAATAACCGCTGTCCTAGAAAAACAATGGGATTGAAACTTTGGACGTTTGCCTGCATTGTGCCTTTTTCGACTTGTGGCGGTAATTCAGCCTTTCGCTGCTAAATTTTGTATGGCTGGGATCCTTTCTGTAAAGCTAAGCCTGTCTTGTAATCCCTCCCTCCCACCCTCTGAAGAAAAGCACAGAAGACTTACAAGCTTTTATAGAAGGTAATTAGAACAGCAGGAAGCCCTACAGTCAAGAGATTAATACATTTCCTGACAAGAAGAGGAAGAGCTGTAAAATGGCCTCGCTGATGTTTCTAAGATTGCTTAAAACAGCCTGATTCTGGGCAGCCCCCGTCTAGGCCAGAAAAAAACATCCCATCAGGAGTGATCAATTGGGAGGGGCCAGATGTTGACTCTAGGTTTGCCCAAAGCCAAAAAATAATGAAATGCGTGAATGGACTGTAATCGTAATTTGAATTCAAAACAATAAATCAAATTTAAAAGATGCATCCTGTCCTCAGTCCCCACTGGTTTTTGGAGCAGGAATATCAGCTTGCTGAGAACATTCAATGGCCTAACAAATAATCTAACGAGCGATTCTCAACCGTTTCTTTAGCATGGACCTCCTTTAAATACCTTTTTTGTGGCCGCGAACCCCCAAGCCTTAACTCAAAATTTAAATCATAACATTTTTTTCAAGGCTTCGCGGCCTCCCTGTGACAACATCATGGCTCCCAAGGGGTCCATGGACCACAGGTTGAGAACCACTGAAAAATCTAATCTGGAAGTAGGACCAGGGGATGCATGATAGCAGTCTTCCAATATTTGAGGGGCTGTCACAGAGAAGAGGGGGGGGGTCAACCTGTTTTCCAAAGCACCTGAAGGCCAGACAAGGAATAACGGATGGAAACTGATCAAGGAGAGATTCAACCTGGAAATAAAGATAAATTTTCTGACAGAACAATCAACCGAAGGAACGGCTTGCCTTCAGAAGTCGTGGGAGCTTCATCACTGGAAGTTTTCAAGAAGAAACTGGAGAGCCATCTGTCAGAAATGGTGTAGGGTCTCCTGCTTGGGCAGGGGGTTGGACTAGATCAGGGGTCTCCAACCTTGGCAACTTTAAGACTTGTGGACTTCAACTCCCAGAATTCCTCAGCCAGCAAAGAATTCTGGGAGTTGGAAGTCCACAAGTCTTAAAGTTGCTAAGGTTGGAGACCCCTGGACTAGATGACCTACAAGGTCCCTTCCAATTCTGTTATTCTGGTTGATTTTACTGTGAATACAAGTTACAAACATGTTGAAATAGATTCCTGAAGGATAATAGCGATTTTTGCCTCTTAAATTATCAACCAAGGTTGAAAAAAAGGCATCCTTTCCTTGGCTTAACTCTTTGTCCCTATAGCCTAGTGTTATCTACTCTGACTAGCAGCTCATCTCGGCATCTTAGGCATGGGAACCGACTTATTTGTATTTTTTTATTATTTATTTGTTAAATGTATTGGCTGCCTATCTCGTCGTGGGGCTACCAGTCCATTGTCCCTGCTGACTGGCAGGAACCAATCAGGATTCCCATCATTGACCTTTGAGATATTGAGAATTGAAGTTGGGATTTTGGATACACAAACTGGGTGCTGGCTGGGGGATTCTGGGAGTTGAAGTCCACCCTTCTTAAAATGGCCAAGATTGAGAAACACTGTTATAGATGATAAAGGCTGGGATTTTCTGCACGCAAAGCATATGCGTTGCTTTGCGATTCTTGTTCCATCTAATGCTCCTTCTGGTTTGGCAGATCTCAAATAATAAGTCTTAATTCTTTCTCTCTCTAGTGGTATCTGTGCAATACGGAGCAGTTGTGTGAAGCCCTTCAGCCTATCTTCATCCAGAGTTACCTTGACCAAGGGACACGGATCTTCTTAAACAATAGCATTGAGAAATCTGGCTGGTTGTTCATTCAACTTTATCACTCCTTTGTATCATCTGTTTTTAGCCTGTTCATGTCCAGGACGTCTATTAATGGGTAAGTGTGAGAAATTGGCCTCTTGGGTTTGATTAAGGGGGGGGAATAATTTTTGCACATATTCAGTTACTAGTAGACTAGCTAGGAATGGCATCCTCCAGCAAAAAAAGGCGCCTTCCATTGATTTAATGACCACAACGTAGCCTAACATTTCCACTGCTAAGCAAGACAGTTATTAAGTGAGTTTTGCCTCATTTTACGACCTTTCTCCCTGCCGTTGTTAAAGGAATCACGGCAGTTGTTAAGTTAGTACCAGGGTTAAGCCTTCCCCATTGACTTTGCTTGTCAGAAGGTTGCAAAAGGGCACTGCAACCATCCTAAATAAATGAGAAGACAGAATTTTGATCACTTGACCATGCGGATGCTCCAGCGGTCGTAAGTGTGAAAACCGGTCATAAGTCGCTTTTTTCAGTGCCGTTGTAACTTTGAATGGCCACTAGAGAATGGTGGCAAATTGAGGATTACTTGTATATGTTTGCATGACGTCTGTGCCCTCTCTAATTAACAAAAGAATAATTTCTAAAAGGAAATGGCCTATTTTTATGGGGAGGTATATTTATTTATAGTCTGGCCTTTGTGTGTTGTGTCCAGCCATGCCTGAAAAGGTTACTGGCCCTGGGTTTAATTATTGAAGTGCTTGTGGGACCATCCGTATATAGGGGGTGTGCATAAGTACACTAACGTGCCTATCGTCCCTGTCACTGTATTTTTATTCTTGTTCTCGTTTTTGTTTGACAAATTCTAATAAATAAATAAAATAAATAACTTTTTAGAGATGAATCAATCAATGTCTAATTCTTGAGAAGGCTTTTTCTTCTCTTCTTTTAGTTTTTCCGTAATGTTAGGTCCCCTTCATGTCCCCAGCGTTGAAGAAAACATGGCCTCCCGTTTGCCCCCTTCCAAAATAAACTCATCTCTCCCCATCTTTAACCTTTCAGCTTGCTGGAAAGAGGTTCCATGTTTGTGTTTTCACCTGAACAATTTCAGAGACTGCTTAAAATCAACCCAGACTGGAAGTCGCGTCGGCTTCTCGATTTAGGAGCTGGAGATGGTGAAGTCACCAAAGTCATGAGTCCCCACTTTGAGGAAACGTACGTGACCGAGTTGTCTGAGACCATGATTTGGCAGCTTCAAAAGAAGAAATACAGGTAGGATCCTAAGTCAACACCGTGTCACTCCAAAACAGATGCTTAGCAATTCTTCATTCTACCCTAGAGCCTCTTACATGTTTTCCAAGGCTGATGTAAGAAAAAGAGGGTATCCAAAAAGACAATTCCCTCGTTCCTTATATTACCTAACCCTAAACCAGTAAACAGAATGAAGCAGAATTTTGCAGTTAAAGAACAAAAATACCCCAATTCCTTAGACTTTAATTCCAGACTTACTGGCTAGATAATTCTGGGAGCTGAAGTCCACGTATCTTAAAGTTTTGAGGTTGAGAAGCACTGCTCTGTCCACCATGGCCTCCATATCCGAGCCTCTCCAACCTGGCCTCCACATTTGAGCCTCTCCACCCTGGCCTCCACATCCAAGCCTCTCCACCCTGGCCTCCACATCCGAGCCTCTCCACTCTGGCCTCCACATCCGAGCCTCCACATTTGAGCCTCTCCACCCTGGCCTCCACATCTGAGCCTCTCCACCCTGGCCTCCACATCCAAGCCTCTCCACTCTGGCCTCCACATTTGAGCCTCTCCACCCTGGCCTCCAAATCCGAGCCTCTCCACCCTGGCCTCCAAATCCGAGCCCCTCCACCCTGGCCTCCACATCTGGGCTGGGCTGTCTCTTCTCACACCAGCTGAACTCCTTTGCCTGCTTCTCTCCTTCCTTATTAAATTTAAGCTTCCATTTGGCCAAAAGCTAAGGAGAATCATTCGAACTTGGAGGACTGTGGCCTTCTCTGAGGCTGTTGACCTTCAGGTGCTCCCACCAGCAAGGCCAATAGAGAGAGCTTTAGGGAGTTGTTGAGACTCTCTTGCTTCATCCTGGGGTTGAGTGAGAAGTGAAGAATTACCCTTGACCGGGTATAACTCTGTGCCTTTTTCCTCCCTTGGCAGAGTGCTTGGCATTAACGAATGGCAGAACACAGGATTCCAGTATGACGTCATCAGTTGCTTGAATCTGCTGGATCGCTGTGACCAGCCACTGACGGTATTAAAAGATATCAGGAGCGTGCTGGAACCGACGAGAGGCCGAGTCATCCTGGCACTGGTTCTGCCTTTTCATCCGTACGTGGAAAATGGTAAGGTCTCCCAGATACAGATAGCTCTCGACTTAACAACCATTGGTTTTGTGACAGTTCAAAGTTACAACGGCACTGAAAAAAGTGACTTACGACCAGTTTTCACACTTATGACCATTACAGCATCCCCGTGGACACATGACCAAAATTTGGCATGTATTTATGACGGTTATACTGTCCCAGGGTCATGGGATCACCCTTTATAACCTTCCCAGCTGGCTTCCGACTAGCAAAGTCAATGGGCAAAGTTGGATTCATTTAACGACCGCGTGGTTCACTGAACAACTGCAGTGATTCGCTTAACTGTGACAAAAATGGTTGTAGAATGGGACAAACTCATCGAACAACTGCCTTGCTTAGCAATGGAAATTTTGGGCTCCATTGTGGTCATAAGTCGAGGACTTCCTGTAATCAAATGCTTGTTCAGATATAGAAAGGGAGGTGTTACATTATTGTAGGAGAAGAGCAGACAGAGCTGGAAGATAGAGTTAAAGGTGTCATTAGTTTGGAGTCATGGTATTGCCACAAGAGACCCAACTCCAGCCCCCTCTTGAATTCTGTCAACTTTTACCTAGCACCAATTTAGTGCTGACCATTAGCTGACTAGATTCTTGTGTACAGGTTGCGACAATAATTTACAGTATCTGTCCCAACAAATGTTCCTGGTTATTTGTGCCCAACAATCATATCTCAATGATTGATCCCTGGTGTCTTTTCTCGCAATCCCATAATCGTGCAATGCCCGTTTCTGTTTTAATTCCGCTTACAGTGTCCAGAGCACGCACACCCCGCGGGACTGGCTTGGTTCCTCTGGGCTCTGCCTATGGCAGCGTTTTGAAACGTGCTCCTGCCTACGATGAGGCGGCGAGGCAGGGATCGATGCTCCCCTCCTCTTCTTCGCAGGCAGGAGCGCGTTTCAAAACGCTGCTGGAGGCAGAGCCCAGAGGAGCCGAGCCAGTCCCGCAGTGTGTGTGCACACCCACCTCTCGCTTGCTCTCTCTCCTGGCTGGGAGTTGCTCTTTTTGCGGCGGGCACTCTTTTGGCTGGGAGAGAGAGAGAGCAAGCGAGAGGTGGGTGCATGCACACCCCGCAGGACTGGCTCGGCTCCTCTGGGCTCTGCCTATGGCAGCATTTTGAAACGCGCTCCTGCCTGCGATGAGGCGGCGAGGCAGGGATCGAGGCTCCCCTCCTCTTCCTCGCAGCGGAGGTGCTGGTGCGCCGCGACTCTCGGGCACTCGCTGCTTGTGCCTCTGCGGCTATTGACATTGCAGAGCCCTGCAGTCAGCTAGAGAGTGTCGGGCCGCGGGTCGGCCTCGCCGCCCCTTCGGCTCTGCCTCCCGCCCACACCTCCTTCGCTCGCTCGCCAGATCGGGACTCTCATCCTCCACTTGCCCTCCCCGTGTCCTTCAGATGGGGGATGCAGGCAAGGGCGGTGCGTGGGAATCCCCGCAGGAACAGCCACCCAGCGCACCTGCCTCTCGCTTGCTCTCTCTCTCTCCGAGGAACGCAACAGAGCTACAAGTCCCAGGTAGGACGCGTGTCTCGCGGCCCACCCCTCCCCGCCTCACCTGCCACCCCCAAATTGCGCCCCACCGTGAGACGCGCGTCCTACCTGACACTTGTAGCTCCGTCACGTTCCTCGGCATTGTGTCCAGAGAAGCCCATTGTAAAAGAAAACCTTTTCGCGAGTTCGAGAACTTTGATTGAACTCGCGAGAAGTGTTCTTTTTTAATGGGCTTCTCTGGACACAACGCCGAGGAAGGCGACGGAGCCACAAGTCCCAGGTAGGACGCGTGTCTCACGGTGGGGTGCAATTTGGGGGTGGCAGGTGAGGCAGGATGGGGTGGGTCGTGAGACGCGAGTCCTACCTGGGACTTGTAGCTCTGTTGCCTTCCTCGGAGAGAGAGAGAGCAAGCGAGAGGCGGGTGCACCGGGTGGCTGTTCCTGTGGGGGATTCCCTCGCACCGCCCTCACCTGCATCCCCTGTCTGAAGGATGCGGGGAGGGCAGGTGGAGAATGAGCATCCTGAGCCTGCGAGCGAGTGAAGCATGCCGTGAAAGAGAGGGGAGCGTTTGGAAGAGACAAGGAAGCGTGTGCCCGGCTGCTTCTACCACTGAGCCCGGCTAGAAGTTTGGCTGTCAGCTTGGCTGCCTCGGGCAGCCCGCGAGTGTTTCTTCCCCCTCCCGCTTCGCTCGAGAGCCAGAGGTGGGGGAGGGTCAGTGGACACAACACCGAGGAACGCGACAGAGCTACAAGTCCCAGGTAGGGCGTGCGTCTCGTGGCCCGCCCCGCCTGACCTGCCACCCCCAAATTGCGCCCCACCACGAGACGCGCGTCCTACCTGACACTTGTAGCTCCGTCACGTTCCTCGGTGTTGTGTCCAGAGAAGCCCATTGTAAAAGAAAACTTCTCGCGAGTTTGAGAAGTTTGATTGATCTCGCGAGT
>QLTV01001351.1:386026-408659 GCA_003457575.1 Thermophis baileyi | reverse complement strand
GAGCCTGCTGAAACCCACCTCTGAAGCTAGTGCCCTCAAGCTTATATACAGAACAGTTAGGCCACGCCCAGGCTCCTTGATGTCTGAATCAGCAAACAGCCCCCATTGGCTGACCTTGTTGCTATGTCCTATTCCAGTTCATGAATATACTCTGACAGATTTGAGTCTCCTCTTCCCATATTTGAACTTACAAAACTTTCTGTCCTGTTTTTTAGGAATCAATCACCAATTATTTTGAACATCTTTTCCACAATCCCAGAATGTTCCTTTCAATCTTTCGGGATCTGAGTCCTGGGGATTTTCAAATGGCCATGAAGTACCTCTTTGGAAGGACCCAGAAGTATTTGGTAAGGCCAGTTTGGGTCACTGTGTGTGACAAAAAAATGAAAAAGTGTGCCTTGCATCCCCTCTTCTATCAAAGATTTTTATTATGGGTCTCACTCTGTGCCCTCCGGCAACTTTTTCTCCTAAGAAGGACAAGGTACCAAGTGGCGTGGAACTGTAATCTTCTGAGCATTCTCACAGCCTATCTCTAAACTAAGGTTTCTCAACCTTGGCAATTTTAAGATATGTAGACGTCAACTCCCAGAATTCCCCAGCCAACCATGCTGAACAACCCATGCTGCCTGGGGAATTCTGGGAGTTGAAGTCCATGTATCTTACAGTAAAGTTGCAAAGATTGACAAACTCTCCTCTAAACTATTCCAGTTTTTTGATCCTTTCTTAAATAGGACAATCCGTAGTCCTCCTCCTCCTCCTCCTCCTGCTCCTCCTCCTCTCCACAACCTCACTCCCTTCTAGCACTGATGATATTATATAGCTGGGTAATGAAACATACAAGAAAACTATCAAGGTCAGAGAGCATCAAGGACTCCACAGTCGTTGTCATCGTCGTTGTCGTCGTCGTCGTCCTCCTCCTCCTCCTTCCAACCACCCATAATTTATTTTCTCTCTGATGAATGTTAAGATTCCTGCAGAGCTACAATCTAACCTCTGTTGAAGATCTCATTTGCCTTGCCAACAGCTTAGATCTTTCTCTCGTATCTCCAGGATCTGGGAAATATCCTAATCGATCTACACGGAATAAAAAAGAAACTTTTCCAAAGTCCTGGAGGGAACCGTACCTTGGTTCTTATTACATTAGAAAAGTGTTTTGTGCTCCTCAATTCTGCTGAATGTGTGGACATCTTAAGCCAGATCCTTCAAGCCTCTTCGGCCACGTATATCCAAGCCCACAACGTGGCAAGCTTCCCTCAAGATCTTCAGAAAGAGGCTTTCCGGAATCTGTAAGTCATTTTCCCAACAGTTATTAATATTTGCCCAATGAAAGGGAAGGCTCAAGAACTTGATGTCCATGAATGCCCAGGGATATCACCTTTTAATGCCCAACATCTTCTGAGCCCACCTGATATTCTGCTCTACCTTAGGTTTTTGTTTTTTTTTCAGTAAGTGACTGAGGTTTTTGTTAAATGTAAGCTGGCTTCAAGTAAAATTAAGCTCCCGTTTCTAACCTTACATTTATTTGTGTTTTGGACTCCATAACAGGTTGAGACATATTTTACTTGCTGGTTATCCAATCTAAGCCTCTCCCTTCTGTCTCCAAGGCCATTCCCACAGATCATTATTCAGGGTTTCCCTTGCTCTCGGAAAATATCGGTTACCCTCTCCGTTAACCAGGTTTTATTTAGTTTTAGTTTATTTTAGTTCGTTTTTATTTAGTTTTATGTAGTCCTGAGATAGTTTGGCTGGATCCCCCCTTTTTTTTGCAAACAAATTAATGGGCCACTCTGATTCTTGTGTGATTTTTGGTCCTTCAGATCAACAGTCTTCAAAGACCTGTACGACAGACTAACCACAAGTACTCAAAGGGCTGTGTACGAGTGGATGATGCAGAACCTACAAACCTCCGACAACGCCAGTGGTAAGTGAAATGTGTTGTTTATCTCTCTCTCTCCCTCTCCCTCCCTCTCTCTCTCTCTCTCTCTCTCTGTGTGTGTGTGTGTGTGTGTGTGTCCGTGTGTGTGTGTGTGTGTGTGTGTGTGTGTGTACACACATGCATGGGTCTCTGGGTGCGTTTGTGAGTCATTCGCACAAAAGTACAGCAAGTGGCACCCACCCAGCCGACAGACACTACAAAAGCTAAGGAAAACGGGACCCTAGTTACTGTGAGGATGGGAGACCACAAGGAAATCTCAGAATGGAAAAGCCAAAATAATATCTGAGAACCAAGTGACAGTTCCTTTCCATTGCCAAGAAAACTATATGAATATATCTTGTATGTCCCCAGGAGTTAAGTTTGCTCTGAAGAAGTTAAGCATTTTGATGACGTTCAGTAGAGGGCACTAGAACAAAAACAACATTGTAATCAGCTTTTATACGTTGCTGATGTTCCTAGAGTTAACTAAGCATGCTGTTATAATATTGTGGCCTTCCAAGTTTCAGACAATTCCACGTCTTGGGTCAGCGCTGAAAACCTGTGGATTCTCGGGAGGTATATGGTTCACCTCCCCCTTGAAGAAATCAGGAAAATTAACCCGTATGAAGTAAGTAAAAAGAACCTCTGAATATGAAGACCAGTTATGGAAGGTCTAAACTGAAGCAAATCTGGCTTTGCCCATTGACTTTGCTTGTCACAATAGCAATAGCACTTAGACTTATATACCGTTTTACAGTGCTTTACAGCCCTCTCTAAGCGGTTCACAGAGTCAGCATATGGCCCCCAACAATCTGGGTCCTCATTTTACCTACCTCGGAAGGATGGAAGGCTGAGTCAACCTTGAGCCGGTGAGATTTGAACTGCCGAACTGCAGGTAGCAGTCAGCTGAAGTAGCCTGCAGTACTGCACTCTAACCACTGCGCCACCTCGGCTCTTGTAACAAGCTGTTTGGGAAAGTTGCAAATGGCAATCGTATGAGCCAGGATGCTGTAACCATTGCAAATTTTAATATTAAGAGCCATGGTGGCACAGTGGTTAGAATGCAGCATTGCAGGCTAACTCTGCCAATTGCCAGCAGTTCAATCCTGACCGGCTCCAGGTTGACTCAGCTTTCCATCCTTCCGAGGTCGGTAAAACGAGGACCCAGATTGTTGGGGGCAATAGGCTGACTCTGTAAACCGCTTAGAGAGGGCTGAAAAGCACTGTGAAGCGGTATATAAGTCCGTTATAGCTTGGGAAGAGAGGGAGGGAGGGAGGGAGGGAGGGAGGGAGAGAAAGAGAGAGAGAGAGAGAGAGAGAGAGAGAGAGAAAGGAAGGAAGGAAGGAAGGAAGGAAGGAAGGAAGGAAGGAAGGAAGGAAGGAAGGAAGGAAGGAAGGAAGGAAGGAAGGAAGGAAGGAAGGAAGGAAGGAAGGAAGGAAACCATAGTGGTGCAGTTGTTACAATCCAGTGTTGCAGGCTAACTCTGCCCACTGCCAGGAGTTCGATCCTGACCAGCTCCAGGTTGACTCAGCCTCCCATCCTTCCGAGGTCGGTAAAACGAGGACCTGGATTGTTGGGGGTAAGAGGCTGACTCTGTAAACTGCTTAGAGAGAGCTGCAAAGCACTGTGAAGCTGTATATAAGTCTAAGTTCTATTGCTTAATACATGCCAGTTGCTGAACAACCGAATTTTGATCATATGACCATGGAGATACTGCGACAATTCTAAGTGTGAGGACCAGTCAGTTGTAAGTCACTTTTTCAGTGCTGTTGCAACTACGGTCATGAAATGAATGGTTGTAAGTCAAGGACTAACCTGTCGGTACAGTAAAATTAGCATATGAGATTTTTCCGTTATTATTTTTTTTAGTCTACTGATCAAGGAGAACTGTCTATCTCACTTGTCTTTTCTCCGCTGCTTAGATGTGGCTGTTTGTCAGCTATGACAATGCAACCAAGCAACTGGATATGGTGTACGATATCACACCTGATCTTGCGCAAGCTTTCCTGGAAAGAATCAACACATCTGGCTTCGATATGAGGAACATATCCACTTTGTACAGGCAAGCTTGATTTCCTTCAGGGTTGCATTTTGAAGAGCTGAGCAAGAGTGGAATAGTCTAACCGTGAAGGTTGCGGGTCCTTCTCCATCTGGAGATTTTTAAGAAGAGGTTGGAGAAAACCTCTTTTTTGTGGACAAGTTGGTCTTCTTGCACATCGCAGAAGATGGATCTAGAAGGTTTTTGTCCTCCTTCCAACTTCTAGATCAGCGGTTCTCAACCTGTGGGTCGCAACCCCTTTGGGGGTCGAACGACCATTTCACAGGGGTCGCCGCGCGCATTAGCCCGCCATCTTGGTGCCACCGTCACTGCAAGGGTGAAATGCTCCCGGTTCGGCCGTGCCTGCGGGTCGCCGGACAGCCGGTAGCGACAGAAGCGGGAGACTTCGCCCACCCGCCTGGACGCTGCCATTTGGGTTCTTTGACCCTCTGCGCATGCGCAGAACGCTTTGCGCATGCGCAGAGGGTTAAAAACAAGAAAATGGTGACATCCGGGCGGGTGGGCGGAGCCTTGCGCTGCCACTACTACCGGTTCTCCGAACCACCGACTGCCGCCGCTACCGGACCGCCCGAACCGGGGCGTACTGGTAGGATTTCACCACTGCTTGTGTCCTTAAGGGGGTCTCGAACCCTAGAAACTGAGCAGCTGTGCTCACAAAGAGCTTAACAGCAGAATGTAGAATGCAGCTGCGCGAGCAGTCGTGGGTGTGCCAAGGTACACCCACACAAGTGCCATCCTTCACGAGCTGCAGAAAACAAAAAAAAAAAAAAAAGGCACACATCATGGTCACATGGCTATGGTTTATGCAACCAGTCAAAATTTGTGAACGGATTGCCAAGCACCCAAACTGCAATCACGTGACTGCTGAGGTAGTTGTAACTTTGAGGACAGATCATAAGTAACTGTTTGGGGGTCCATTGTAACTTGGAATGGTCATTAAGCAACCGATTATTCAGTGAGGCCTACCTTCATTCCAAGACACCCCACATCAAGGCGGTCTTTATGGTGATTCTTCTGATAGACGAGGCACCTCATAACTTGATATGCTTGATGGCTGAAGTCCCATAATATATATAATGTTCAGTATGAAAAGTTTGAAATATAGCAGCATGAGTGTCAGCGTTCTGCGCATGCGCAGAGGGTAAAAGAACCCAAATAGCGGCATCCGGACGGGTTGGCGAAGTCTCCCGCTTCCATCGCTACCGGCTGTCCGGCGACCCGCAGGCACGGCTGAACCGGGAGCATTTCACCCCTGGTGCCATGCCCCCTTTGTCACCTCATCCCGCGGGGGGAGGGGGTGGGATGGGGGTCGCGGTGGCGGGGGGATCGTGGCGGCAGGGGGGTCACGGGGAGGTCGCAGCATTAGAAAGGTTGAGAACCACTGTTCTAGATAGTCTTGGTGGTTTCTTCCAAATCCATAATTCTTTGATGTTTTGTGAAGTTGTCTGAAGGGGAGCGTGCAAATTGGTCAAAGCCCTTTCCTTAATTATGCATTTTGGATGTCAACCTTGGCTCAAGATAATTTGGAACAAGTTGGGTCCACTTTGCTCATCCCAGCTAGACAGGGACACGGTGTGAGAGTTACATCTGGCTTCTTGAAGGACACCAAGAAGTTCTTCTCAGACTGGAGTTCAGTTGCCTGCTATTTTGAGGTGGAAAACACTTCAAGTCTGAATTAGGCTTAATGAAGATAGAAGAAAAAAACGAGATAACATAGTTTCTCCAGAAGAAAACAAAATCTAGAGACAGGACAGGCAACTAACCTCTTCTGTTCCTCACGCAGGCTCGGTTTGCTGGTTTGTTTCTACCATGATTTGGCAGAGATGGATTCCACTATGGCTCGGGCATTGCTTCACCAGATGATTAAATGTCACCAGTTGAGAAGCTTCCAGGCCAATGTGCAGAAGGTAAGTAGAGACTGGGACAACATCATTAGAGGACTGGAGATTAAAACATATGAAGAACAGTTGCAAGAAGTGGGTATGTCTAGTTTAAAGAAAAGAAAGACTAGGGTGACATGATAGCAGTGTCTGAATATCTGAGGGGCTGCCACAAAGAAGAGGGGGACAATCTATTCTCCAAAGCACCTGAGGGTAGGACAAGAAGCAATGGATGGAAACTAATCAAGGAGAGAAGCGATCTAGAACTAAGGAGAAATTTCCTGACAGGGAGAACAATTAACCAGTGGAACAATTTGCCTTCAGAAGTCGTGGATGCTCCATCACTGGAGGTTTTTAAGAAGAGATTGGACAACTATTTTTCTGAAATGGTATAGGGTTTCTTGCTTGATCAGGGGGTTGGATTAGAAGACCTCCAAGGTCCCTTCCAACTCTGTTATTCTGTTATCACTGCTGAGGGTTTTCTAGTGATGTCTTGACTTTAAAACCATGCGTCTAAGCTTCTTGGCATCAGCTTTTCAAAATATTGTGGGTTTTTGCTGTTATTACCCTTGGTGTTCTTGGAATGATTCCAGCTGAAGTCCCAACTTCTCAACGTTGCCATCCAAAACCAGACTTTGAATGACATTCTTGGCACCCTCTCCGATGCTGTCGTGGGTCTGGCAACCAGCCAGCTGGAATCTCTGTCCCCCACAGCTGTGCATGCTGCCATCTCCACGTTAAACCAAGTCTCCAGATGGGCCAAGAGCCAAACTATAATTCTATCCGGCAAATACCTGCTTTATGAAAAGGTACGTTTGGTTGTCAAAGGCATTGGTTTGCTTTTAATTACAAAACCCTTTTGCTGTGATATTCCTTGAGACGGGAATGTTAGATTCATTCCTAGCCTGTTGCAATGTTTGCTGATTGAGTTCACACAGTGTGCAAATGGTGGTTTACTGAACCGTTTGTTGAATAAGCACAACTGGTTAGGTTCACACGATCCTTTCAGCCATAAATCCTGATTTATGTCTTCGGTTCTCTTGTCAGGCATTGTTGTTTCACAATGTTAGTCAAATGGGGGCTTTAGCGCCTGGCATTGACACCCTGTCCTTCTACAATATGAACCCCAATGAACTCTCTCAGGCTATCCAGAGTGTCTTGGCACAACGGGCACGGGATCTGTCCCCAGCTCAAAGACAAGGAATCTTCCAGAAGGTAAGCGCTTATATTTCTGAGCAGTGGAGAACGTGTGAGTGAGATGGAGACTTCACAGGTTTAGAACCAGAAATATTTCCTCTCCATGTTCTACATTTCAAACATTCTTATCAAGAGGACTAGCTTCAGAAGTCTTAATGTAACCCTAATTCTACTTTACTGCAAAATGGGATTAACAGAATCTTGCAAGTCTGAAAGGACATCTCTTCCCCCCCCCTCACCTTTACAGTCCAAGAAACTAGGGAGGGTTTCTTCTGAGATGTTTACCACTTCCCATTTCTTCTTTGGGCTCAGCTGCCTCTTATCTCACCGTTGTCTCGTCTGTGGCTCTTCTTCCTGTCTTCAAAGATCATTCCCACAGACCTTTACACCAACTGGTTAGCCTACAACAGCAGCCCCAACCTTTTGGGTGCCAGGGATCAGTTCTATGGAGGGTATTTTTTCCGCAGACTCTGTGTGTGGGGTGTGGGTTGGGGGGTGGTTTGTGTGCTGCCTGGATCCCATGCATGTGTGGATGGGGCTTCATTTGCTTGCACAGACCAGTTCCTGGCAGGCCACAAATCAATGCCAGTCTGTTGCTCGGGGGTTGGAGACCCTTGGTCTACAAGGCTGAAGTATTGCAAGATTCTGTTAATGTAACCTTAGAATAAAGACAGAGCTGGTATTGTGATTCGCCAGCGGCCTGTGCAGCTGGTACCAGAGTCGGACAGCGAGGAGGCTGGAGAAGGCTTGGTGCCAGAGGCAGGGATTCAGCCAGGGCCTTCAGAACCTCCAGAGGCTGCCATGAGTGACAAAGAAGAGGAGGAGGAGTCTGCCATCAATGCACGCATGCGCAGAGCTGCCAAAAGGCAGGAATGGCTCCTGAGGAGAAGGACTACTCAGGAGTAAGGCTTGGGGATAATTGGCCACATCCATAGCCTATTTAAGTGAGGGAAACGACTGAGGAATTTGCAGGAAGCAACTCATTCGCAAAAAGGCAGGAATGGCTCCTGAGGAGAAGGACTACTCGAGAGTAAGGCTTGTGGATACTTGGCCACTCCCAGAGCCTATTTAAGTGAGGAAAACGACTGAGGAATTTGCAGGCAACAATGTTAATTTCAAGTCCTTGTCTTTGAATTCAAACCTCTGTTCTGCTCCCATTTGAAATTGTCAAAGTTGCCTGCAAATTGTTCCTGGGCGTTTTGCCAAAAAACAGTAAGAGTCCTGTGGGTTATCTGCTGTTATCTGAAAGACTCTTCGTCAGACTTGTGTTCTTTTGCTTGGACTATTGCCGACTGTTAAGGAGATTAATTAACAGCCGTTGCACAGAAAAGACTGGTTTACATTTTATTTGCATTTAGAACGACTGCTAAGTAAGACAATTAGTAGCCGTTACTATTAAAACAAGGTTTGTACGGACGCTGTTTGTGCTGTGTTACTTTGTCAGTACGCTGGGTCAGAACAGCTAGTATTCCTGGGTGGTGCTTCCTGACTCGAAGGGATAACATCTATCTATCGTCTCAAAGGACGTCTCTCTCCCCTCACCTTTGCAATCCAGGAAACTAGGGAGGGTTGCTTCTGAGATGTTTACCGCTTACCATTCCATCTGTGGGCTCAGCTGCCTCTTATCTGACCGTTGTCTAGTTTGTGGTTCTTCCTCCCATCTCCCAAGGTTGTTTCCACAGACGGTTACAGAAAATTTTCAAAAGCTTCCCTTTTTTCTACAGATCCTGGCCTCCTCGCCGCTCACGTCGGTGCTCATCGATCTGCCTAGTGCCTTTTTTACTGAGGTCTCCTTGTTCGATTTATGGAAGGCAGGCAGCTTCAATGCATCATTGGAGAAAAAAAGAGAGCTGAGGACAAGCCAGGTAATCTGACAGAGCGACAGGTGGATGGGTGCATGATGGCGCTTTGTGGACATCTTGGGTTTGACAGCCAGGAAGTGGAAGAAGAATGGAATGGGAATGGGAATGGGAATGGAGAATAGAATAGAATAGAATAGAATAGAATAGAATAGAATAGAATAGAATAGAATAGAATAGAGCTGGAAGGTACCTTGGAGGTCTTCTAGTCCAGCCCCCTCTCAAGCAGGAGAACTATACCATCTCAGACAAGTGACTGTCCAGTCTCTTCTTAAAAGCCTCCAGTGATGAAGCACCCACGACTTCTGAAGGCAAGCTGTTCCACTGGTTAATTGTCCTCACTGTGAGGAAGTTTCTCCTTAATTCTAGGTTGCTTCTCTCTTTGATTAGAGGACAAAGAGGAGGACAAGGGGGGCAGTTCTCCCACACCTTGGCCCTAATCTGGATATTCTCCCAATCCCCATTGTCAGAGAGGGGCCAAAAAAAGTCAAGATGGCACACGCAACCGTGCGATGGAAGCTTGCCCCCTTTTAATCAGTGTCTGTCACTTGTCAAAGAGGGTAGGGCTTTGATTGCGTGATTATATGCTGGCTGGGAAATTCTGGTAGTTAGATAGTAAGATAGTAAGTCCATCTATCTTAAAGTTGCCAAAGTAAAAAGAAAATTGCTGTAACATACAGATCCCTTATCTGTTTAATTTCAGGCTTTGTTTCTGTATGAATTATTGTCAAGAAAAACTTCCCTGTCTGATCTCTTAAGGTAAGGAAGCATCCTCTGGTCTTTAATCCTTACATTAGAATGAGAACTGAGGAATGGGAAGAGTCCTTTGGGAGTTGGGCGGCATACAAATATAATAAATCTAAATCTAAATCCTTGCTGAAAACAACATTCTAGACCTGACATCCTCTAGAGATGTGGTACTACAGCATCCATGCTCCTTGATCCACTGGCCATGCTGGTTGGGAATTAGGATACTTGTAATAGCACTCTTTGGAAAGCCACACAACTTGAAAGAGAGGATTTTGATCCTAACTTAGAAAAAGTTCTTTTTCAGACATTGAGTCTAATTGAATGAGAGGGAACATTCTTAGAATTAAATTGGATCCTACACAATTCTTACTTTGTATTTTTTTTTCCTCCAGTAATGGACAGCTGTTGAAAGGAATGACCTGCTGGCACATTGAGAACCTGAGCCCAATCTCTTTTTTGAACCTTTTCCATATATTTGAAAATCACCTTCATTTGCTGTCTTCCTTCCAGGTCAAATATGAACATATCCTAATATGTTTGTTTTATTTCCAACAGAAGGTCTGTTTAGTATCTGGATCATGATTTCAGACATTCACCTATGGCAAATTAAATACTTACGATTTGCATTTTAAAGAGAATGCCTTTTTAAGGAGAATTGCATTTTGCGGAGATTTTGCATTTTGGAAATAATGTCTTAAGAAAAACGGCAATTGCTTCCTTAATTCTGCACTTCTCTGAATTTGAAAAGATCACACTTTTATCTAATCCATAAAAGCATAGATGTTAGATCTCATACACATCTTTGTGTGTGTGTGTGTGTGTGTGTGTGTGTGTGTAGCACACATTAATGAAAGTAATACACCCAAAATGCATCATTTTGTGGGTATCAAATTGCTTGTAAATTGTGTTTAGGGACTCTTCGTGGAATGTGCCAAGTTTTTTTTTTAAAAATCACAAATGTGCAAAAAAATGATGACGTTAGTTTGAGATTATGTTGACTAAATGTGAAATTGACTTGACAATGAATTAAAATTACTGATATTATGTTGGCATATATAGAAAAAAAAGTCACTCGATTATAGTTTTTACATGTCTTGTTTCTATGCAATCACATTTGAAAAATCCTTTTTGCAGGTCAATTGTTTGGCTTGGAAATTCTGGACAATTTCCGAAGCATCTGTCCCTCCCTACCTCTTAGCTGTGCTTCCGTAAGCCATTCTTTTTAATTGCCTTCCTTTTCTTTTTTCCTCTTACCGGAGTGAAAAACATCATGAAAATGATAGATCTTTATAGTGCCAATATGCATATAGCATTCCAGCCAATATTCATTCATTTCTTTCATGGTTTTAAAAAAAAGTATTTATGATAGCTGCTGTGTCTCCAAATAATGAAAACCTTTTAATTGGATTTTAATGATGGCATTTGACATTAGGATTTGAAAGGAATATATGAAAGACAAAAAATTATTTCAATACAATAATGATAAAATTGCCGCTAAATAAACATACAATGAAAGTTAGACTTCAAATTCTGAGATGAATGGAGATTTAAACCCAAGGAATTTAGCGGTTGCAAAAAATTGCTTGTTTGCACTATTGTTACTAATTGGATTTGAAGCTAAGTGGCCATTTTACTAATTCTTTGGCAGAGACATCATTCAAATTTCTTGACATAAAACTCAGTCAAATACTAATAGCTGAATTTCACATTCAGATTTATCCATATAACTTATACTAAAGGCTGCAAGGTATCTACACTGTATGTTTTTTATTGAAAAAGTTCTTTGATCTCTATTTTGGGGAAATGGCTAATTAAATTATGGAAATATGCTTTCCTAAATCTGATGCAAAATGCCATTCCAAACTGGAAACCATTTCAACCCTGAGCTACAAATATTCTCCTTTAAATTGGAAACCATTGTTGGACTTTGCTGTTACATATGGTGCCCTAGCCGAAACATGGGGTTTCTTTTCTATAGAATCATATTTCAACTTGATCTATAATTTTATTACCGGTTTAATGTTCGCTGTTTGCGGTTCTATAAGAGATTTGTGTTTTGCTAACCGAGTATGTTCAATTGAAAATTTAATAGGATAACCACTTGCAACTTATCTTTTGTTTTCTTTTACGTTTTGTCTGTCTTTCTCTCTCGCTTTTTCTTTCTTTCCATAACCTTTTACTTAAAAATCTATACGAGCAGCAGCTGGACATAAACCTTCCTGAAGTCAACAAGGGGGCATTTCCGATTCAGCTGGTTTCAGATGTAGGTTAGAGAGAAGAGAGAAATAAATTCCATCTCCTTCTCTGTAGTTTCTGCATTTCTACAAAGTGATCTTTGGAAAACTTTCTTTTGGTAGTGATGAGTTCCTGGAATCTGTCACGGGATCCCGCTGTGTCCCTTTTCTGATCAGTTTGGGAAAGACGGGCCTAGATCATCTCATCTGGAGCGAGCAGAAGAAGAGCGCTCTCCTGCAGAAAATCCAGCACTGCTTAGTAAGAACATCCTCCAAGTCTGTTTCTCGTTCAGGTTTATGAACAGGCAGTCCTTGATTTACGACAGTTTGTTTAGTGACTGTTCGAAGTTACAACGGCACTGAAAAAAGTGACTTCTGACCGTTTTTCAAACTTACCGCATCCCCATGGTCATGTGATCAAAATTCAGATAGCAATAGCACTTAGACTTATATACCGCTTCATAATGCTTTATAGCCCTTTCTAAGAGGTTTACAGAGTCAGCCTCTTGCGCCCAGCAATCTGGGTCCTCATTTTACCAACCTCGGAAGGATGGAAGGCTGAGTCAAAGGCAATAACAATAGCACTTAGACTTATATACCGCTTCACAGTGCTTTCCAGCCCTCTCTAAGCGGTTTACAGAGTCAGCCTTTTGCCCCCAACAATCTGGGCCCTCATTTTACCGACCTCGGAAGGATGGAAGGCCGAGTCAACCTTGAGCCCCATCAGGATCGAACTCCTGGCAGTGGGCAGAGTTAGCCTGCAACACTGCGTAAATATGAGTCAGATGCTTGGCAACTGTCTTATATTTATGACGGTCGCAGTGTCCCCCAGGGTCATGTGATCCCTTTTTGCAACCTTCTGACGGGCAAAGTCAATGGGGAAGCCAGATTCACTTAACAACCGTGTTACTAGTTTAGCAACTGCGGTGATTGACTTGACAACTCTGGCAACAAAATTCGTAAAATGGGGCCAAATTAACAATTGTCTCGCTTAGCAACAGAAATGTTGAGCCCAAGTGTAGTCGTAAGTCGAGGACTACCTGTAATGGTATGTAGGAAAGGCCTGGGGAGGTGGAGAAAAGAGATGCTGCCTAGGGAATGGTCAGATAAGAGGGAGCAGAGCCCACAGTTGCATAGTGGATGGAGAAAGGGGCTCAGGAGGGACCCTCCCCTCGTTTCTCTGCCTCTTAGTTCAGCTGCTGAATTGATGTGGCTCGTTTCAGGAAGGCTCGGTGGCTGATGAATATACCGTGGACTTGTTGGGCAATCTCCTTTGCCATTTGTCCCCCGCGTTCATCTGTCAGGGGGTCTCCCCAGAAGTGATGACAGTGATCCTCCACCGATACAGCCAGTGCCCCCATCTCAGCTACGAGCAGAAGATGGAAATTCAGCAGAGACTGATTGAATTGCACGGGTAAGATCTTTGCAGGCTCCCATTGAGTAACAACAGCCAAAGAAGAGCATGATGGCTTAACGACGGTTAAAGATGCTGAGCTTGTCAGCTGGAAGGCTGACAGCCCAGGTTTGAGACCCGAGCGCCGCGCAAGGGGGTGAGTTCCCATTCCTTGCTCCAGCTCCTGCCCACCTAGCAGTTCAAAAGCATGCAAATGCGAGCAGATAAATAGGTACCACTTCGGTGGGAAGATAACCGTGTTGGGCAGATAGCCATGCTGGCTACATGACCACAGAAGCGTCTTCAAACAATGCTCAGCTAAGAAACAGAGATGAGCATCCCCCCCCCCGAATCAAACATGATAGCCCAGGGAAAACTTTACCTTTATCTTTTTATCCAAAAAAGCCGCTACATGCAAAGAAACTCAATTTTTTTGAGCCCAAACTATTTACTGTAAACACTTCTTCCCTCACCTCTCTTCCAACGTTGGAATCTTACCAATACATTTAAAAAAAAACATGACGGCAAATGGAAAGCTTTCTTTTTACAACCGAGATTCCAATTTTGTTTTTCCAGCTCCCCGAGAAACTGGACGGCTGAAACAATTAAGGACCACAGAGCTTTTATGGTGTTATTGCCAAAGGATGACTTGATCGCCCTGCTTGAAAAGGTATTAAGGATGCTAAAAAGAACGGAGAAGCTAGGTGGCGGATAGGCAGGAGCATCTATGATTAGCATAGTGTGTGAACTTGGATGTTATTTCTTAGCTTAATCCAGCGCTTAGAGCAGTGGTGAAATCCAATTTTTTTTTATTACCGGTTCTGTGGGCGTGGCTTGGTAGGCGTGGTGTGGCTTGGTGGGCGTGGCTTGGTGGCGTGGCAGGGGAAGGATACTGCAAAATCCCCATTCCCTCCCCACTCCAGGGGAAGGATACTGCAAAATCCCCATTCCCTCCCCACTCCTGGGGGAAGGATACTGCAAAATCTCCATTCCCACCCCACTCCAGGGGAAGGATACTGCAAAATCCCCATTCCCTCCCTACTCCTGGGGGAAGGATACTGCAAAATCTCCATTCCCACCCCACTCTGGGGCCAGCCAGAGGTGGTATTTGCCAGTTTTCCAAACTACTCAAAATTTCCGCTACCATTCTCCAGAACCTGCTGGATTTCACCCCTGCCTTAGAGTTTTTAGTGTAGGCAGAATTCCATTTCTTGATCTCCTGGAAATAAAGTTGAGTTAGGAATAAAATGAATGAATGAATGAATGAATGAATGAATGAATGAATGAATGAATGAATGAATGAATGAGAGAGTGAGTCTGCTTTGTTAAGACAGAAAGTTGGCATCACAGATGCCCAAATGACCAAGAGTCATCACTGATCAGGAATCCACAATCAAATATAATGTGACTTAGGAGAATTGGTGATCAAGCATACAAGACATGGCTGGAAACCCCCATTTGTCTGCCTTTAAAGTCCTCCTTAGTAAATCTTATTCTCTTCTCCTTAGTTATGTTCCTAAGGCCATTTCCCTACTAATGACTCATGACACCTCCAGTCATCACTGAAATAACAGCATAACAGAGTTGGAAGGAACCTTGGAGGTCTTCTAGTCCAACCCCCTTCTCAACCAGGAAACCCAATAGTATACAATGTTAGACAAAGGGCTGTCCAATCTCTTCTTTAAAATCGCCAGTGATGGAGCACCCACAACTTCTGGAGGCAAGTCGTTCTACTGATTGATTGTTCTCACTGTCAGGAAATTTCTCCTTAGTTCTAGGATGGTTGATAAGTTTCCACCCATTGCTTCTTGTCCTGCTCTCAGGTGCTTTGGAGAATAGCTTGACTCCCTCTTCTTTGTGGCAGCCCCTGAGATATTGGAAGACTGCTATCATGTCACCCCTAGTCCTTCTTTTCATCAAACTAGATATACCCAATTCCTGCAACCGTTCTTACGTTTTAAACCCTGTTATCATTACTGTAATTTTGCCACAAGGATTGGATGTCTCTAAGACAAGCTAGAAGGTACTGGTATGGAACAGGAGATACATCTTATTACACCTTCTTCAGGGCCTTCAATCAAAGCAAAGGTGTCTTAAAATCCTCCTCATTTCATTTTTCCATTCCCCCCTGAAGTTTCCTGACTTCATCTCGGAAATAGCATCGAAAACATCCCGACAGCTCTCTGCACCCAAGCAGCTTCTCTTAGCTCAATTTGAATCCCTTTATGGCTCCAGAATTCCAACCCAACCATCAAATTCAACTCCCGGTAAGCAATTCTATTCTTCGTGACTTCTGTCTTGTAAGACCCAACCGCCGATTTCTTTGTATCACTGTTCTTTAAGATAGGCATCGCATTGATCTGTCAAAACTTCTGTGAGTTCCTCGGAGGTTGTGTTTTGTTTTTTTTAATCGGGAGGCATAAAAATAAGTAAATATTTGCTAAAAGGCATTTGCTAAACTTCTTCTATTTCATTTGTGTTGTTTTTGATTGAAAAAATAATAATTTAATGCCTGTTGTGTCTAATGAATAAGCTGCTCTTACCTGCAGCCATTATATTTGTAAGCAACAGCCATTATAACAATGTCTATGGAGATTCTCAGTCATCCAGGTCATGGTTGTCCCAAAGGTGCTTTTCAAGAGCAACTGGACTTTCCTGTTTTTCTTTGAAGATGTTTTGCTTCTCATCCAAGAAGCTTCCTCAGCTTCTTTAAGAGCTGAAGAAGCGTCTTGGATGAGAAGCGAAACATCTTCAAAGAAAAAACAAGAAAGTCCAGTTGCCTCTTGAAAAAGCACCTTTGGGACATTATAACAATGCTTTCCATGTTGAATGATCACCTGAGTAGATTTCCCCCTACTGGATTATTCTAAATAGAGATATCCAAGGTGAAAGGTGGAAACTTTGCTTGAATTTTATTCCTGGCAATCCATTTCTACCTGGCCAAAATATTTCGCCCTTCATCAGAGCTCAGCTCCAAACTGATCAAAATTGTCGGACTGATTTGAAGGGTCGACATTCAAAGATTGACAATGTTGATCCAATTTGAATGGATGGATCTGTCTGGTATCAACACCTTGAGCTAAGTCATGGGGTTGAGTCGAATCCAAAACTCGCATGAAATATCTGTGGAGATTTTCAATCATCCAGGTCATGGTTGTCCCAAAAGTGCTTTTTCCAAAAGGCAACTGGACTTTCTTGGAGTTTCCCCCCCCCCTTCAAAACGTTTCACTTCTCATCCAAGAAGCTTCTTCAGTTCTGACTGAATGGTGAAGAATGGAAGGATTTATATTCCTCAAAGCACTTTTTGGACTCCCATCAATTATGCACTTCGATCCAAACTATCCAATTTGAATGGTCGATATGTTTTGAAGGCACCATCTGAGCAGGAACTTCCTAGACCCCTCAAATTTTTAGATGTAAGACGTATATAACTTCTGTCTAGACATTCTAGACCCATAATAAGGTGGGCGGCATAGAAATTTGGTGAATAAATAGGAGGCGGTAGAAAGATTAGCCATGTCTCTGCTTCAGATGATGGATAAGGCGATATTTTCTCATCAGGTTTTTTTATGATTGATGTCATTCTTTACTCCCAGTGTGATCCTCTCCTCTTTGTGTTACTGTTTGGTGTAGGTACAAATCAGGGGTGGGTTCTAACTTACCTCGCTGCCGGTTCGCTTCCTCCCGTGCCATGTGGCTGCGTGCGCATTGCGTGCCGCGTGGCCGCGCATGCGCACTGCCAAAAACTCAGCTTCAGCGCATGCGCAGAAGCAAAACAAGCAAATTTTTTTAAAAAACCCAAAAACAAGATGGCGGCGCATGCGCAGTGCCAAAAACTCAGCTTCTGCGCATGCGCAGAAGCAAAAACCAGCAAAAAATTCCCCCCAAAATATATTTTTTTTCCAAAAAAAATAATAATCCCAAGAAAAGATGGCGGTGTCCACGGACCGGCACCAACAGAACCGGCTCCGTGACGTCACCACCGGTTTACTACCGGTTCTATAGAACCGGTGCGAATCGGGAGGAACCCACCTCTGGTACAAATGCCATCTTCCTTTTTTATTAGTTTTAACTTGTCTGCCTATCGCCGCCAGCCCCATTCGAGTGAATAATACTGAAATGCCTCCATGTTATTCCATTTTCAGACTGTGATGATGTCACGGCACCCTCTTCGGATGAGATTATAAAATTATCAGAAGCAAACATGTTCTGGTCCATCCAGGAACTGAACTGTATGGAAAGCAAGACGTTTGCCCAAACGGTGGAAATCCTTGGCCAAGTGCGTAATTTTAACACCTCGCAGCTTGCTGTCTTGAAGGAAAAAGCTAAACAGGTAAATGATAAGAGGGGAATGGAACGGGAATTCCTTGTTCTCAGTCCAAATCCAGCGACCTGCCTCTAATGCATTCATGTGCCCTTACCTACAACCATTTGTTATGGTTCGAAGTTACAACAGTACTGGGAAAAAAAATGACATGACTTTTTCACACTTAACAATCATTGCAGCATCCCCATGGTCATGTGATCAAAATTCGGTTGCTCGGCAACTAGCATGTATTTATGATGGTTGCAGTGTCCCGGGATCATGTGATCCCCTTTTGCGACCTTCTGACAAGCAAAATCAATGGGGAAACCAGATTCACATAACAACTGTGTTACTAACTTAACAACTGCAGTGATTCACTTAGCACTTAGCAACTATGGCAAGAAAGGTCGCAAAATGGGGCAAAACTCACTTAATAACTGTGTCGCTTAGCAATGGAAACGCTGGGCTCAATTGTGGTCGTAAGTCAAGGACTACCTGTATCTTAGCTTGGCTAGTCTAGAGAAAAGAAGGACTAGGGGGGACCTGATAGCAGTCTTCCAATTTTTGAGGGGCTGCCACAAAGAAGAGAAGGTCAGCCTATTCTCCAAAGCACCTGAGGGTAGGGCCAGAAGTAATGGATAGAAACTAATCAAGGAGAAAAGCAACCTGGAATTAAGGAGAAACTTCCTGACAGTGGGGACAATTAACCAGTGGACCAGCTTGCCTTCAGAAGTTGTGGGTGCTCCACAGGGGTGGGTTCCAGTTTTTGTCGCTACCGGTTCGCTCAGTGGTGCGCCGCGCGGGCGTGCTACGCGCACGCTTTGTGCATGCACGGTGCTAAAACAAAGCTTCTGCGCATGCGCAGAAGCGAAAACCAAGATGGCGGCACCTATGGCGCCGCTGAAAGAACCGTCTCAGGGGCGTGGCCAGACTGCCATTACTGCCGGTTCGGAGAGCCAGTCCCTATTTTTACTACCAGTTCTATAGAACTGGTCCGAACCGGCAGGAACCCACCTCTGGTGCTCCATCACTGGAGGCTTTTAAGAAGAGACTGGACAGCCATTTGTCTGAAATGGTATAGAGTCTCCTGCTTGAGCAGGGGGTTGGACTAGAAGACCTCCAAGGTCCCTTCCAGCTCTATTCTGAACCCAACTCACTTTCTCCTATGCTGACCATCTGCCTATTTTTCTGCTCTGTCTTTCAGTCTGTGGTTGCTTATTTTAGCCCAATATATAAAGCCATAAACTGATTTAGCTTTCGTGCATCTTGTTCCGTAATGCCACCCATGATGGGTCATTTGCTAAGCTATGGTTAAACTGTAGTTTAGAGCAATTCCAGGATCCGTTCCATAATCACTCCGATGATTGCAGCACTTTAAAAGAAGAGAACTCACAAAAGGACACAGAAGGAGAGTTAAATTCATGGTTTTCTTCCTTAAAAAAATAAACAGACCAGTGCTGTGTCTTTTAATATATTAAAAGAGCTCCCTGTTTTTTGTTTTTGTTTTTAAAAACTTTGTTAGCTTGTTATGAGATCTTAAATCCAGTTTTTTGTCTGTCTTGCCCTCCTGTTTTATTGCTATTGATTTAGGCTGCAGCTGCACTATTAAAATATTATTGCAATATTATATCCCGAATTATTAGCTGTACTGGGAGTGACAGGGCCAACGGAGGTGGAGGGTAGAAAAAGTAGAAGTAAATAATGGTTTGAAAATGCACACGTTAATGTCCTCATATTGTAATGCCCAAGGGGTACAAGTAAATAAATAAAAATCTATAATTCCGGGTAAAGCTTCCTAGAAATACTCGCGAAATATATAGTAAGACAGGCAAGTGAAAATGTCCATCAGTTTCCATTCCATATCCTAAGATGAGAAATAGATATATAAAATATTCCCAATTATATGTTTGTTCCCAAGCTAAAAAAAAAATCACTGCATGATACAAGAGGTTTACTAAGAGTGTAGAAAGAGTTTTGGGGAGTTCTGAGCTCTCCAGAATAATTTGCTTCTTTGCCAATCTGCACAAAACGGTCTCTTGATCAATTGGGAAAATCAAGTTGATGTGATTCAGCCTTTGAACTGATACAGCACCCTGGTTCAGCTTTGCTGAAGTTGGGAGAGGCTGGGGATGATGGGATCTATTCTCCAACACATCAGATTAGTGAAGGCTATCAAGGCAGTGGAGCTTTGAGGTTCTGCTCGATTGGTTCCCAAGCCGATGTGGTACAGGTAGTCCTCTACTTACTCGTTTAATGACCGTTCAAAGTTACAACAGCACCGAAAAAAGTAACTTATGTCTGTTTTTCACAAGATCGTTGCAGCGTCTCCGTGCTCACGGGATTAAAATTCAGGGACTTGGCAACCAGCATGTATTTATGATGGTTGCAGTGTCCCGGGGTCACGTGATCCCCTTTTGCGACCTTCAGATGAGCAACGTTTAACGGGGAAGCCAGATCCACTTAACGACCGTGTTACGAACTTAACCACTGCAGTGATTCACTCAACAACTGTGGCCAGAAAGGTCGTAAAACGGGGCAAAACTCAACAACTGTCTCACTTAGTAACAAAATTTTTGGGTTTAATGGTAAGCCGTAAGTCGAGAACTACCTGTAATGGCTCGCTGTACGTTGTGTGTATGTGTTTCTAAAGGTTTGGGGTCTGCCGGAACGCTGGAAGAGATACCACATTGTCTCTCTGGGTTGCATTGTCACGGCGTTGAACGAGAAGGAAATTGCAATGCTGGATCTCAGCTTGGTTGACACCGTTTCCGCCTTGACACAACAAACAGCCTGGAATCCATCTCAGGTTAATAAAAGTTCACACCGAGAGTCCATTGCTAAGAGGCGGTCTGCCGAGTCTCGTTATTGTTGGTTTGTGCACGTTCCTTAAATCTGTGCACGTTGTATGTGGGTGAGGTTGAAAGCAGTGTTGAAAATTAGGGTCCTGGAAGTTGCTGGCATCCACCCAACTAAATATCCCTCTTCAAAAGGTAGCAGTTGGGCCAAAACAGCCTCTGATTTTACAGGTGTACCCTTAATAAACCCTCACTCTTATGAATTGGCTCCTCTTCTTTGGTTGCGTAAGAAAATACAATTTGGAAAGAAACGGGTTTTGGAAATCTTTGGGACCTGGCACTCCAACGTTCAAGGTTTTCCTTCAAACCTTGGATCTCAAGGGGGAGGGGTGCTTTACTCTAGTGGTGGGTGTATTTGTGACTACTTCAGCTTCAACCGCAATAATACACGAGCAAACAATAGATACAAACTCAAGGTGAACCGCTCCAAACTCGATTGCAGTAAATACGACTTTAGCAACAGAGTGGTCAATGCCTGGAATACACTACCTGACTCTGTTATTACATCCTCAAACCCCCATAACTTTAACCTTAAACTATAGCAATAGCAATAGCACTTAGACTTATATACCGCTTCATAGTGCTTTACAGCCCTCTCTAAGCGGTTTACAGAGTCAGCATATTGCCCCCAACAATCTGGGTCCTCATTTTACTGACCTCGGAAGGATGGAAGGCTGAGTCAACCTTGAGCCTGGTGAGATTCGATCTGCCAAACTGCTGGCAGCTGGTGATCAGCAGAAGTAGCCTGCAGTACTGCACTCTAACCACTGCACCACCACGGCTCTTCTAAACTGTCTACTGTGGACCTCTCCCCATTCTTAAAAGGTCTGTAAGGGGCGTGCATAAGTGCACCAGTGTGCCTACCGTCCCTGTCCTACTGTCCCCATTTATTCGTACCCATTTCCTGTGTTCGTGTCCGTGTTTATACTTATACCTGTTATCTCGTACATGTTTGACAAACTAAATAAATAAATAAATTATTCTGAGATCAGTTTGCATAAGGTAATATGGTTTTAGAGGGGGGGGGAAGAGAGAAACACAGGGATATGTATTGTGGTCATTGTTGTTTATTTCCTCCCCACCCCCAGGCGAAATCCATTTTACAAGGTTTTCTGGATGATTCGGGACAAGAGATAGCCAGTCTCAAGAGTTTTGATCTGGTAGCTCTTGATGCCAGTCTTTGCACCCTAAACTCAACAGAGGTTGCATCCATCAACGCCACCGAATTCAGGTACCCATCTGTTCTTCTCTCATCCATGAAATGCTTCTAAAAAGTACGTGATAGTCCAAGGGGGATATTGCTTTTTTCAAGAGAACGGTCTGCTTTCCCGAGATGTTTTTTAGACCCATTTCTCAGGCTTGCAAAGCAACCAAAATATTATTGTGACCAAGCTGCAGAATATGAAAAATAGTTGCCTTCGTCAATCAGGACTCTAATGTTGTGTTTAACCGCTAAAACGGCAACCAACCACATTAATAAAAATAACCGATCTGAGCAAATTGTGAACTATCTTTTGCAGCGTGGTTTTCCACTCTCCGTCTAGATCTGTTGCAGCAAGATGTCTAGTTCAAATTCTACTCATAAAGATAGTGCAACAGTGTTTGGACACTGCAGAAGAGAGAGGCTCTGAAATCCTACAGGGTCTGATTATTTAATTCTTACATTGTCTCTGACAGTTGAAGGGGCAAAAACTTCCTAGCTCTTGTATCATTTTTTCTTTTCTTCTTTTTTCTTTTCTTTTCTTTTCTTTTCTTTTCTTTTCTTTTCTTTTCTTTTTTTCTTTTCTTTTCTTTTCTTTTCTTTTCTTTTCCTTTCCTTTTCTTTTCTTTCTCTTCCTTCCTTCCTTCCTTTCTTTTCTTTCTCTTCCTTCCTTCCTTCCTTTCTCTCTCTCTCTCTCTCTCTCTCTCTTTCTTTCTTTCTTTCCCTTCCTTTCCTTTTCTTTCTCTTTCTTCCTTTCCTCTTCCTTTCTTTCTGTCTCTCTCTCTCTTTCTTTCCCTTCCTTTCCTTTCCTTCTTTCCTTCTTAAATATAATGGACCTATGGGAACTTACTTTATGCATAATAAGTGTGTAGAAAGAAAGAAAATCTGTTACTTACTTTGAGATAATGTTCATTTCTCTGCACTTTGAAAGTAAGGAACTTCACCCCTTCAGTAGGTGTTTATCTCCAAGAGAAGAACACACA
>QLTV01001351.1:374095-385940 GCA_003457575.1 Thermophis baileyi | reverse complement strand
TTCCCTCTTTCTTTCTTTCTTTCTTTCTTTCTTTCTTTCTTTCTTTCTTTCTTTCTTTCTTTCTTTCTTTCTTTCTTTCTTTCTTCTCTTCCTTTCTTCCCTCCCTCCCTTCCTCTCTCGTTCCCTCCCTTCCTCCCTTCTTTCCATCTTTCCCTCTTTTCTTTCTTCTTCCTACGAAACATTGGCAACCGGGTGTCAAAAGGCTGATTGCGATAAGGTGTTCTTGTGCTTCCTCCATAGTGTGGTTTTAGCCAGACTGGGTCGTTTGCCGTGTAGCTCAAGCACTCTGCGAGAATTTAAAAAGAAAGTCGAATCTGTATTTGGGAGTCCCATGAAATGGAACCCTGCAATTCTGCAAGAAATTGGGACTATCGCTGGTAAGGAAGTTAGTTAATCATTCCAAGCCATAATTTGCCCCACGATCCTTCAGACGTTGAGGGTGCTCCATCACTGGAGGTTTTAAGAAGAGATTGGACGGTCATTTGTCTGAAATGGTCTAGGGCAGGGGTGTCAAACTCAAGGCTTGCGGGCCGGATCCGGCCCGTGTGGGGTGCTTAGATCTGGCCCGCAGGGCTGCCCTGGAAACAGCAAAGGACCGGCCCGCGGTGCCTCTGCCAGCAAAAACGGAGTTGCGTGCGGCCCTTCGGAGCTCCGTTTTCATTGGCAGAGGGTTGCAGGAGGTGTCGCAGCCGAAAACGGAGCTCGGGAGCCCGTTTTTGCTGGCAGAGCGCTCAGGCCACCACAGGCACCCCCGACACGAGTGACGTCGAGCTGGCCACGCCCACCCCAGCCCCCCAAGGTCAAACCCAACCCTGATGCGGCCCTCAATGAAATCGAGTTTGACACCCCTGGTCTAGGGTCTCCTGCTTGGGCAGGGGGTTGGATTAGAAGACTTCCAAGGTCCTTTCCAGCTCTGTTATTCTGTTTTGATCTGATTCACCTTCTGTGCAGCAGAAGAAGTAAGAGAAAATAGACAGGGGGCCTCTTTGGAGCCGTTCTTATTAAAAGAAAAACAGCAAAAATGAGAATTGCACTAATTAAACATGCACTTTTACTAAAGTTGGTTCCCATCAAACATTCATTTAATTGCAAGCTCTGGTCTGATTTCCCAGAGGGGCTTGAAATCCTGATTCTAAAATCAAATATTGATCCGCTAAGGGCTGGCGCTCCTCAAAGCCTCCAAATTCCGTCTAATCGGAGCGGCGTGAAATTGTGTCCTGATCGCTTCTCTTTTCTCTCCCGTGCTAGCTGGCTTAAACGAGAAGGAATTAAGAGCCCTCGATCACGAATTGATGGCTTATTTCCAGCCTGCGGCCATCGCGTCCATCCCCAGTGAAATCTTTAAAGTAAGTCGGAAAGCTTTCCGTTGGGTTTGCTGGCTTCTCCATCTTTTTAAACTTTATTTGGAAAAAAAAAATGAGGAACGTATGGCTTTGCGGCTGGTTACATATTTAAGATACCCAATTTGGTATAGGGGGTTGAAGGCACTGGGCACAGTCACCAGGGGACTGAGTTCTAGTCCTGCCTTAGGCGTGAAAGACAGCTGGGTAACTTTGGGCCAGTCACTCTCTCTCAGCCCTGGGAAGAAATCAATGGCAAAATGCTTCCAAAGGTTTTGTCAAGAAAACTGCAGGGACTCATCCAGGCAATCCTTGAAGACACCTAAAACTTATTATCTCTCATTCCTTCCTTCCTTCCTTCCTTCCTTCCTTCCTTCCTTCCTTCCTTCCTTCCTTCCTTCCTTCCTTCCTTCCTTCCTTCCTTCCTTCCTTTTCAAAATCAGTCTTCCTTCTTTTCTTCCTTGCTTTCTTGCTCCCTCCCTCTTTCTCTTCCTCTTCCTCTTCTCTTTCTCTGTTTCTCCTTCTCTCTCTCTTTCTCTCTCTGTCTCCACACCCTCAGATTCCTCCCACCACTTCATCATCTAAGAGTGAAATTTTGCAGCTGTTCAAACCTGAACCAAAAGGGGAAAAAGAGAGGGATGAATTTATATCTCATAATTACTTGCTGCCTTGGGAGACAAATGCCTTCTGAAAAAAAGACAAATCTAACACAAAACCCAGAGAATCTCTTTGGCATTTTTGTTAAATGTCAGTTGTTCACATTTGCTGTCATTGTTCTACAATACGAGGAAAGATAATGACTGTGCAGTTCTAATCATAGGGTTTGGCTTTCAAAGTAGGCATAATCATATGACTATGTTTGGTAGAATATTCCGCATTGGAATTGGGGGCAGGGGGCAATCAACTTTCAGGTACTTTTATTCTCTTTATTGTCTGACTGGTGTCACCACGGAAAATTCTAAAGTCACCATTTGCTTGCAGGAATGAAAGCAGGTGCATTTCGAAGCTTATAAATTAACAGACTAACAGAGTTGGAAGAGACCTTGGAGGTCTTCTAGTCCAACCCCCTACTCATGCAGGAGACCCTATACCCGTGATGGCGAACCTATGGCACGCGTGCCACAGGTGGCACACGGAGCCATCTCTGTGGGCACGCGAGCCGTTGCGCTAGGTCAGCTCCAGCGCGCATGCGCGCGCGCCAGCCAGCTGATTTTCAGCTGGCCCCACCCACACCACCACTCCCCTCCCAGGAGTCTCCATGCGGCCCATTTTGGATGCCAGGTAAGTACAGGGCTCGCGCAGAGGGTCTGGGAGGGCGAAAAACGGGCCTCCCGGAAGTCTGGAAACGGGCCATTTCTGGCCTCCGGAGGCTTCAGGGAGGCCTGCTAGGCCCAAAATGGGGTGCGGGGGGTCACGCGTGCATGCATGGGGGGCGGGGGACACGGGGGGTGGTCGTGCGCACATGTGCAGGGGTGCAGGGGGTGTCACGCGCACATGGGGGGGCGGGGCGCCCAGAGGGCATTGCATTATGGGTGTGGGCATGCGTGCGCGTGCTTTCGGCACCCGAGGAAAAAAAGGTTAGCCATCACTGCCCTATACCATTTCAGACAAATGCTTGTTCAATCTCTTCTTAAAAACCGCCAGTCTTAGAGCACCCACAACTTCTGGTGGCAAGCTGTTCCACTGATTAATTGTTCTCCCTGCCAGGAAATTTCTCCTTAGTTCTAGGTTGCTTCTCTCCTTGATTAGCTTCCAATCCACTTGCCTTCAGGTGCTTTGGAGAATAACTTGACCCCCTCTTCTCTGTGGCAGCCCCTCAAATATTGGAACACTGCTATCATGTCTCCCCTAGTCCTTCTTTTCATCAGACTAGACATACCCCATTCCTGCAACCGTTCTTCATATGTTTTCACCTCCAGTCCCTAATCATCTTTGTTGCTCTTCTCTGCACTCTGCACACAACCACTGCTCTGGACAGAAAATATTGCGATGGAAGAAACAGCTCCCTAAATTCTTGTCTCAAGCCTTAAAGTGATTAAAAAAAGAAAGAAAGAAAGAAAGAAATCTCACCAGACCAAGGAATCAAATTCCACCAGGTTTCGGCCTTCTTGCCTGACATCTCTTTTTACATGGGGATGCTAAGACCTTGCAAGTTTTCAGCATTCCTGCAGAATGTATTGTTATGTAAGCAGATGAAAATATCCAGGACTTCTTTGATACTAAAATCTGGACTCTTCACTGCTGTAATTGAATTGGAAGTAAAAGCAAGCAATTTTATGTCATGCAAACTTTCCAGCTTTGCACACCTGGTTCTGAAATTCACAAGCGGTGTGATTTAAATAGTGGAAGTGGAAATGACCAATTCTACGTCACACAAGCATTTCAGGTTTGCACAAATGATGCACTCTAATTCCGAAATTCACAACCAGGACCGTTTTGTACACTTATGACCGTTGCAGCATCCCCACGGTCACGCGGATGCTTGGCAACTGACTCGTCTTTATGACGTTTGCAGTGTCCCCGGGGTCACGTGATCCCCTTTTGCGACCTTCGGACAAGCCACGTCGATGGGGTAGCCAGATTCACTTCACAACCGGGTTGCTAAACTTAACAACTGCCGTGATTCATTTAATAACTGTGGCAGAAAGGTCGTAAAATGGGGGCAAACCTCACTAAACAACTGTGGCTCAGAAATTTTGGGGTCACTTGTGGTCGTAAGTCGAGGACTACCTGCATTTATTATCGCAGGAACTGTCTCCAGAGCAGCTTGCAAACCTTGGTCCCGAAAACGCAGCCAGGACGACGGATTCGCAGCGCCAACATCTGAGTGAAGAGCAACTTGAGAGTCTCCAAATGGCTTTGGATGGGGGAAGGAGGAGAATCCAAGAAGTATCCTTGAATGGAAGTACAATCAACCCGACATCTGGACCTCTTTTGAACGGTGAGTTTTCTTTCTTCAAAAGCACCCTTGCATTGGATTGTCAGTATAATTCTCATCATAATTTCATGGGATTTTGTTTTGGGGTTTTTTTTTTGCTTCCCAGTAACAAGTAAAATTCCAGGATGTGATCTTATGCTTCTCGGATCCAGACATGAAAGCTACCTAATCTTTCTTTGATGGCTCTCAATGGGCAAATATTATCTTTGCAATTAAAAATCACAAAAACCATATTTGCACCTGTGAGTTATATACAGGTAGTCCCCAGTGGTGGGTTGCTACCGGTTCGGACCGGTTCACAAGAACCGGTGGTGGAAATTCGGCCATGGTCGCCGAACCGGTAGTGAAGGCCAGCTTGCCACGCCCCCGAACCGGTTCCCCTGTCGCCGCTGCTTGAAAGCGGCTGGCAAATAGCAATAGCAATAGCACTTAGACTTATATACCGCTTTACAGTGCTTGACAGCCCTCTCTAAGCGGTTTACAGAGTCAGCCTATTGCCCCCAACAATCTGGGTCCGTTAGCCTGCAATACTGCATTCCAACCACTGCGCACCATGGAAGGAAGGGAAGGGAAGGGAAGGAGGAAGGAAGGAAGGAAGGAAGGGCAATAGCACTTAGACTTATATACCGCTTTACAGTGCTTTACAGCCCTCTCTAAGTGGTTCACAGAGTCAACATATTGCCCCCAACAATCTGGGTCCTTATTTTACCCACCTCGGAAGGATGGAAGGCTGAGTCAACCTGGAGCCGGTGAGATTTGAACCGCCGAACTGCAGCTAGCAGTCAGCTGAAGTAGCCTGCAGTGCTGCACTCTAACCACTGCGCCACCTCGGCTCATGCGCAAAGGCTTCTGCACATGCGCAGAGGGTCAGTACCCAGATGTGACGTGCGCAGGCGAGCGTAGCGAGTGTGCGTGCATGAAGCGTGCACTTCCGACGTGATGTGCGCACTTCCGAACCGGATGGGAAGGGAAGAGAAACCCACCCCTGGTAGTCCCCGACTTACCACAATTCATTTAGTGACTGTTCAAAGTTAAGGCACTGAAAAATGTGACTTCTGACCGTTTTTCACAGTTGCAACTTTTGCAGCATCCCCATGATCACGTCATCAAAATTCAGACGTTTGGCAACTGGTTCATATTTATGACGGTCTCAATGTCCCGGAGTCACGCGATCCCCTTTTGCGACCTTCTGACAAGCAAAGTCCATGGGGAAGCCAGATTCACTTAACAACCGTGTTACTAAATTATCAACTGCAGTGATTCACTCAACAACTGTGGCAGGGCAGGTCGTAAAATGGAGCAAAACTCACTTAACAAATGTCTCTCTTAACAACAGACATTTTGGGCTCAATTGTGGTCGTAAGTCAAGGATTACCTGTACAGGTAGACCTCAATTTATTATCAAAATTGGGATCAGAATTTCCATGGCTAAGCAGGGCAGTTGTTACGTGATTTTAGGAACCCTTTCTGCCACATTTGTGGAGCGAATCACTACAGTCGTTAAGTGAATCATACCATCATTAAGCCAATCCAGCTCCCCCCATTGAGTTTGCTCATTCGAAGTTGGCTGGGAAAGTCACTAATGGTGATCACATAACCCAGGAAGGTGCCTCCGTTGTAAAGACATGCCAGTTGCCAAGAGTCCAAATTTTTATCACGCGACCTACAGAAGTCATGGGTGCTTCAACACTGGAGGTTTTTAAGAAGAGATTGGACAACCGTTCGTCTGAAATGGTATAAAGTTTTCTGGTCTGGGCAGGGGGTTGGACTAGAAGACCTCCAAGGTCCCCTTCCAACTCTGATATTCTGTTATTCTATTATTCTGACCGTGGGAATGCTGCAATGGTTATCAGCGTGAGGACCGGTCCTGAATAATGTTGTAATTTGACATTTTGAAACTACAACGAAGGATTGTTCAGGACTCCGGAGTGGTACGGTGGCCTAGAGGTGGAGCTCTCGCCTCACAATCAGGAGTCTGTGAGTTCAATCCTAGATAGAGGCAGATATTTCTCACTCTGGGCACAATGAGAATATATCTGCTGAACCAATCTCCGCATTGGCGACAGGAAGGGCATCCGGCCAGTAAACACTCTGCTAGCTCCATTCAGTTGCCCAGATTCAACCTCGCAAGGGATTATGGGGTCGTTAAAAGATAATGATGATGATGATGATGATTGTAAGTCCAGGACTCCCTGTAAAGCAGGGGTGTCAAACTCAAGGCCGGCCCATGGGGTGCTTAGATCTGGCCCACAGGGCCAACCTGGAAACAGCAAAGGACTGGCCCGTGGTGCCTCTGCCAGCGAAAACGGAGCTTGGGAGCCCGTTTTTGCTGGCAGAGTGCTCAGGCCACCACAGGCGCCCCTGACACGAGTGACATCGAGCTGGCCATGCCCACCCTGGCCCCCCGAGGTCAAACCCAACCCTGATTCGGCCCTCAATGAAATCGAGTTTGACACCCCTGCTGTAAAGCATCAATTATCCACAATTGCTAATGGTTTAAGAACTGACATTGATTTTGAGAGGCAATGACCATTGAGAAGAACATTGTCTAAGCGAAGATTGGTCCTCGCCAGTCATGCCAGCCTTCAAAAGCGCCCAGTTTGCGCCTGGTAGAGATGTGTGGCATGGCTACAACGCTTAACAGGTCGGCCCAACTGGGAATCGATCAATTTCCCTCAGGTCGGCAGTTGCTTCCTCCTGCAACCTCGTCGTTTTGGGAGCTCACAGGTGCTGCATCTTAAGTTCTCCCTCTGGGTTTTCACACAGCAAAAACAGCTTTGAAGAGACACGCACCGCTTCATTAATTCCTCTTCAGCACATGGTGAGCTGGCTTTGCTCCCGCGACCGATTCCCAGAGAGAAGGACAGCCGCTTCCTGCTGTGGCGAGCAGCTGACCTTTTTTTTATTTTATCCGCCAAGGCAATGTTGTCTGTGTTGACCTCTTGTACAGTTTTAATTCATCAAGGGGAGCCTCCCCATCTGTTTTTAATGCGGACAACAGATTCGTTTTCCAGAGGATCAGGTTGGAAATCCATTGGGTTGAAAGGCTGGGCAGCTGTTGATAGTTGTGCCAGCAATTGGGAGGTACAACAGAAATGATGAAAGTGGACATTACGACTGGCCCCTGGTTGTTCCAATATCTAAGTGTTCCAAGATCTCAGGGGCTGCCACAAAGAAGAGGGGATCAACCTATTCTCCAAGGCACCTGAAAAGGCAGGACAAGAAGCAATGAACGAAAATTAATCAAGGAGAGAAGCAACCTAGAACTAAGGAGAAATTTCCTGACAGGGAGAACAATTAATCAGTGGAACGGCTTGCCTCCAGAAGTTGTGGGTGCTCCAACACTGGAAGTTTTAAAGAAGAAATTGGACAACCATTTGTCTGAAATGGTATAGGGTTTTCTTCCTGAGCAGGGGGTTGGACTAGAAGACCTCCAAGGTCCCTTCCAACTCTGTTATTCTGGTGGCTTCCAGTTCTCACAAATGCCACCTCTCTTCAGTGGCAGAAGCCCAGAATCTTAATCTGTATTAGAACATCCGGTAAGGAAGAAGAAATATCTTGAAGGCCAGCTGGAGCTGGCCTTTCCGCCCTCTGCTGTTTTCCTGATTTCCCCAAAAAGGATGTCCTTCACCATGGCCTCATCCTGGAATGAGTGAGCAAATAAAAGTGAAGAATGAATGAGTGAATGTCCTCTGGACAACTTAAAAATGGGTGGGTGGGACTTATCTTTGGTTCGATTGTCCTTGTTCATTGCTACTTGATGGGAAATGGAGGGGTTAGGTAACTCTTCCTTTCCCCTAGCCCTTTTCTTTTATTACTTTTACAAATAAGTCAAGGCAGCGAACAGATCCAAACACCTTCCTCCTCCTATTTTTCCCAAAACAACAACCTTGTGAGGTGAGTTGGGTTGAGTAGAGAGGGACAAGCCCAAAGACACCTACCTGGCTTTCATGGCTAAGGTGGGACTAGAACTCACCGTCTCCTGGTGATTGGCCCAAAGTCACCCAGTTGGCTTTCATGCCTAAGGCAAGACTAGAAATCACAGTCTCCTGGTGCTTGGCCCAGTCACCCAGCTGGCTTTCTTGCGTAAAGTGGAACTAGATCTCACAATCTCCTGGTGATTGGCCCAAAGTCATCCAGCCAGCTTTCATGGCTAAGGTCGGACTAGAACTCACAGTTTCCTGGTTTCTAGCCTGGTGCTTTAATAACTAGACCAAACTACTAATTATTTGGACTTTCTCTTCACCCCCTCCCCTCAATTTCCTTTTCAGGCGCTTCCTTACCCTACAGGTTAAACCTTTGGATGTCTGCTGTTTCAGTCCTGCATCTGGTCTCCTGAACTGACCACTTTTGAAGTTTACAGTAAGTCTGTATTATTATTATTATTATTATTATTATTATTATTATTATTATTATTATTATTATTATTATTATTGACTTCACACATTGTAATGATTGCGTATGATGTTAGGAACCTCTCAAAACAATGTTCTTTGAACTTATCTTGTGTTGATTGTTGTTTTTATGATGTAATGATATATGCGCTGAGAATATAGCAGTGGAATAGCAGAATTCAACAAAGGATGGTTTTCTTCAGATTTAAGGACAGGTGAAGAACTTTTTAACAACTGTGGCAAAAACGGTCACAAGATCGGGTGCAACTTGCTTAACAACCTCCTTACTTAGCCACAGAAATTCTAGTCCAATTGTAGTTGCAAGTCAAGGGTTACCTATATTTATTTCTTCCACATTGTTCTTACCTTGATTTTTTCCCCCCCAGAGGTTTCCAGCTGACATTGCAAAGTTGGAGGAATGGTCTTTTGAAAAACATGCTGATGTTTGAAGAATTAAAACAATGCCTTTAAAAAAAAAAAAAACTTGGGGAATCGGTCAGTTCCAGGAATGCATTCAATATTTGCAAGCATCTTACATACGGAGGCAGCAAAGTCTGTTGAAGCATTGAAAAACTTTCCTACAAGAATATCAATAGCTTTTAGATCAGCGGTTCTCAACCTGTGGGTCGCGACCCCTTTGGGGGTCGAACGACCCTTTTACAGGGGTCGCCTAAGTGTGCGCTAGCCGGCCATCTTGGTGCCACGCCCCCTTTGTCGCCTCATCACGTGCGGGGAGGGGGTCGCGGTGGCGGGGCGGGGATCGCGGCATTAGGAAGGTTGAGAACCACTGTTTTAGATGAACTTAGAAGACTATGCAAGCATTACTTGTTTAAAACCGCTCAGTGCAGGAATGTAACTTTTGATTCAAATGTATACATATCAAGTTTTGGAATCGGGATACTTCCTGTTCAGACTATTGGCAGAATTTGGGATTACAGAGAATCAAAAGAGATGTCCTTGAGGAAGGCAAGAATTTAAAGAATTTAAAGCAATGCCACTCTTCTCATTATTATTTTTAGTTAAAGGGTTTTCTTTCTTGAAAAATATGTTATTTATGTAACTATCTATCTAATGGATTGAATAGTGTTATTTTAACTTGGTTCAAGGCAAATAGTGCTCGAGTTACAACCATTCATATAGTGACTGTTCGAAGTTACAATGGCACTGAAAAAAATGACTTACGATCCTCAGTTGCAACGTCCTCAGTCATGTGACCAAAATTTGGGTGCTTGGCAAACTGGCATGTTGTATGATGGTTGCAGCATCCCAAGATCTTTTGCAACCTTCACAACAACCAAAGTCAACCGGGCAACCTAGATTCGTGTAACAATTGCACGATTCACTTAGCTTCAGTGATTCACTTAGCAACAGAAATTCTGGTCCCAGTTGCGTTCCTAAGTCGAGGACTGCCTGTAAATATTCTGCAAATGTGTCCACCTTACTTTTTTAATATGATGACTATCAATAAATATAACCGATACAAAGGAAAACTCTTGATCCCGCATGATTGCTAAAAAGTGGGCAGGGATCCTTAGAGAAAGAAGTTTAACAAACATTGGTCTATCTATATCAATGAAGACAAGTTCTAATAGTTCTCCTGGCGTGTGTGTCAAGCACAAAGAATCAGGACCACACGATAAATTCCAGTTAAGCTGATTTATTGCTGGTGCCGATACACACTAAATTGACTGGCTGGGGTATTCTGGGAGTTGAAGTCGGTGGCATTAGAAAGGTTGAGAACCACTGCACTAGAACAATGACTCCATCCATCCTCTATGCCCCTGTAGATAGCTCCTCATCCATTCAGGGCACATTTTTGGTTTTGCCCAGGGATGAAGAACAGATNCACCATCTTGGTGCCACCGTCACTGCAGGGGTGAAATGCTCCCAGTTCGGCTTGCCTGCCGGTCGCCGGACAGCCGGTAGCCACGGAAGCGGGAGACTTCGCCTACCCGCCCGGACGCCATTTGGGTTCTTTTACCCTCTGCGCATGCACAGAACGCTTTATGGGATAGATAGATAGATAGAGATAGATAGATAGATAGATAGATTAGACAGATACATGATAGATATAGATATTGGAAGGAAGGAGAAAGAAATAGATGATAGAGAGAAATACAGATAGATATAGGCAGATGATAGATAAAAAGAGACAGGCAGACAGACAGACAGACGAGAGAGAGAGAGAGAGAGAGATAGATAGATGATAGATAGATAGATGATAGATAGATTTAGATAGATGATAGATAGATAGATAGATAGATAGATAGATAGATAGATAGATAGATAGATAGATAGATAGATAGATAGATAGATAGATAGATAGATAGATAGATAGATAGATAGATAGATAGATAGATGAATGGATAGATGTTAGATGGAAGAAATGATAGGTAGACAGAGTGGGCGCCACGTGTGACTTCAGACGGCCGGTGGTGGCAGAAGCGCATGCGCAGCCGACAGTAGGGTTTAAAAAAAAGACGAGAAATGGGTGGCTTGAGTCGGCCGTCGCCGCGCCTGCGCAGAGCCAGCCTGCCCAAAGCAAAGTCAGACGCATGCGTCTGGGGGGGCGGGGAAGCAAAGGAGGCAAGAGAAAGCGGTTGGCTGAGGTCAACGGCCGCCATCGTGGTCTCCGCGCGTGCGCCCAAGCGGCGGCGGGGGGGTGGGGTGAGACGCGAGTTGAGTGGGCGTGGCCGCCTCCTTTCCCCCCCGTCTCTTGTGGGTGCAAACGGGAGGTGGGGGTGGGAGGGCGGAGCGCGCTTTTCCCGGCGTGCCCCGCGCCCGCGCTGGCTGTCTCTGGCCACGTCCCCGGGCCACGTCGCTCGGTGCCCGCTGCGCGCTCGCCATCTTCGCCGCCTCGGTCCCCGGTTCCTCTCCCGCCGCCCCTGCCGCCGCCGCCGCCGCCGCCATGAACATCTTCCGCCTCACCGGGGACCTCTCCCACTTGGCGGCCATCATCATCCTGCTGCTGAAGATCTGGAAGACCCGCTCGTGCGCCGGTGCGTGGCGGGGGGGGGGCGTCGGGCAGGGGCGTCGTGGCCCCAGGGCCTTCCTCGGGGGATATATGGGGGGTGGTCCCTGCGTGTCCCCGTTGGGCCCAGGGAGCCTGCTGGGGCTCTCGGGAGGTCGACCCCGCCCCCCTTTCGAAGGGGGGGGTCGTTTAGAGTAGAAGT
>QLTV01001351.1:351615-363884 GCA_003457575.1 Thermophis baileyi | reverse complement strand
GACGCTCTCCCCAACTCTTAAAGTTGCCAAGGTTGGAGACCCCTGTATCTAGTCCAATCCCCTGCTCAAGGCAGGAGCCTTTGCTGGCTGAGGAATTCTGGGAGTTGAAGTCCACAAGTCGTAAAGTTGCCAAGGTTGGAGACCCCTGCATTAACAGACTGCTTCCTTCTGGAAGACCGACAGCCTTTGCCTAAATAAATAAAATAATAAAAACAAGGACAAATAGGCTGAAAAACAGCTTCTATCCCAGAGCAGTAACTATATTGAATTCTACTGTATACTGTTGATGCAATATCAGGGATTTTCAATTCAGAGGTGGGTTCTTCCCGCTTCGGACTGGTTCACCTGAACCGGTAGCGACCCGCTGGTGATGTCACGGATCCGGTTCGGTCGGTGCTGGTCCGTGAGCGCCATCTTTTTTTTCCGGCACTGCACATGCGTTGCCATCTTGTTTTCGGCTTTTTAAAAAAAAAAAATGGGATTTTTCGGCACTGTGCATGCGCGCACGCTTTGCGTCCGCGTGCCCAGGAGGCGCGGCCACGGGGTGTGGGAGGAAGCGAACCGGCAGCAAGGTAAGTTAGAACCCACCCCTGATTCAATTGCATAGAATGTGAAGGATGTGTGTTTTTGTTTTATAGTTTTTCTTATGTATAATATACACTGAAGATGGCATTTAATTTCGTTGTACGAGGTACAATGACAATAAAGTACTACGGTACTACTACTACTACTATTACTACTACTACTTAAATTAGAGACTCCGTGTGTCCACATCTTTACCTGGTAGCCGTAGAAAAAATTTCATTTCTTGACGCTTTCTTGGCATTTGCAAAACCTGTCCCTCATTTTAAACCTCTGCGTGGAACTAAACAAACAAAGAAGGTGCTGAAAAACAAGAAGGGTAGAAGATCCAAGAAAGGAAATTGAATCTCGCTCCCCCCCCCCCGGTTTGAATGATCTCCATCAATCTCTAACTTTTGTTTGGAGATAGGATAGAATTCTTTATTCTTTATTGGCCAAGCGTGATTGGACACACAAGGAATTTGTCTTCGGTGCATATGCTCTCAGTGTACATAAAAAAATACATTCATCAAGAATCATAAGATACAACACTTAGTGATAGTCATAGGATACTAAATAAGCAATAAAAATCATACTGGGAAACTAAATAAAGCAATATAAATCGTAAAGATACAAACAGCAAGGTTATAGTCATAAGTGGGAGGAGATAGGTAATAGGAAGGATGAGAAGAAGAATAGTAATAGAGTCCTAGTAAAATGGTTTGACAGTGTTGTGGGAATAGGAACGTTTTAACCTTGAAGTGGCTTATTACCCAGCTCTGGGCCTGAATAGTACTGGACCACTGGTCCAAAGTGCTTTGGAACCTGTTCAGGGTATGATGTGAGAGTGCCTAAGGTTGCAGAGAGGCTGTGATTAAACAGAGATCTCATCTGGTCATAAAACGCCAAGAATCCTGGATCAAACCTGGTGCTTATCTGTAATTGTTGATTCATTTATCTCACAAGAGTTTGAGCTCCCTGTCTAGTTGGGGAACTCACGGTCAGAGTTCAGAGATGATTAAAACTGCTGTCCGTTGCTGAGCAAATGAGGGGAAGGCGCCTCGCTCAAAACAATCCGCAAAGGTTCCTTTCCCCACGCGCAAAATGTTTGTGATCAACCTGGGTAACCCCTCTGGATCTCTTCCTTCCAGCTGATCTACGTTGCTTGCGCATACGCTACAGTCTACCTGATCTACATGAAATTCAAGGCCACCTACGACGGGAATCACGATACCTTCAGAATCGAGTTTCTTGTGGTCCCCGTGGGCGGACTGTCTTTCCTGGTCAATCATGATTTCTCTTCTCTGGAGGTAAGTTCAGAACGCGGCAGTGTTTGCGTTGATCACCAACGCAAGAATACACTGGTTAATTTTTACACACACACACACACACACACACACACACACACACACACACACACACACACACACCCCAGGGAAGGGAGACTTTTGCCAGCCTTTCTTTCAGAATTCAGCTGAGCTTCAATTGGGGTGGTGTACTTCCTCATTTGAGCGCTATGGTTTGACCGAATTCAAGAGAACTTCCTCCCAACCTACATACGGGGATTGCCACTTTAGTCACTCAGATGCTCATTTCCTTAAACAAATATTGGGAAAGTGAGTTTGTCTTTTGTTCTCTCTCTCGCTCTCTCTCTGTCTCTCTGTCTCTGTCTCTCTCTCTCTCTCTCTCCCTCTCCCTCTCCCTCTCCCTATCCCCCGCCTCCCTTCTCTCTCTCACTGGTACTTGAGAAGCATTTGGTGCCATCTGGAGGACTCAACAAGATCTACAATTTAAACACTATAAAAAGGCACCATGGTGTAGATGCATGTTGTATTCTAACTCAGGACTCTCCAAGCTTGGCAACTTTAACTTTAACTTTTCCTGTTCCACTGATTAATTGTTCTAACTGTCAGGAAGTTTCTCCTTAATTCCAGGTTGCATAAATTAATTCTCCTTAACTTCAGGTTGCCACTGATCCAGGTTGGATCAGTTTCCACCCATTGCTTCTTGTCCTGCCCTCAGGTGCTTTGGGGAATAGCTTGACTCCCTCTTCTTTGTGGCAGCCCCTGAGATATGGAACCGATGTCACCCCTAGTCCTTCTTTTCATTAAACTAGACTTAGCCAATTCCAGCAAGGGATCTAGAGGAGCGTATGATTTAAACGTCTGTGTTTTATGGTTTCAGATCTTGTGGACTTTCTCCATCTACTTGGAGTCCGTGGCGATTCTTCCCCAGCTTTTTATGATCAGTAAAACTGGGGAAGCGGAGACCATCACTACTCACTATCTCTTCTTCCTGGGCCTCTATCGTGCCTTGTACCTTATCAACTGGATTTGGCGTTACTATTTTGAGGGATTCTTTGACCTCATAGCCGTGGTGGCTGGGGTGGTCCAGACCATTCTGTACTGCGACTTCTTCTATTTGTATGTTACAAAAGGTAAGAGACACACAGTAACACATATTGTGACGGTGCTTCTAAACCTTAGCAACTTTAAGATGAGTGGACTTACTCATCTTAGTCCACTCATCTTAAAGTTGCTAAGGTTCAGAAACACTGCATTTTGACATATAATGTAGCATCTTTCCTCAATTTGATAGCTTGGGGTTGGGTTGGACTCCAGCTCCCATCATTCCCCGTGGTTGCAGATGCTGGGAATTATAGTCCAGCTCACCTACAGGGCACCATGATGGAAAAGGGAAATGTAGATCCCTCCAGTATATTTCCATGATACCTTATATGGCTCACACTAAAACTTCATCAAAGCAAGAATGGGCGTAGACCAGTATTTCTCAACTTTGGCAACTTTTAAGATGGGTGTAGTTCAAGTCCCAGAATTCAGCTGGCTGGAGGATTCTGGGAGTTGAAGTCCACCAATCATAAAGTTGGCAAACACCGGTCTAGACTTTTCTAGATCTCATTTTCAAATGCAATAAACTGTAGGGTTCCACCCCCCAACGTCTCCTGTATCTCTCTACAACTTTATAGAACATGATCCTTCTATGACAAAACAGAGGTTTTGAGGACTGCAATTTAAAAATAAACCCACATTAACCACAAATCAATAAATCAGGGTCATGAAATAGCTGGGAGAAATGTTGGAAGATAGTTTGAGTAGCAAATTTCCTTCCTTGCTTGGGTTCTTGTGTGCATGCAAACACACTACAAGCAAGTCTAGATTTTTAATGCGGTACATTTTTATGCATGCTAGGTTTGCATTTAAGTAGCTTGGAAACAGGTGGACCTTTGCTGACTCTTCCTTTGCTGACTTTGAGCTGGTCACCCTACTTCTACCTTGTCACCCTAACAGGTCTGTTAGGATTGGGAGGATCTAGGATTAGACTGGGAGATACATCTCCATAAGTTTAACACCCTAGGTAATTTGAATATTTTCCTGTTTCCCTCCAAAGGTGCTTTTTTTCAAGAGGCAACTGGACTTTCTGGTTTTTCTTTGAAGACATTTCTTTTCTCATCAAAGAAGCTTCTTCAGCTCTGGATGGTGGGGAATGGAAGGATTTATATTCCTTGCAGACAGCTGGTCATCTGCATCCTTTTAGAGGGTTGTTGAAGCACTTGGAGGTTTATCTGTGTCCTCAGGGTCACCTGAGTGATGCAAATGGTTCCTGCAGTCTGCAATTTTTTCCCCTCCTATGGAAATCCATTCCTCCTCCCACACCATTCAAAGGGTGTCCATCCCAAATTGTATAGCTAAAAGTCTGTAGAGATTCTCAGTCATCCAGGTCCTGGTTGTCCCAAAGAAAAATGACCAGCTGTCTGCAAGGAATATAAATCCTTCCATTCCCCACCGTCCTGTCAGAGCTGAAGAAGCTTCTTGGATGAGAAGCAAAACGTCTTCAGAGAAAAACCAGAAAGTCCAGTTGCCTCTTGAAAAAAGCACCTTTGGGACAACCAGGACCTGGATGACTGAGAATCTCCATAGAAGGTTTCCCTCAATGCATTTTTAAAATAAATTGCAGCTGCAGAATGACCTGACTTCTGGCCTCAGGTACCTGTATGTTTCCTATAGAAAGGGATGCAGTGGGTACAATAATTTTTCGGAAGGACCTAAGCCTAAAATTACTCCCTTTGCAAATGTTGAGGGTGCAGTGAATGCCTTCCTGTATACAAAATGTGATAATAGAACCGGTTCTGCAGGTTGGATGGCTTCGTTTGCCATTCCCGTACATATTTAATTCCGCCAAATATACCCATAATTCCCCAGGCACGGGCGTATTTAAAAAGGGAAGGAAATTCAACACCTTAAGACGTGTTTGCTTGACAAAATATAGCCTTAGTCCCAAACAAAAATTGGGATTGAGTTCCTGACACCCCAAGACTGCCCAGTTTTAGAGAGCTGAAGAAATTCAGATGAATAAAGTAGATTTGATTTTTGGTGGGTGTCTTCCATCCTGCAAGCCGGAATACATGCGCTCAACCTCTCAAATCAGCAGAATTATCCCGGTTCATAAGCAAGGCTTTGAGAGAGTGGCTGGTTCAAGATTTACTCGTGGAATTCAGTTTGTGGTTGCTAAGCAAGGGTGACCTGTAATTTTTATTCAACTATCCACTACATATCCTTTCCATTTCCTTCTGGCTCCTCTCCTTGTCTTACAGTGAAGGCCTGTGTTTGTTTGCAATGAAAATGCAGGTAGTCCTCGCTTAACAAGCGGTAATGGGCTCGCGAAAGGATTGCAGCATTTGCTTACTGACTGCTACAAAAAAAAAAGTTGTAAAATTTGGTCAGTCATGCTTGTTGACTGACATGGCTTATGCCTGTAATTCCAAGCATAATTATGGCATAACTTGAAGACCGCCTGTAGAATTTCCCTGTCATAAGTTGAGGACTACCTATAGAAGAGAATTCCTCTGTCGTAAGTTGGGGACCAACTGCATGAGAGAATTCCCCTGTTGTAAGTTGAGGAGTACCTACAGAAAATAATTCCCCTGTTATATAAGTCAAGGAATACCAGTAGAAGAGAATTTCCCTGTTGTAAGTCAAGGACTATAAGAGAATTCCCATCATAAGTCAAGGACTTCCTGTAGAAGAGAATTCCCCTGTCGTAAGTCGAGGACTACCAGAAGAAGAGAATTCTGTTGTAAGTTGTAGACTAACTGCATGAAAGAATTCCCTTGTCATTAGTCAAGGATTACCAGTAGAAGAGAATTTCCTTGTCGTAAGTCGAGGACTATAAGAGAATTCCCATCGAAAGTCGAGGACTATAAGAAAATTCCCATCGTAAGTCAAGGACTATAAGAGAACTCCCAGCGTAAGTCGAGGACCATAAGAGAATTCCCATCGTAAGTCAAGGACTATAAGAGAACTCCCAGCGTAAGTCGAGGACTATAAGAGAATTCCCATCGTAAGTCAAGGACTATAAGAGAACTCCCAGCGTAAGTCGAGGACCATAAGAGAATTCCCATCGTAAGTCAAGGACTATAAGAGAACTCCCAGCGTAAGTCGAGGACCATAAGAGAATTCCCATCGTAAGTCGAGGACTATAAGAGAATTCCCATCGTAAGTCGAGGACTATAAGAGAATTCCCATCGTAAGTCAAGGACTATAAGAGAACTCCCAGCGTAAGTCGAGGACCATAAGAGAATTCCCATCGTAAGTCAAGGACTATAAGAGAACTCCCAGCGTAAGTCGAGGACCATAAGAGAATTCCCATCGTAAGTCAAGGACTATAAGAGAACTCCCAGCGTAAGTCGAGGACCATAAGAGAATTCCCATCGTAAGTCAAGGACTATAAGAGAACTCCCAGCGTAAGTCGAGGACCCAAGGACAACCAAAAGTAGAGATTTCTGTTGTAAGTTGTAGACTAACTGCATGAAAGAATTCCCTTGTCATTAGTCAAGGATTACCAGTAGAAGAGAATTTCCTTGTCGTAAGTCGAGGACTATAAGAGAATTCCCATCGTAAGTCAAGGACTATAAGAGAACTCCCAGCGTAAGTCGAGGACTATAAGAGAATTCCCATCGTAAGTCAAGGACTATAAGAGAACTCCCAGCGTAAGTCGAGGACCATAAGAGAATTCCCATTGTAAGTCGAGGACTATAAGAGAATTCCCATCGTAAGTCGAGGACTATAAGAGAATTCCCATCGTAAGTCAAGGATTTACTGTAGAAAATAATTCCTGTTATAAGTCAAGTAGAAGAGAATTTCCCTGTCGTAACTCAAGGATTATAAGAGAACTTCCACCATAAGTCAAGGACTACCTGTAGAAGAGAATTTCTCCTGCCGTTGTGCTACGCAACCCGCAACCATGCTTTGGATGGGGGAAAGCTTGGATATCTGTGTTGAACTGACCTTGTTTTTTCCTTTCTTTTTTCCAGTGCTCAAAGGGAAGAAGCTGAGTTTGCCAGCCTAAAGTGCCAAGGGTGGTCCATCCTGGATGCGTAGAGAGAACAATCCCGACCGACCGTCAAGAGGTTGAAGATGCTTGAACAGATGGCCTCCCGCCCTCTTCTTGCAGAGAGACCCCCGCGGGGGAGGGGCTCTGTAGGTCCAGAGAACCAAATGACTTCTGTTGGATGCATCTTGCCTTTCTCCCCACCCCCCTTCTCTTTTTTTATTACTATGTATAAAGATTTTTTACACGAGAGAAACTTAATACCGTGTGGATTTAATTCAGCGTGTAGTTTCAAATTGGAGTAGTTCCAAAAACAAAAAAAACACAGGTAGTGGTTTTGTTGTTTTTTTTGGGTGGGTGGGTCTGTGGGATCCTTGGGGATCAGGGATCAGCGCAAAACACTTCTTTTTCCAAAAGATTTCCTGTCAATGGCTGAATGATTTTTGGACGCGCACAGCCCTGGGCTGATTGACGGATGGTAGCTCCCTCCCTCTTTCCTGTTCGATTTCAAATTTCATTCCACTGTATTTATTTTCCTTTTGGTTCCTCTCCCTCCAAACCTGCAGTGTTTTGTGTGGGCTGAAATCCAAATAGCGTTGTTGGAAAACGCTCGCAGGAAAGGCGTCACAGTTTTTCAGGAATACCTTCAATTACTGGTTTTACTTTTTCCTTTTCCATAAAAAGTAGGATCTATTAATAAATACTCTCCCTCTACTTCTCTTCACCTCCCGAAGACCTGAATTAAGACTATTGGGTGCCAATGCACCAGTTTTGGTTTTTTCCCCCTCCTAATGTAATAGTTTTTCAGCAGCCATTCCTGTTTGCATGTGCCCCCAATTATTCTGCAATTTTTGGAGGGGGTGTATGTATTTCTAAACCATTTTCTATTGACAGCAGCGTTCACACCACCCCTGCAATCATCGTCCGGTTGAAATCATCTATAGGTGGCAATTTTTAACAGTGTCTCCATCTTTTTTAATACAGAATCATTTTACAAGTAAAACGTCTTTGTTTAGCTTTTCCACCAATTTTAGAAAGTGCCAGTTTTTGGACGATCAATTGTTCCTTTTATAGACTTGTTCCTGAATTGGCCGCACCACCTCCTGTTCTCTAGCTTTCCTTTCCTTTTTTTTTTTCCACTGAACTCTGTTGCATGATTTATCCTGTGTTACCATCCTCAATAAACATTTTATGAAGTGGTTCTCCATTGTGGTGGTCTCAAACGATGCCCCCCCCAGGAATGCAGTTGCTCTCCGTGAATTTGCTGTCACTTGCAAGGGTTCAAATCAGGGCTCGGTTACATCTTTGTTGTACAATAAAGGCAGCTTCCTGTTTTTATTATCTGCAGAATAGACGTAGCTTTGAAATTGTAAAAACATTGGCAGTATTTTATTTTATTTTTAAATTACAAGAGCTGCAAAGAAAATGTTAGAATGTACCGAAGCGATTTTTAAGATAGTTCTGTCATAAAATGGCCAGAGCAGAAAGTTTTTATGAAATGTAGAAGTCTTACATATTTTATGTGATCGTCTCTCTTACCAGTAGGGAAAGAAAAGAGCAAATAATTGTTCTCAGCCAATTAATTGAAGCCTTCAGATCATTTGCATAATGGGTTTCAAATGAAGATGCTGGCAGCACCTTCTCCCATCACCCAATCCTTTCATAAACTGAAGGAAGCAATGATGATGTGGGCGAAGAGATAAAAGAATTGTGCAAAAAAAAAAGTAGGAAAAAATAAGAAAAATATTTGAATATTTGACATTGCAAAAGAGTCAATCGTCCCCAAGAAGTCCTTGACTTACAACCATTCCTTTAGTAACCATTCGCGGTTGCCACGGCACTGAAGAAAGTGGCGTTCAATTTGGTTCTTGCAGTTAAAACCGTTGCTGCATCTTCGTGGTCACGTGATCAAAATTTGGGCGCTGGGCAACCAGCATTTATGATGGCTGCAACGTCCCCAGGTCACATGATCAACATTTGTGACCTCCCCAGCTGGCTTCCGACAAGCAAAGTCAATGGAGGAAGCTGGGTTTGCGTAACCACGTAATTTACTTAACTGTGGCAAAAAGGCCGTAAAACCTGATACAACTCTCATAACCGCCTTGCTCAGCAACAGGAATTCTGGTCCCAATTATGGTCGTAAGTCGAGGACTACCTATATTGACTCTGGAGAAAGGCAGCCCCTCAGCTCAAGCCTTGCTTTTCATTTTGTGCATGTATACTTTTCTCTTCCAAATATATATATTTTTTCCTCACTCTTTATCGCCGTGTCTTATTCATGAAATGCATGGTTTGGGGAGAGAAGTTCCTACGATAGACTATACCTCATTTTGTAAGGAAAAGAGGCAGTTCGTTGAAAAGCAGACCTTTTAAAATCCTTGTGGCGTTTAATTCTGCCTCAGTGAATCTTAATTACCGATTAGTATCCCAATATCGCTGTAGCTTTTCAGAAACGTCTGCCTTTATGAATCAATGACGGTAAAACAAAATATTTCCATAAAGTCTGCTAAGCCCAGATAGAGTTGATTTAGTTCGGTGCCCGTATAAACCCAGCTCTTTTTAAGAAGTGAAGGCCCTTCGTATGTTACGGACACACAACTGGTCCATCAGCTCCACTAATGCAAAGCATAATTCGATTTGCAACCCGCCCAGGCATGAAATGGGCAGCCCTAATAATAAAATGTATGAATCGGGATGCTTTGATTCAGTGTTGATTAGATCTTGGTTTTGTGGTTGTATATATTGCTGTAGCGTCAGTTCTTAGAAGTTGGACCAGGACATTGTGAAGCCACCCTGATGGAAGATACAACGACACAACTTCAAAGGCTTTCAAAGTATGAAAGATGCTTACTCTCATCCCTGATCCCCCCCCCCCCAGCTAATCACCTCCCCTCATCTGAAGAGCTATATTCAAGCCACATTTTTTCCCTAGAACTAAGAAAAACTTGAGTTCCTCCTTCCCTTGGATAAACTATACAAATGAAAATATTTATTTGGCCAAATCACAGGAAAACTGCACTCGAGAGTTTTGGCCAGGAAATCCTTATGCCCTAAATCTCCCCCCTCCTCCAAAACTTTGCAAAGTTAAGTGTAGAGTCTAGACTTCAAACTCTTGAACTCTTCTTCGGTTGGGGATTCTGGGAGTTGAAGTCCACACCCCTTAAAATTCCCCAAGCTTGCAAAACACCGCCCTAATTTTAATTCCAATGCCTTACTCTTCTCTACCATTGGGTACGATCTGTTAAAACTCGGAGCGGAGGGAGGAAAAAAAAATCATGCATAAGTTTGGGATGCGTGTTAAAGAGCATCATTTTGTTCCCCAAGAGAATAACATCAAGCGCTACTCCCCACTACACTACAGGGTTCTCAATGCAATTCCCTGGGAACCGAATCCACCTCTCACCTTTACAGGCGAGCAACTCAGCAAGCCCTTTCCCGGAACTGATGGGGATTGTAGTCCAACCCTTTTGCAAAAGGAGCCTGCCCAGCCTGGCCCCCAACTCGTGCGTTCCTAACGTGGAGCCGCAACCCCAGCCAGCCGGCCGGCGTCTCAAGGCAGCCGAACGAAACCGAAACTGCAGCATGCCTGAAACTCCCTTTAGTGATACTTACCTCTTTGACTCCAGAGGCTTAGCCTCCTCCGGTCTGCGCATGCGTCTTCCTTCCAACCCCGCTCCGCCAGGGTACCAAGGTCAAAGGAGAGCTCTACGCATGCGCCGCTTCGGGAAGAGGCCACCAAAACAGCAAAAAACAGTCGGCCCGGGGATTCTGGAGTGACGTCACGGCGTTCTGACTCCGCGGGGCGCGAGGCGAGTCTGCTTTTGCAAGCGAAGGCGCCGAGCGCGGAGGGTGTAAAGCCGGGCAGGTGGGTTGCAAGCGCTGGAGTGGGTAGGGGGGCTGGAAATAGGGAGGTCCGATGAGTTGGGGAAGGGTCCTTGGTTTTTGCAAGGGCCTGGACTGGGGAGAGGACCTTCCTGGGTGGGCAAAGCTCTGAGTTGCCGGGGGGAGAGATTGGCATGGGGTAGAGGCGGGGAGCGGGTATAGGGGAGTGGGAGGAGGTGGGGGTGATGAGTCTTGGGAGGGGGTAGAGGCGGGGAGCGGGTATAGGGGAGTGGGAGGAGGTGGGGGTGATGAGTCTTTGGGGGGGCGGGAAGGGAAACCTTGCAAAGGTGGGGGAACAGCTTGGAGGGGGCTTCTGGGAACGTCCCCATGTTAAAGAAGGGGAGCAAGACTGGGCATGCTTGTTCTTCCAAGAACGGATTTGCCCCGGGGCAAAGAGGAAAAAAAGCAGAAGTTTGCCCCAAAAGGCTGATTTAAAGCAGCTTTAAACCCTTGATCCAGATGCATGTTTGGCCACCTTCATTGGTGATGGGAGGTTCTGTGGGCATCATGGTGACAAGCATGCCTGACAGTGATGCATACCCCATAAATTAGTAGCAGGTAAATTAGTTCAGTGTTTACATGTTTGCTCCTCTATCAGTCTTGGCCAGCTTAAGTGGTGATAAAGACCTGTGGGTTTTGTCCAAAACATTTAGAAGGCACCAAGCTGTCCTCTCTTGGACCCATCTCCTTCAACTGCCCAACAGACCTTATGCCCCGATAAATATTCAGTTTGTTATGGTGCCACCAAAACGTTCTTGAGAAGGTGTGTGTGTGTCCCCATGCAAAACAGAAGTGATGCCTTAAACTTCTACGACTTCACCAAAGCTTCTTTGGAAGGTGCAACCAATCCAGTTGAAAGGAGGAGATGGAAGTCTCATTGGTTGATGCCCATGGTGTCCTCAAGAAGCTTGGAAGGACATCTAGGCTTGAAGATCCGGAAGGAGGTCAAGAAAGCCCAAACATGTTAAAAAGTTCAAGCTGTGAAAGCTGTTGTGTCTGAGATGATGTGTCTAGAACAATAGTAGATATCCTTCTTCACTTGAAGCTCGGGTGGCACCTGCTAGAGAGGTTGTAGAGTTTCTAGCACAGAGCAGAGAGTTAGACTAAGATGACTTAGAAGTCTCCTCCAACTTCTAATGCAACGCGACCCTGCCACTGGTCCTAGTCTGTGACGCTTCACCAGTGGGGGTTGGAGCCGTGCTCAGCCATGTCCTCCCAAACGGTTCCGAGGCCCCTGTGGCCTATTATTCCAGGACGCTATCCAGCGCGGAACGGAATTACAGCCAGCTGGACAGAGAGGCGTTGGCTGCCGTGGCTGGCGTTAAAAAATTCCACGAGTACTTATTTGGGAGGGATTTTGTATTGGTCACCGACCACAAGCCGCTATTGGGACTTTTGGCTGGGGACCGTCCCACTCCGGCCGCCTTGTCGCCCCGTTTTGCACGATGGGCAATCTTTCTGTCAGCATATTCCTCTCG
>QLTV01001351.1:317678-335382 GCA_003457575.1 Thermophis baileyi | reverse complement strand
AACTGTAAAAATAAGAGAATTAAGTGTGAAAAGTAATTTCTGCATCACAGAGTCCTTAATTTTAAATTATCTTTTCTAATGTTTTATTTTAATTTTTAATAATTGTAATGTTTTCAAAAATTTAATTTCAAATTAAAACCAACTTGTTCTGCAGCTTAAAAACCTTGAAATTATCCTTCTGTGCTGCTTAGCACAAATGACCTCCTCGCACTGTTATAATCCCAAAGGTGCTTTTTTTCAAACTTTCTTGGTTTTTCCCTTGAAGATGTTTCACTTCTCATGCAAGAGGCTTCTTCAGTTCTGATTGAAGCTTCTTGGATGAGAAGCGGAAACGTCTTCAAGGAAAAACCAGAAAGTCCAGTTGCCTTTTGAAAAAAAAACACCTTTGGGACAACCTGGCCTGGATGACTGAGAATCTCCATAGAAACAGTTAGAACATTACCAATATCATATTACTGTACTATAAAGAATGATTATAGCATTATTATACAATAAGAATTGCATGTTAGCATAGATTTAGGTCGATAAAGTACTATAGTATAGATCGTATCTTAGAAAATGCAAAAAAAACCCAAAACCTGATATAGAACCAGACTGGGGGGGTGGGGGGAAAGAAAGAAATGATCAAGAGAAAAATATTGGAATAATTCAATATATTTAGACAATACCGTGTTTCCCCGAAAATAAGACCCTGTCTTATATTTTTTTGAACCCTGAAATAAGCGCTTGGCCTTATTGCCATGCACTCAAAAGCCCGATTGGGCTTATTATCAGGGGATGTCTTATTTTGGGGGAAACAGGGTATTAGAACAGAACATGAACATAACATGAAAACCAGGAGCCTGCGCTGAAATCACCTGGTGCCCAGGTAGTCTTTGACTTACTGCTATAATTTAGTATATTTAATAAGCTTCCACTGGCCTCATTATAAGACTTACGTGCTTGAATGCAAGTCCTAGTGCCCTGAATATAGCTTTTAGAGTTCATAATAGAATCTGTATTCTAAAAATCTGTGACGTGGAGAAATGTAACCGTTCTTTTTTTTAAAAATACATTTTTTGTTTTATTTCCAAAGTTAAAATACAAACTCCAAGATAAGTAAAAGGAAGGAAGGAAGGAAGGAAGGAAGGAAGGAAGGAAGGAAGGAAGGAAGGAAGGAAGGAAGGAAGGATGTAACTATTCAAATTTTTTAAAATACGTTTTTTGTTTTATTTCAAAAGTTNATATAAAAAGAGAAAAAGAGAGAGAGTGTGTGAGAGAGAGAGAGAGAGAGAAAGAAAGAAAAAGAAAGAAAGAAAGAAAGAAAGAAAGAAGAAAGAAAAAGAAAGAAAGAAAGAAAGGATGTAACTGTTCTCTTTTTTTAAAATATGTTTTTTGTTTTATTTCCAAAGTTAAAATACAAACTCCAAGATAAGTAAAAAAGAAAGAAAGAAAGAAAGAAAGAAAGAAAGAAAGAAAGAAAGAAAGAAAGAAAAAGAAAGAAAGAAAGAAAGAAAGAAAGAAGGGATGTAACTGTTCTCTTTTTTTAAATATGTTTTTTGTTTTATTTCCAAAGTTAAAATACAAACTTCAAGATAAGTAAAAAAATAATAAAGAAGGGAACAAGTACAAAACTAAGCTAAACTAGACAAAACAAAATAAAAATGTGCGTGAAAACAAAAGAACAAACATACGCATAGATTGTCCTCCCCTCTAATTGAATCTTGATAAGTATATTTCAACAATAATAGAAATCTAGCTGTATTCTCAACTCTTTTTGTTTTCTTTCTTTCTGGATTTCTTAGTTGCAGAAACAGCTCAGCGCAGACGGAAATCATCGGGAGCGATTATCTTAACCTGCACTTTGGTTCCATCCTGCAGATGACGGGACTGCAGAACCGAGATTTCATCCACATCAGCTTTCACAATAAAGTAAGCAGTTTGAAGGCATCTCTACCAAGCCTCTGAGTCTACCTTTCAAAGTTTAGTTCTTGGGACATAAAAGAGAGACTTCTCCATTTAGAGTGGCCTGGCCATGGAGGACCTGCATGAAATTTTACAACAGGGCCCAAGTTTGATCTAAAACTGCTTTGGAGAAGTGAAGACTAGAAGGTTCCCATTTCTATATGGCCGTGATGGCGAACCTATGGCACGTGTGCCGGAAGTGGCACGCAGAGCCATCTCTCTGGGCACGCAAGCTGTCGCCCGTTGCTCTTCCGGGTTCCGGTGCGCCGGCCGGCTGGTTTTCACACACCTCGGAGCGCCAGAAACCAGAAGAGCAGCTACCCGGTGCGCATGCGCACGCCAGGAAGATGATCTTCCGGTTTCCGGCATGCGCATGCGCACCAGCCAGCTGGTCTTCGCATTCGCATGCGCGCCAGAAACCGGAAGACCAGGTGGCTGGTGCACATGCGCATGCCGGAAACCGGAAGATCATCTTCCCGGCACGGGCGGCTGCTCTTCCGGTTTTCGGCATGTGCGCGCCCGCACTCTCCCGTTTCAGCACTCACTGCCAAAAAGGTTCGCCAACACTGCTATATGGGATAGTTAGGGGGAAAAGACGTGACTTCAAAACTTCAAAGTTTCTCCATTGGAACCGGAGATTTCCGTTGAGGTCTGGTTTAGTTGGGGCTCTTGTCGCTTAAGATTGAACTGGCCCTATGGCAGGGGTCTTCAAACTTGGCAACTTTAAGGCTTGTGGACTTCAACTCCCAGAATTCTCCAGCCTATGCTGGCTGGAGAATTCTGGGAGTTGAAGTCCACAAGTCTTAAAGTTGCCAAGTTTGAAGACCTCTGCCCTATGGAATCTGTAAGCCGCTGCCCTAGATCAGGGGATGGTGAATGCTATGGGTGGTTTTTGTAAAAGGACACTGGCATATGTGAAAGATGGTCCATCTTGGCATGCCAGTTGAGAGCCCAGCAATTAGTTAAGCCAAATTAGTTAAATCTAGTATATAAAATGAAAGCAAATCTCACTCGCTTCTAGCACTGATGATATTACCTAATTGGATCATGAAATGTCTGCAAGAAAACAACCAAGCTCAGAGAGCATTAAGGACCCCACAGTCTTTCTCTTTCTCCTTCTCCTTCTCCTTCTCCTTCTCCTTCTCCTTCTCCTTCTCCTTCTCCTTCAGTCCTCCTCCTCCTCCTCCTCCTCCTCCCTGCAAACCCCACTCCCTTCTTGCATGGATGATGTTCCCTAGTTGGGTCATGAAACGTCTGAAAGGAAAAAAAGAAAAAACAAGCTCAGAAAGCACCAAGGAGCCTGGTGTCTTTCTCTTTCTCCTGTCCACAAACCCCACTCTCTTCTAGCATTGATGATGTTACCTAGTTGGATCACGAAATGTCTGCAAGAAAACAACCAAGCTCAGAGAGAATTAAGAACCCCACAGTCCTTCTCTTTCTTTTTCTCTCTCCCTTTCTCTTTTTCTTTTTTTCTCTTTCTCCTCCTCCCCCCCCAACAAACCCCACTCCCTTCTACCACTGAGATGTTCCCTAGTTAGGTCATGAAACGTCTCCAAGAAAACAACCAGGCTGAGAGAGCATCAAGGACCCCACAATTCAACCCTGAGCTACAAATAAATCTCTTCCCTCGGCAGTTTCCATCCTGCCTAGACAGGGTTAACCGTTGTCAGATGATCCCCTTCAGGGCTGAAAGACCTCTCAAAAGACCCCAACCTCAAAAGGACCCTTCTGTTTTTCTCCTCTGCTGCTTGTGCTTTCAGATTTTTGAGATTCCTTTCTTCGTGGCCTTGGATCACCAAAAAGAAGCTATCGTGGTAGCTGTGAGAGGAACTTTATCATGTGAGGTAATCTCTCTGCGTGTGGCTCATGTGGTACCATGTTTCCCCGAAAATAAGACCCTGTCTTATATTTTTTTTGAACCCTGAAATAAGCGCTTGGCCTTATTTTTGGGGAGGTCTCATTATTTTGGGGCGCGTGGAGCAAGACGGGGCTCCTCTTGCCGTCTTACCTGATTTCCAGCTCTGTCTCCCTAACCCTAACCAGAGGAAATGGCGGGGACCGGCTGCGCATGCGGTTAAACATTTTCGGGGGAGGGCTTATTTTCGGGGGAGGGCTTATTTTTGGGGAAACACGGTATGATTGAATAAGCTTTTGCTTATGGAATCTTTTCAAAGTTTGGCTAGTATATACCTAGAACCCAAAAAGTGATTAGATCAGATTTGCTTTGTGAACCAAGTCAGTCAGAATATGCCATTCATATCAGCTGCGACAGTAATCTTTTTTTTTTTGCATAAAGTTTTTTATTTTATAACATATAAAAATTCCATTTTCAATTAAACAGTGTGCTGTCTGGGAACAAATAGTTTTAGGAAATAATAATCAAAATGTTTACAACAATGTTCATTACATTGATATTCTATAATAATAAAAATAATAATCATAATATTTGCTTATCCATTTAAACAAACCTCCCTTGTTTCGTTGGTCCTTTTCTCATATTTCCATGTTTCTAATTTCTGTTTTTGTCAGCTAACCATTGATAAAATAAATCCCATGTCAAGAAGTATTCAGTTTGTTCCTTTTCCTTAATTATAAGCGTTAATCTATTCATTTCTGCACATTCTAATATTTTTTTTAATCACATTTTCATCTGTAGGGATCTCTTCGCTTTTCCATTGTTTGTGCAAATGCGATTCTCGCTGCAGTTAATACATGTATTCCCCTTACTATACTTATCCGGTAAAATACCCCAAAAATATATTTCTGGCTTTAAATCAATATGTTGCTTTATCATTTTTTCCAACCGCAATAATACTGCAACAATAATCTTGATGTCTGTCTGACAGGCAAAAGAAAATTCATGACCTGTTTTGTATTTGTTGTTTTTTGGCACTCAGGATGTCCTAACGGACCTTTCAGCAGACTGTGAAAGCTTAACTCTTGAAGATGTCCTAGAAAATGGTCTTGTCCATAAGGTTGGTAAATACTTTTAGAACTGTTATTGGTTTGATTGTCACAGAAAGGCCGTTTGGCTAGTTGCCTCATGTTGTTTGGATGCACTTGGTTGACTCAGCCTTCCATCCTTCCGAGGTGGGTAAAATGAGGACCCAGATTGTTGGGGGACAATATGCTGATTCTGTGAACCGCTTAGAGAGGGCTGTAAAGCACTGTGAAGCGGTATATAAGTCTAAGTGCTATTGCTATTGCTATCCCACATTCCTGGCCTCAATTAGAAACCTTTAAGCCCACCAGTAATCTTTATAAGAGCAAATCAATGATGCAGAATATTAATATGGGCAAAACACTGAGCCCAGGGTTTGATAAAGCTCTATCGGTTATGCTTCATTGATGAGTGGCATGCTACAGTGCTCCTCTGTAGAAAAGGGTGCAGAGAAGAGCAACAAAGAGGATTAGGGGACTGGAGGCTAAAACATATAAAGGTTGCAGGAACTGGGAATGTCTAGTTTAATGAAAAGAAGGACTAGGGGAGACATGATAGCAGTGTTCCAATATCTCAGGGGATGCCACAAAGAAGAGGGAGTCAGGCTATTCTCCAAAGCACCTGAAGGCAGGACAAGAAGCAACGGGTGGAAACTAATCAAGGAGAGAACCAACCTGGAATTAAGGAGAACTTTCCTGACAGTTAGAACAATTAATCAGTGGAACAACTTACCTCCAGAAGTTGTGAATGCTCCAACACTGGAAGTTTTTAAGAAGAGGTTGGATAACCATTTGTCTGAAATGGTATTTCAGGGTTTCCTGTCTGAGCAGGGGGTTGGATTAGAAGACCTCCAAGGTCCCTTCCAACTCTGTTATTCTATATTCTAAAATTAAATGTAGCTAATCCATAAGGTTACAGGGAGAGAGAGGAACTTCATGAGATAGCTTCAGGGGCTGGGTGCCATCCTGGAGAAGGGCGTGTTGTATTGGGCCTACAGGGCAGTCCCTGACTTACGACGATTGGGAAGCAAGGTGTGAGTTCCATCTGATTTTATGGATCTTTTTTTTTTTTTTTTTTGGCCACCGTTAAGCCAATCGCTGAGGTTGTTAGGTGAGTCATGTGGTTGTTAAACGAATCCAACTTTCCCCATTGACTTTGCTTGTCGGAAGCTGGCTGGGATGATCCAGGGACACGGCAACCATCATAAATACACACTCTTTGGGAAGCAGCCGAATTCGGATCATGTGACTGTGGGGATCATGTGACAGGAGATGCCGCAATAGTCACATGCATGAAGCCCAGTTGTCAGTCTCTCTTTTTTCAGTGTTGTTGCAAGTTTGGTCACTGAACAAACAAGTCGAGGGCTATCTGTAATAACATCAACGCCACTCAGTAGCAGAACGTGGAGTAATAATGTCTTCATGAACGAACTAGCAGGCCGTACTACTAGTAAATTGTGGGATGGGAATGTAGTTGAGGAAGCTAGCTTCATTACAGGTAGTAACTTACAACAAATTCATTTAGTGACCGTTTGAACTTAACAAGCAATATTGCCAACAAGCAAGATGAATGGGAGAAGACGGATTGAATGCTCACGTGATTCACTTAACAACCACAGCAAAGATGTAAAATCAGGCATGACTCAGTAACTGCCTTGCTTAGTGACTGAAATTCTGATCCCATTTGTGCTTGTAAATGAAAAACTACCTATACTTGCCAGCAAAGCCTTAACCAGTGCTGCTGTTGTGGCCTGTCAGCCGCCGGCCCCTCCAGCAGCCGAATCAGAGGAGGAGGAGGCGTGGGAGTCAGGGTCAGCATCAAGGCAACCTGGGAGCTCCGAGGGGGAAGAGGGAATGGAGCTGTCAGAGAGAGAGACAGAGGCAGAGCCTGGGCCGTCAGTCAGCCCTCAGAGGGAGAGTCAACAGCCCCCAGGTCTGGAGGTGGCTGATGAGGAAGAGGAGGAACAGCTGGGTCCAGTGCCTGACAGGCAGATGCGCAGAAGGCAGAGGAGAGGAGAGCAGTGGAAATCTATGGGCCGATTCTTGGGACGGAAGAGCCACCACTGCTAGCGAAGCCCCACCTTAGCTCTGGGGATAAAAGGCAGGGGGCAGAGATAAATAGAGGTGGCAGACAACTATTCATCTCCCTGCCAGACACACTTGTTAGCCTGAGGTGAAAGAGAAACTTTTTGCCGGGGCTGCTGGCACTCCTAATAAAGGAAACATTGCTTCAACTCCAGAGGGTTTGTTGTGTTTGGGGAGCTGGGTCAGAACAGCTGCTAACTTCTTACCGTTTTCCCTTATAGGGGATAACCCAGGCTGCCAATTATATTTATAGAAGACTGATAAACGATGGGATTTTGAACCAGGCGCTCACCATCGCACCCGTAAGTTGTGGCCTTTGGACTCTGTTGTGTCTCTCTGATGCGGCAGCTGAGTTGACTCTGCTTTCCCATTGGGATTTCTGCCTTTTTCCTTTGCTTGTTCTCTCTTCCCCTAGGAATATAAACTGGTCGTCGCCGGCCACAGCTTAGGAGGGGGCATTGCCTCCATCCTGGCTATCATGCTCAGAAACTCTTTTCCCAACATGAGATGTTACGCTTTTTCTCCGCCTGGGGGTTTATTGAGGTACGTTGATCCCGTTGCTTCTTTTCATGGGGGATCATCAGATCCGTCGGGGCATAGATCAGGGCGCCAGGTGGAGCTGGGATTCAACCTGGAGCTTCCTGGGGTCATCCATGTCGCTGGTTGAGTCAAGTTGCTTCCCAGTATTGTCTTCCTGCCCCATATTATAATGAACAAAACAAAGATAGCAATAGCACTTAGACTTATATACCGCTTCTCAGTGCTTTACAGCCCTCTCTAAGCGGTTCACAGAGTCAGCCTATTGCCCCCAACAATCTGGGTCCTCATTTTACCTACCTCGGAAGGATGGAAGGCTGAGTCCACCTTGAGCCAGTCAGGATTGAACTGCAGACTGCGGGCAGAATTAGCCTGCAATACTGCATTCTAACCATTGCGGAAGGAAGGAAGGAAGGAAGGAAGGAAGGAAGGAAGGAAGGAAGGAAGGAAGGAAGGAAGGAAGGAAGCAATAGCACTTATATACCACTTCATAGTGCTTTACAGCCCTCTCTAAGCGGTTTACAGAGTCAGCCTCTTGCCCCCAACAGTCTGGGTCCTCATTTTACCCACCTCGGAAGGCTGAGTCCACCTTTTGAGCCGGTCAGGATCGAACTCTTGTCAGTGAGCAGAGTTAGCCTGCAACACTGCATAAATATGAGTCAGATGCTTGGCAACTGATTCATATTTACGACAGTTGCAGTGTCCCGGGGTCACGTGATCCCCTTTTGCGACCTTGTGATGATCCATCAGTGGGCAGAATTAGCCTGCAATGCTGCCTTCTAGCCCGTGTGATACCATGGCTCTAAAGATGGGGTTATTTTGACTTTCTTTCTACAAGAAGAGAAGGGAATTGTGTGTACAGGTTGTCTGCGACTTACAACAGTTCATTTAGTGACCGTTCAAAGTTACAACAGCCCTTGGAAAACATAACCTGTGACCGTTTTTCACACGACCGTTGCAACATCCCCATGGTCGCATGCTCCAAAGTCAGAACTCTTGCCAACTCACATTTATGATGGCTTCAGTGTCACGTAATCCCCTTAGCAACCTCCTGGCAAGCCAAGTCTATGGGGAAGCCAGATTCACTTAACAACCGTGTTACTAATTTAACAATCACAGTGATTCACGTAACAACTGTCGTGAGTTGAGGACTAGCTGTTCAGTTGTGGACTTAACGACCGCAGTTGAGCCCAGCATTTCTGTTGCTACGTGAAACATTTGTTAAGTGAGCTTTGTCCCATTTTTACGACCTTTCTTGCCACCGTTGTTACGTGAATCACTGCAGTTAGCAATAGCAATAGCACTTAGACTTATATACCGCTTCACGGTGCTTTACAGCCCTCTCTAAGCGGTTTACAGAGTCAGCCTCTTGCCCCCAACAATCTGGGTCCTCATTTTACCCACCTCCGAAGGATGGAAGGCTGAGTCAACCTTGAGCCTGGTGAGATTCGAACTGCTGAACTGCAGCTAGCAGTCAGCTGAAATAGCCTGCAGTGCTGCACTCTAACCACTGCGCCACCTCGGCTCGGTAACACGGTTACATGGTTAACCGGTAACACGGTTAAGTTAGTAACACGGTTGTTAAGTGAATCTGGCTTCCCCACTGACTTTGCTTGTCAGGAGATCACAAAAGGTGTTTTATGTGACCCGGGATACTGCAATTGTCATAAATATGAGTCAGTTGCCAAGCGTCTGAATTTTGATTGACGTGACCATGGGGATGCCGCTACGGTCGTGTGAACAACAGTCATAAGTCACTTTTTTCAGGGCCGTTGTAACTTGGAACGGCCACTAAATGAACTGTTGTAAGTCAAGGACTACCTGTGTATGTAAATAAACACCTGCCTTTATCAATATTGGTCGTGAGAATCAGTCACTGGCTGCCCTAATCGTGCTTCCTTTCCTGTTTCTTCTCTTTGAAGCAAATCCCTTGCGGACTACACAAAGCAGTTTATTGTGTCAGTCATTGTGGGAAAGGACATCGTTCCCAGGTAAGGGTACACAACATGTAGTTCGGGTTGAAATCAAGCGCCTTGAATTTTCGCCAGGTCTTGAATTTTGATCTTTGCTTCTTTCCGTTGTGCCCGAAACAGGTTGAGTATGCTCAATTTGGAAGACCTAAAAAGGAGAATCATTCGAATCGTTGCCAACTGTAACAAACCCAAGGTATTAAAAAAAAGCCTCTGTCAATTGTTTTAAACGGGATTTTTGGGATGAAAAATTAAGCTGGCTTTAACTTTTGCTGATTCTTACTTTATGTCTATGGAGATTCTCAGTCAGCCAGGCCATGGTTGTCCCAAAGGTGCTTTTTTTTTTTTTTTTCAAAAGGCAACTTGACTTGAAGACGTTTTGCTTCTCATCCAAAAAGTTTCTTCGGTTCCCAAGAAGCGAAGAAGCTTCTTGGGATGAGAAGCGAAATGTCTTCAAGGAAAAAAGAAGTCAAGTTGCCTTTTGAAAAAACAGCACTTTTGGGTTTCTTTAGTGGCCCAGATGTATGGGGGGGGGGAAGTAATAGGAGAGTAGCTACTGCTCTTAGCCTCTTCTGCCCATAATTCATCTGTTAGTAATAGAGTAAATAGTATCTTCTCCTTATGCAATTGTTGGCTAAAAGTCCAAGCAGAACCCTAAAATATTAACATTTACAAACATATATCAAACTCAGCGATCCAGTTCTCCGCTCAAATCACCTCAGTTGTTAAGTGAATCACAGAGTCGTTAAGTGAATCCGGCTTTCCCCATTGGCCTGTTGGAAGCTAGCTGAGGAGGTCACAATTGGGGATTGCATGACCCCCTCTAGGACAGCGCAACTGTTATAAATACATGCCAGTTGCCAAGTGCCTGAATTTTGATCAGATTGACCATGGGGATGCTGCAATGGCCATAATTTAGAATCGGTTGTAAGTTAGTTTGTTTCAATGCCATTGTAACATCGAACGGTCGCTAAACGAATGGTTCTAAGTCGAGGACTACCTGTTCACCTCAATCTGACCCAAATAAAATCAATTTCACAATTTCTTTCTCTGTTCCTTTTGTTGTCTTACGGTCGCACAACATCCAGTACCAGATTCTCTTACGTGGATGCTGGTATGAAGTTTTTGGAGGAAAACCTGATAACTTCCCCACAGAACTGGATGGCAGAAACCAAGATTCTTTGACCCAGCCTCTCCTCGCCGAAGAGAACCTGATGGCCCAGCCTTTGTACACTAGTTTAGACGACAATTCCCCTTTAGGGTCCAGCCCTCAGTACCCTCACTTGTTTCTCCCTGGGAAAATCATCCACATCGTCGAAGAAAACAGCACAAAAGGGTAGGTGGATCATTTATCCTGGTTCATAAGCCAGGATGTCCCTTGGTAGTCACTCAGTCTTCTCCTGGATGCTGGGAAAAAGCTGCAGTTTGGTGAAGTGGTTCTGGCTTAGAAACCAGGAGACAGTGAGTTCTAGTCCCGCCTTAGCCCTGAAAGCCAGTTGGGTGAGTTTGGAACATTCACCAGGAGACTCTGAGTTCTAGTCCCGCCTTAGCCATGAAAGCCAGCTGGGTGACTTTGAGCCAATCACCAGGAGATGGTGAGTTCTAGTCCCGCCTTAGCCCTGAAAGCCAGTTGGGTGACTTTGAGCCAATCACCAGGAGACTGTGATAAAATTTTGCCTTTGGGAATCCTTTCCATATTTTGTTCTGTATTAGTTAGGAATATGGAAAAATTGCTTTGAAATGTTCCAGCCGTAATATTTTCCAAAGCTTCCCAGTTTATTTGTTTTTAGTGTGAAGGGCCTGTCTCAATGTTCTATTGAGCTTATCCATTTGGTTTCCAACTTGAAGCCCTTCTAAGATCTCAGTAGAAGAGAAAATTCGGAGCTCGGGGTTGAACTGTGTGGCCCTTGGTGCTCTCTGAACTTGGTGGTTTTCTTGCAGACGTTTCATTACCCAGCTAGGTAACATCATCAGTGTTAGAAAGGAGTGGGGCTTGCTCTGTGTTTAATTAATTAAGTTCCTTAATTAAGTTGTGTGATTGGTAGTTCCTTGATTGGGGTGGCCTGTTTCATCCCTGAGTTTGCAAAAGTTTGCATGAAAAAAATTGCACCCAAGTGTTAATAATATCCAGAACATGATGACTTACTAAGTATTCCTGTGAGGGAACAAAAACATATTTAAATAAGGCATAGAATCATAGACCTCCAATTCAGCATTGACATTGTCTTCTTTTGCAGCTGGTTCTCTTCTGAAGTCAAGTATTCAGCCAGCTGGTCGCGAGAAACTGCCTTTGGTAGTATTTTAATCAGCCCCAAGATGATCACCGATCATTGGCCAGATATAGTCCTCAGAGCTCTCCACAGCTTGGTCCAAACCGATACATCTTGCATTTCGTGTCGATCCCAAGGTGAAGCTTTCTGAATGTTGTATAATGGCAGAGATGGACAAGCACAACCTGACTGTGTCCCAGGTGTTCACAAGGACAGCCTTTAGCAGTTCAGCTGCGTGTGTCTAAAAGCAGAAACCAGAGAAAGATCTTCAGATAGTTCTGGATGTCCGACCACCTTAGGTTGGGGTAACGTCCTTCTGGACTGCTTGTAACGGACTGAGATGATTCGTGTTGAAAGATGTGATTTCATGGAAGTTTTAATAGGTCACATCTGCCCAGGGACTGTGGTGACTGAGAAGAACCCAACTGATGGAAAGTGGTGGTTGATGTGCTCCTGAAGACCGTTTAGATCCATCTGATCTGCTACATGTTTTTCTAAGCACATTATGTGTCGTCAAACCAATTCCCAGGTGGCATAGTGACACCTGACTGCAGGGTTTACGAAGTACTTGTAAATGTGTAAGTAAATCAGGAATGTTGGTGAAAATTAGCTTCAAGACTTCGCCTGTTTTAGAGATACGCACTAATGATGATGTTTCTGCAGATGATCAGAAATGTCTTGATTTTCTTTCTTTCTTTCTTGAAAGGAATGAGCATTTTAGATGCTTTTCACTGACGGACCTCTTATTCTTGGGTATCTGTGCAATGACGTCTGTTTTTGTTTACAGTTCTTTTTAACACTGCTGAATGTGCAATTAATGATAGAAAATTTAAAAGCCATGGTCTTCGGTTCGTGTCAGCACAAACCAGAAAGATCATTTGAGCTCTGTATCAATAATTTTTTTGGGGAAAAACAATCTTTGCTTTCTCTATAGAGCTGATAAAAGTTTGGCGTGATTGTCTAAGAAACAAATCCAGATCAAGTTGATTAGAGGATTCTTCAAAACTAATTGCTGTCCTAATGGTGGTTAGTACCTTTTTAGGTGATGTTTTTGGATAGATCTAGTAGGAGGGAAATAGGCTAATTTTTAACGCATTCGCTTCCTGGAAAAATTACGCAAATCCAGGAATGTACATGCTATTAAAAACAAATGTATTTCTGATCTGGAAGCGAACTAAATTTGAATTTGGCATTCCTTTTTAATCTCAGTCTGCTTTCAGTGGCAAATAAGAAGCAGGTCAGTTAATGGGCTTAAAAAACCCATCCAGATTGAAGTACAGGTAGTCCTCGACTTACGACCACAATTGGAAACAGAATCTCTTGTTGCTAAGCAAGGCAATTGAGTTGCGCCCAATTTTGAAATCTTTTTTTTTTTTTTTTGCCATGGTTAAGTGAATCATGCGGACATTAAGTGAATCTGGCTTACCCCTTTGGCTTTGCTGGTTGGAAGGCAGTTGGGAAGTCACAAGTGGCGATCACATCAACCAGGATGCTGCAATTGTCCTAAATAACATGACAATTGCCAAGCACCCAAATTCCCACAATCATGATGACATGATTGTGGGAATGCTGCAATGGTTAAGTGCAGGGACCAGTTTTAATTGTTTTTCAGTGTAACTTTGACTGCTAAGCAAATGGTTGTTAAGTCAAGGACCGCCTTTAAGGCCAATACAGAATTCCAGAGTTAAGATTTGAAAAATTAAGTGTTTTATATATATACTTTCTCACACACATATTAATATTTGGTGCCTATTTGGTATGTCTTCCATTAAGCTAATGTGGATTAGTTTAAACTAATGTGAAACTGACTAGTTTTTTTATCAGTTTTATCTACCATTATTCATGCTATACAAGAGTGTTATGGGCTCAGTTTGCATTGGGCAATTTTAAAGAGTCTCTCACGAAAGAGGGGTCTCTCCCCTCCCCAAAAATGGGTCAAATATCTACAGTCGGCTCCCTAAAGCTTGCTGATGACATTTTTGGCTCCATAAGCAATGTTTCTGCATAAAAGGGACTTTGTTGGAAGAATAGATAAAAAGTGGCATTCTGGACATTGTCCCTGTTGTGTTTAGCAAATGCACAAAATTATGGAAGGGGTCTAGCGATGACCGTTGGCCTAAGCATCATCTATAGATAACATCCCAATATTTCTCCCCCCCCCCCCTAAAAAGAAGTTTCCACCCGATCAGCTTGGTGTGTTTTCTCCTTTCAGGGTCATAAACAGGAGGATTCATGGCAGTGTCATAACCAGACACTGCTGACATGAGAAGTTGTACAGGAAAAGTCACAAGAGTTGCCTTCCATATTGGTTAGACCGGTGTTTCTCAACTCTAGCAACTCTAAGATGGGTGGACTTCAACTTCCAGAATTCCCTAGCCAGCCCTGGGGAATTCTGGGAGTTGAAGTCCAAACATCTTAAGAATTGCTAGAGTCGAGAATCAGTGAATTGACTGAAACAATTTTCCGGCAGCTACACATATCACCGCAATCTTATAAAGAAAATACCAGCATATGGGTAGTCCTTGACATACGACCACAATTGAGCCCAAACGTCGTGTTGCGAAGACTTAATTTCCCCCCATCTTCTGACCTTTCTTGCCACAGTTGTTAAGTGAAACACTGCAGTTGTTAAGTTAGTAACACAATTGTTAAGTGAATGTAGCTTCCCCGTTGACTTTGCTTGTCAGAAGGTCGCAAAAGGGGATCACATGACCCCGGGACGCTGCAACCGTCATAAATAGGAATCAGTTGCCAAGTGTCCGAATTTTGATCATTTGATCATGGGGATTTGCAACGGTCGCAGGAAAAATGGTCATAAGTCACTTTTTCAGTGCCAATGTAACTTCCAACGGCCACTAAATGAACTTTTGTAAGTGGAGGATTAGCTGTAGGGTTTTTTTTTTAATTAGGAAGCAAGAAAAACAAAACCAGAGTGCGTTAAGAGGCAGGGAAACAAACCACAGTACAAAGCTCCAGTCCTGTTGTGTATCTGCACAACCGGCACAAAGAATTTAACCCATGAGGTACTTAAATTCCCATTGCTGGGGATAAGAGTCCTGCAACAGGATGGCACATTTGACACCCACCAATGCAACTCACGGAGTCCAAACTGTAACCCGGGTGTGATTTAAGAATTTATTAAGTCATACATGCAAAACAGACTGCTAACTTGCATTACCAAAAAAGATCCAATGTAAAAACTTCACAATCTTGCAAACTCCATTTATATATATTTATATTTATATATATATATGTATATGTATATATTTGTTTTAGTGATTGAAAGGGGAGGGATCGTGTTCTTGCCAGCATGTGACGTACAGAACCTCACAGGCCTGATTACCGTTATTAGACCGGGTTCCTGAAAATGTTACAACGAGCCATGTCAGTGTTAGTAAAATTAATACAGCTTCAGGATACCTGGCAGATAAAGAGACATTAGCCAGAGGGGGAAAGTGGGGTGAAATACTATATATAAAAAAGTGGTTGATCAGCTGCCCTTGATTTTTACACCAAGTTATCTTCAAGAGTGAAGAAAGCCTTTTAAACCATGTACATAATTAGGACAAGGAGGAAAATAAAAGACAGAAGGCTATGTTTGACTACTCTATCTTATCAAAAAAATAAGTGGCTAATACAAATTTTTTTAAAATGCTTTAAAATACAAATTAATATTGCTCAGGAGGAGATTCTATAAGAAAAGCATCCAGCAAGAACATGTGGGAGAGGACCAGCTCAAAATTGTAATAAGCTTAAAGTCCCACCAGAATAATATGAACAAATACTCTAGAAAAAATTCCAACCTGCTGTTCAGCTTGTTCATTAGCTGCAGAAGGGAGGATTCCTTTTGTGGGTTTTTAATCGTACAAGAGAGAGAAAAAATATCCCCTTGGTTTTAAACTAGTGTGTTGACAATGTAGTGTAAATTTGATCTTTACAGTGTTCAAAATACTGTCTGGCCGTTTCCGTTGACCAAGTTAGTCGTCTTTCCTCCGAGAAAATAGTTATTCTGCCGTGAAGGAAGACAAATACATTTCGAGAGGAAAAAAATAGCTTTAATCACAGACCTTAGTAGATTTGAGATATATATAGATATATATATATATATTTTTTAAAAAAAGGGAAGGGTTAATCTGGAGTTTTCAATTATTGCATTTGTTCAAGCATGAAAAGATGGGTGTAAAGAAGCTGTCGGATAAACGAGTGCATTTTTAGACAGCAATGGGGTTTTTTTTCTTCCTGGGAAAACCCGATTAAAGTGTTGCAACTGCTAATAAAACGTTAGTATTTTTTAAAGACACCTGCCTGACTTTGAAAGAAAAGAAAAAAGAAAAAAAAAAAAGACAGGCCTGGTGGCTTCACGTAACAACGCACAGCAATCCAAGAAGAGTAAGGAGCAGAAAGTTTGGCAACAGTTGATTGATTAAGCGGAGCGAAAAAGGGGTGGGGGAGAAATAAGGCCTTTATATAAGTTTGTCTTTTTTTTAAAAAAAAAAGGGGAGAAGGAAGAAGCTAACTTTTTTAAACAAAGGGAAATATGTAAGATGGCAGTTTAAGATAACCTGAAGGGGAGACAACCAATTAAAAAAAAAAAAAACAAACGCAGGAATGCTCCGTTATTCCAAGCAAAGCACAAAAGGTTTTTTTTTTTGGGGGGGGGACAGCAGAAGCGGCATTAGAGCAGCAAGCATTTTCTCTTCCTCTTCTTTACTGGCGGGGGGCACAGAACGGCTCGGATGGCTTCGTCGAAGACTGTCTTGAGGCCCCGCTGCGTAAGCGCTGAGCATTCTAGGTATTTGACTGCACCTACGAAAAGGAAAGACCAGTTGGCTGAGGAATACACGAATCCCCAAATCCTAAAATTAAAAAGCAGCAGCAGCATTCCTGGCAGTAGGAGAGCAAAGAGACTGCAATGTGCAGCCTCACAAAAGGATTTAAATCATCTCATTTCGTCTGTCTGTCTACCAATCTTCTCTCTTTCTTTCGTCTGTCATCTTATCAATCCATCTCATCTATCATTTATCTAATCTATCAAGCCAATTATCATACATTTTTCTCTTATCTATCATCATCAGCTGGACTGAGGGCAGACACCACCTCTCCCCCTTGTTCTCTGCTTTCTACCTGTTTTATCTTTTTGGGGGGGGGAAATCATATAGTTGTATTTCTCGCTGTGTCCTCTTTTATTGTTTATTGTTCTATTATTTTACTTCTGTTCACTCTCTTTTCATTTCTTCCTTTTTATTGTTTGTAAAACGCCTAGAGTAGCCCAATGGCGAGATAAGTGGCAAATAAATTTAAATACATAAATCTATTCATCCATATCTATTTATCGCCCTATCCCATCTATCTCATCTATCAATCTCTAACCCAGTGGTTCCCAAAGTGGGCGGTACCGCCCCCTGGGGGGCGGTGGGATGACTTAGGGGGGTGCTAAGAGGGGCAAGGGGGGCGCGCACCTATGGACGCTTCCCGGCCCGCAAAGGTCCCGGAGCCCAAGCCGGGAAAGCGAGAGGGGCGGGGGCGGTGGCAACCGCACTCCGGCAGCGTCGCATCCCCTGTCATGTGCCATCCGGGAGCACGGTCTCCGGGCTGGCGGGGGCTTTCGCGGGCATGCAGAAAGTGGAGAGCTGGCAGATGGGCGTGCCGGGTGGTCTCTGAGCCTTGCCAGGAAGGTAAGCCGAGCGCCGGCCGGGCCCACGCACTCCCGTAAAAGAAAGAAAGATGTTAGGAAGGAAGAAAGACAGAAATAAAGGAAAGAAAGAAAGAGGGAAGGAAGGAAGACAGACAGAAAGAAAGATGGAAGGAAGGAAGACAGACAGAAAGACAGAGAAAGAAAGAGAGAGAGAAAGAAAGACAGACAGAAAGAAAGAAAGAGAAAGAAAGAAAGAAAAAGAAAAAGAAAGAAAGAAAGAAAGAAAGAAAGAGAGAAAGAAAGAAAGAAAGAAAGAAAGAAAT
>QLTV01001351.1:288557-317599 GCA_003457575.1 Thermophis baileyi | reverse complement strand
ATTCATACAAGAAAATCAACAGAGCTAGAAAGACAGAAAAAAAGATAAAAAGATGGTAGGAAGGAAGGAAGGAAGACAAAAAGAAAGAGAAAGAAAGAAAGATGGTAGGAAGGAAGGTAGAAAGAAAGAAAAAGAAAGAAAGAAGGGGGGAAGGGAGGGAAGGAAGAAAGAAAGAACGAAAGAAAGACTTATGACCACAAATGAGCCCAAAATTTTGGTTGCTAAGCAAGAGCGTTGTTAAGTGAGTTTCACCACATTTTACAAGTTGGCCATGCCCACCCGGTCACCTGACCACCAAACCACGCCCACCCGAAGGGGGTGGGGTGGGGGGCACTCAGGATGAGTTTGTAGCACCAAGGGGGCGGTGGACTGAAAAAGTTTGGGAACCACTGCTCTAACCTATCATTTTTTTCTCATCTATCTATCCATCTCATCTAACGTATCTATTTATTTAACTCTGTATCTCATCTATCTATCATCGTTCAATCAATTTATCTTATTTTTTTAAAAGGTATGGACTCCCAACTCCCAGAATTCCAATTCCCCAGCCAGGAATTCTGGGAGTTGGGAGTCCATCCCTTTTAAAGAGACAATGGAATTCTGGGAGTTGAAGTCTACACCTCTTAAAAGTTGCCAACCTTGGAAAACGCTGCTCTTACAGTCTCTCAATCCGAAGAGTCTCTAACAAATAGCCCTCCGAATGGGCCACAGGCTTACCGATCTCCTTCGCCATGGCAAGGCCTTGTGGGTAGGTGATCGGCGTCAGCTTCTTCTCCTTGAGTTTTTCGATAGTGTCTTTGTCATCTCGGAGATCAAGTTTGGTTCCCACTAGGATGATGGGGGTATTGGGGCAGTGGTGTCGCACCTCTGGATACCACTGCAGAAAAAGGGGGAAATTGTCAAGTTGTTCTGCCTGAAAAATCAACTCTGTCAAAAGAGATTTCCCACCAATGAGCCAGAGTCTTAAGGCATGCCTACCGTACTAATGGGGCACACCACTGCTTCAAAAAACAACCCACCAACAAACTAATGTAAACAAAAGGAAGCAGAACAAGTAGAGCTGTATTTCACCATGAGCTTGACTGACAGTCCATGACAAGAAAAATAACTTTTGCCACTGGCTTTTACCTTTAATGTTAAACAGAGTGGCAAGCAGGATACCGGCTCCATTTCCAAAACGATTTCCGACATTTATAAAGCCACATTTTGCTATTCACTGAACTCCTTGGCTGATTCATTTTTCTGCTATTAATAGCCTAGGTCTCTCTCAAAAGGAGGGGAAGAGAAACAATAAAAGATGTTTTTTACTCACCTTTGCACGGACATTTTCGAAGGATGCTGGGCTCACAAGGGAAAAGCAAATTAAGAACACATCCTGCAAAACAACATCAACAGAACCTCAGTCTCCAGGGGGTTTGACAAGGTTTTCACATAACCTAGCTCCACCGAGGAGTTCTAATTACCAAGAAAGAGCAATTTTGAGCTGGCAGGATAGGATATGTCAAAATTATGCTTCTTTGGCATTCAAAATGGTATTAAATACTAGCAGACAAGAAATGCTACAAGAATGAAAGGACCCATCAAATGGGTGACTTAGTCCTTTACCCTATTCCATATGAGTTTCTGTCTTAAAAAGTTACTGATTCCTTCTCTACTGCATATATTTTTATTTATTTATATCCCACCTTTATTATTTTAATAACTCAAGGCAGCTAGCATAGCTAATACTCCTCCTTCCTCCTCCTATTTTCTCCACAACGACATCCCTGTAAAATGGGCTGGGCTGGGCTGAGAGAGAGGCCCAAAGTCACCCAGCTGGCTTTCATGCCTAAGGTGGGACTAGAACTCACCGTCTCCTAGTGATTGGCCCAAGGTTACCCACCTGGCTTTCATACCTAAGACGGGACTAGAACTCACAGTCTCCTGGTTTCTAGCCTGGTGCCTTCACCACTAAACCAAACTGCATTTGGGCTGCACACTGTGTTAAATCACAGTTAGTTGCCCTCACTTCCACGTTCTGTAAAGTGTCAGCCACTCAGCCAATATTCAAGTTTTCTTTTAACGCCACCCGCAACTTGAAAGGAAAATAATCTCCCAACATTTGCTCCAGACCAAGTCCGTGATTAGCCCACCATTCACAAACGCCATTTCTCAAACATCCCTAGGCTTACACCACGTCTTCCCCTGCACATCGAAGGCTGGGCTGCTACAAATCAGAGAACCGTCTGGCATGTTAGTTGATTGAGCTGCAGCTCTAGGCCACGGGAGAGGTCAGCTCCTGAGGCCTTCCCAGTTAGGCATTTGCAACCGTAATTAACCATGCATCCAGATAATGGGTGGAAAATTGGTGGAAAGTATGCATGCGCCCATAGTCCCCCAACAGCTCCTCTCACTGGCTGGCTAGGTGGCTCCTGCCCATCATTCCCAGCCCCTTTGAAGGAAGTGGCTTTTGTAAATGCTTGGATTTAAATGCTTATTCAGGAACAATTACCTAGAGCAGGGGTGCCCAACCGTGGCTATTTTAAGACCTATGGGTTTCAACTCCCAGAATTCCCCAGCCAGCAGAGTTGAAGTCCATAGGTTTTAAAGTGGCCAAAGTTGGAGGCCCCTGACTTAAGAGTGATAGGAAGCTGCCGGAGGAGAGGAAGCCAAGTTTTAGAGCTGCAGAAGCGGCAAAGAGGAAGACACAGGGCACCGAAAAGCGCTTGGGACGTAATGGATGAAAGCGTTACATACGCAGAGTGGCTGCCGCTTCCCACTGGGACTTAAATCCTTACCATTCGTTCTTTCAACCTAGTAATAGCACGAGACAATTTGGGTTAATGTTAGGAGACGCCGGAAAAGACGCTCTATGCACATTGGCGGAAAGCGGGCGCAACGTTCCCAGGATTTTACAGCTTCGGAACTGCAAGGGATCGGATCTGAGGACTGAAGCGGCCCACGGTTTTCCTTCCAAATTCCTTTGCTTGTAGAAAACTAGCCCAGAGAGGAACTTATTTGAGCCTCAACTGTTCTGCAGGGAAGATTTCCTACATGAATGGAATATTTCCATGTGGGTGTTGCTGGTTTTCTCCCCACCGAGAAATGTTTCTGTACTTAGCAATGTTCAAAAGTTTAAGTCCAAAGGGGAAGAGTTTAGAAGAAAACCACAAAAAAACTGAACATTTAATGTGACTTATATATTGTCCATTGGGCTTCTTTCTGGTAAACCCTGTGTGTGTGTGTGTGTGTGTGTGTGTGTGTGTGTGCGCGCGCGCAAATGTGTGACCATTTCTGGGGGGATTTCCCCCCCCCCAAGTACTTGCTTCTGAAATTTAATACAACTTTGACCAAACCTCTTTACAAAAAGATTACAAAACTTTCTAACAGCTGGAGGCACCTAAGATCCTTCTCCAGTAACATCTGGCTCAAGATATCACCTTATCCTGAGGTTATATGTTTCTGCGGGATCTCGTTATGCAATGTGGAGAGAGGTATCTTACAATATGAAAAGTGTGGTGAATGTAGCCTGGGTTCCCAGGAAGGAGGGGTTGACTTCCAGAGAAGCAAGAGACAATGCAGTTCAGATAGTTGGTGTGTGAGAGAAAGCGGGTGAAAACAGCACCTCCCTAACTTCCCAGGGTATATGCTTGGTGTAACCTCGGCAACTTTAAGCCCTGTGGATTTCAACTCCCAGAATTCCCCAAATCCCATCTAAGATCTACAGCAATATATGTGTAGGGTTGCTGCTTTTGGTAGAGTTGCTTGTTTCAGTTGTTGCTGGCTGGGGGATTCTGGGAGCTGAAGTCCACAGGTCTTAAAAGTTGCTGAGGTTAGTCACTCCTGCTTTATGGGAATAGCAGCAGGTTTTAGTCTGGCAAGGTTCTGTCTATAGGTGAGGCACAATAAAGACGTTGGCTTAGCAGAATGACAATGTGTTTTTCTTGGTTTTTGGAGCCCGACACAAATGCTTTTTCAGCAATCTTAGAAAACAACTGTGGCTGGCAAGTTATTCAACTCTCCTTTGTTTTTGAGCCTATTAACAAAGGAGGACGGGAGAGGCACCACAATGGCTCCTGCGCTCACTTCGGAGGTGTGTTTTCCCCCTCGTCATTTGATTGCTGTCCCAGATAAATCCCGCTTCTCTGGAACAAAGAAGTCTTTTTTTTCCCTTTTCTGGCAGTTTTTGTTGGAAGCAGTGAAGCCGTCAACAAAGGGCTCTTGCCGAACTCGCTCTTTCGCAAAGCCAAAACAGGTCACAAGAAACTGACTTCCCGGAGTTGTACGTGTAAAACGGTTAGTGAGCAAGCGAAGAAGGAGGAAAGAAATGTCCAGAGAACTGAACAGCTGAGCATTTTCACTGGAGGGGTGGCAAGGGGAGGGGGAAACCCCCCCCCGAATCGATTGAAGAGCCAAGAAAGGACCTCAATCTCTTTGTGGGAAGTGTGTTAATTATTTTGGTTAGTTTTGAGGACAGTAAGCTCAGGGCAAAGCCATAAGGAGAAGCAGGAAGAAATACCTGGATCACAGGTGCGCAGTTTGGCCCATTCTGATAAACAAAATATTGTGACTCACGAAAGCAAAGTTAAATTCAGGGTAGGTCTAGAACAAGCTTCACTGGACATTGGAGAACAAACCTTGATGGCCATAAAGGTGTTAACATATTTGTGTGGCCTTGTGTGTGCTTTGTGTGCTTTGAGGCACAGGGTTAGCTTATAAATTGTGTGTGCTTTTGCTTTGGTTGTGATTTTACAGGTCGCTCTGCGAGGTGGGCAGATCCTAAATTTGACGGATAAAATGAACAGAGTTCTTGAATTTATCTAATTGCAATCAAGTCTTGGAAAAACACACTTTTCGCACAACAAGGGCTCCCTTAACTTGCCATGGTGAAGTGGGAAAACTTCACCAAAACAACTCTAGCTAGTTTCTCACTTTGAAAGACAAAAAAAATGGCAAGAACTATGCTGTAAAGAGACTTTTATGCTGTAAAGTCCACTAGTTTGAAAGCAAATAGATCAGGGGCATGCGCTGGCTAGGGAATTCTGGGAGTTGAAGTCCACAAGTCTTCACGTTGCCAAGGTTGTAGAACCCTGAAGTAGATAACTCCAGTTCCTCCTCCTCCTCCCTCTTAAATCCCAGAATGAAGAGATGGGAGCCAACAGGGCATCAATCTGCATCACACAGGTCAGCTGTCAATAAAACCTCGCTCCGAATGCTGCCGTTTAAAGCCATTCAAGTCATCTCATTTTAGTGTCATCCGGGAAAGACTACCTAATAGATTCATTTAATGTAGGGCCTCGGTCACCATTCCTCTCTCAAAGCCAACATTGTCCTTAGCAATGGGAGTGTCAGACTGGGCCTGAATAGCCAGAACAAAGCCAGCTTTTCTTTTTTTTTTTTTTTTGGCAAAACAGTGTTGATGAAACTCTTTGGCCTCCTCCGAGGGTAGATTTGATGGATCACTGGGTCTTTTTCTGTTGTTAGTTTTCTATGTTTCCTAGATCTATTAATTCACTGGGATCTGATTTTCCTTATGTTCTGGGCACAATACAGGTGGCCCCACAACTTACAACCACAATTGAGCCCAGAATTTATGTGGCTAAGTGAGAAATTTGTTTGAGTTTTGCCTCATTTTACGACTTTTCTTGCCACGTTTGTGAAGCGAATCACTGCAGGTGTTAAATTAGGAACAGGGTTGGGAAGTGAATCTGGCTTCCTCATTGACTTGGCTTGTCGGGGTGTGTGTGTCACAAAATGTGATCACGTGACCTGAGGACACCGCAACCGTCATAACTGTGAACCAATCATCAAGCATCCTAAATCACGTGACCATAGGGATGCTGCAATGGTCATAAGCGTGAAAAACGGTCATAAGTCATAACTCTTTTCAGTGCCGTTGTACCTTCGAACGGTCCCTAAACGAACTGTTGTAAATAGAGGACTACCTGGACTATTACTATCCAGCTTGGCCTATGGTCCAACACTAAATTAAAGCCTTAAATAGGTCAGCCATGGGGCCAATGGACAATTTTGTTGGAGGGCGCAAGCAACAGATCCAGAACACCTCTGCATGTTCAAAGGGTTAGCAAGAAGCAATTCATGACAGCAAAGAGAGGGAAAGCAGTCACATTCAAGGGAAGCTTCTCGTTCCAAGCCCTTGGATATTAAAGATTGATTTCTGGCAGTTTACTGGAAACTCCACAAATCCCAGAATCGCACTAGGCTGCTGGAGAAGGAGAAAGAATGGTTTGAGCATAAGACTTATGGCTCTCGCAGGGCAGGAAGGATTACTAGAGTGACATGGGAACTACGACGCTGGTTTGCAAGGGACTGTGACAGTGGGTTAGTTCAGGGCCTCCCAGCCTCTGGGCCCTGGACCGGTTCCGGGCCGCAGCCTGTTGGGAACCAGGCCACACAAGCAGTGGGCGAGTGAGCAAAGCTTTATCTGGCATGTGGGGGAACTAGGTTGCAGGTGAAACCATCCCCTCCCCCCCCCAGGTCCGTGGAAAAATTGTCTTCCACAAAACCGGTCCCTGGTGCCAGAAAGTTGGGGACCGATGGGATAGTTCATTTTACATTAGAGCTAGAAGCTTCTCTGACTGTCAGCAAGTCTGTAAGAAGAAGAGGCGGACGACTCTGCCACCGTGTAAAGCTTACTGTTTGTGGGTAAGACAACGGGCGTAGTCTGTCGTAGTCTTCTTGTCCAGCAGTATCCCACAAGCCCAGGTTGACCGGCTTCCCATCCACCATCACATTGGCAGAGTAGTTGTCAAATCTGGCAGGGAACACGAAACAATTAGCACTTTCTTACCACGCTCTGAGGTTCTGCTTGAAACAGAAAGAAATGAAATCTCAATCTAGCACTGATGATGTTACTTGGTTGGGTTATGAAACGTCTGCAAGAAAACAGGCAAGCTCAGAGAACACCAAGGAGCCCTCAATGCCAACTTTGGGTTGCAATGTTAAGGCTCGTTTAAGTACCGTATTTTTCGGAGTATAAGACGCACCTTTCCCCCCCCAAAAAAGAGGGTGAAAATCTGGGTGCGTCTTATACTCCAAATGTAGCCCCGCCAAGCCTCTGAAACGGAGGTTTCAGAGGCAGGAAAAAAAAAGCAAGGCACAGAGCTCACAACTAACGAACCTGTTGCTAAAATTCACCTCTGAGAACAGCTGATTGGGGGTATTCCAGGAGCAGGATCCACCAGCTAATCAGCTTTTTTCTTATTTTCCTCCCCAAAAACTAAGGTGCGTCTTATACTCCGGTGCATCTTATACTCCGAAAAATACGGTAGTTTGTTATGGTTTAGTCTACTTCAAAAAGCGATTGTGGTTTTAGGTTTTTAATCCGTGGTGAAGAAAGTTGGAAGTGATTTTCTATTCTATAGCTTTTTCCCTACCCTTCCTTTTCTTCTTTTCAATTCTTTTTTTAAAAACACTTTTCTAAATCTTAACAACAACAACAAAAACAGCAGCACATTCTCTTCAAAGCCAGCCCAGGTCAGAGTACATTCAGATTAAAACAATACCTCTGTAAGAGGTTTAAGCCCAAGTAAGGAATGTGGCTTCCCCTTTAAATGATAAAACGAAGAGAAACTGCCATCTTAAAAGATTAGTAATTTTATATTCTCAAAGTTGACTGGTCTGTGAAATCTTGTGTCTTTCAGACGCTGAAGTCTTGTTCCCTCCCCACCACAAGTTTTTTCTCTCTCTCCAAAAACTGGCAAGGTGCTTCTGTAATTCAACATTGTGATATTTCTGCGTTTTTAAAAAAGTACTTTATTATAGTAACCTGCAAGATTAATTTAAATGAATGCAGGATTATTTCAACGTCTTAAAATAGCGCCAGTATTTCAGCACACGGGGCCCACGGCACAGGAAACCTCTCCCAAATGAGTTATGTTAAAACAAATGATAACAATGTTGGATTTCAGTCAACAGATGCTGCTCAAGAATCCTCAGGCATTGCAAACTTCTGACATGCTTTTTAAAAAAAATTTATTTTACAATTTATATTTTTTTTTGCGAACTACTCAGAGTCATGGGGAGTTAGGCAGGGAGCAAACTGAATAAATAACATAAATGCTAATTTTCCAGAGATGGAGAGCAATTGCAAAGACACTTACTTATTCTGTAACCCAAAAAATATTTGTGCCAAAAATACTACTTAAAGCACAGCTCCTCTATTATAAAGCAACCCAATCAAGTCTCTGTGATCTTTTTAACACTTAAAAATGATCAAAAGAAAAATTAAATACTCACACAGTTGGTATATATTCTCCAGGAAATGCATTGGTTGTGTAACTGATGAGTAGGCATGTTTTACCTACAGCACTGTGAAAGAGAGGGGGGGGGGGGAAATCACCATAAGAAATTATTCATGTGGTGGAGATAACAAGGAAGCCATTCAGCAGAGAAAATTAGCTGTTTATTAGTACTTGAGTTTAAACAAGATAAATCTAATCCTTTAACTGCTATATATTTATGATTTATTTCTGCCAAGTTAGATAAAGGATTCAAAGTCTTTAAAATGCATACTTGGCTGAACTCATGCTTCAAATACACCTCTCTTACAGACTGCTAATTTGCAGACCAGACATGCTAGCGTTCCACAAACACAGAACAGTGACACTCGATTTTGTGAATTTTCTAGAAGCACGCAGATGGCCGTTATGGAGGGCTGGATACTGGGTGGAGTTCTGAGATCTTTCTGCAACGTTCATTCAAGTTCTGAAGCCAGAATTTGTCATCCCAGCTTTGGGTTATTAGACCTTTTTAATTTTCTTAACCTGCTGGTGGACTGTGATTTCTGGGGTTTGCAAAGCCTGGTGCGTCAATTTTTAAAGCAGAATGTCTGTTTTGAAAGAAGAGTTACTTCCTGCGAGGCACGTGGTGGGCTCCAGTGACTTAGCGTGCACTGCTGTGCATTTGAAGCCGTGAAGCCTAAATTGATGGAACAAATGGCATTTCGTGTGGCAGGGAGAAAAGAGCCTCACCACAGGGGGAGAAGCATATCAGCACCAGAGTTAAGAAAAACCACCCACAAGCACACCAACTGTTTTAGGAGAACTCATGCTTGAGCTTTTTACTTTCCAGGTCAGAGAGGACGGAATTCAAGTAGGGCCTCATGAATTGGTTCACTTCTCCTGGTAGTGAAAGGAGAGAGAAAACAATGGAAAGAGAACACTTGTGCTATTTTCATCAACCAGTCCTACAGAGGCCAGGCCAAAGTCCCCTTGAATGCACTGTGAACGCACCAGAGTCCTAATTGTACCACTCGGCGTGGACTTTTGAATTACATCATTATTTTAAAGTAATGGATTGACAGAAGTTTTTTTTTTTTAATTACTATTTTTCCTCAGCTAAAACGAGTGAAAAGCACGCCTATGAATATGAATTCAAACATGAGATCTCTGATACAAGAACTGATTGCACTAAAATGAGTGGTTTTGTGTTATGCATCCATTGCTTTCCTCTCCTAATAAAAATTGGATTTTTCAACTGTCCTGAAAAAGAACCCCATTTTCACCTCCAGATAATGTCACATTTTTTCATCTGGGTTTTTTTTTTTTCTGTGGGTGGAAATTTTTAAGTCATTCTGGCATTACTACAAGGCAGCCAGGAATTTTACTTCAAAATAAAAAAAAAAAAAAAAACGAATAACTTAAAAAAAAAAAAAAAAAAAAAACAAAAATTGCTAGAAGCTTTGAAAGTGTTTGATTGGGGGGGGGGAGGATAGGTGGGAGGGGTGTCTTAAGCAGAACAATAAAAGGTACACATGTCTCCTTCTGATAGTTTATAGCTGCAGAAGGGAATATTTGTAGCTCGGGGTTGAACTGTCCTCCGTGCTCTATGAGGTGGTTTTCTTGCAGACGTTTCATTACCCAACTAGGTAACATTATCAGTGCCAGAGGGGAATCGGGTTTGCTGTTTTTTTTATCCTTCTAACATTGATGATGCTACCTAATTGGGAAACGTCTGCAAGAAAACAACCTCAGAGAGCACCAAGGGCCCCATAAAGTGTGCCGGGCTATATATTGCAGGTTTCACCAGTGTCCAACGAATGTAGATTAGCTTGCTGTCGCTTTTAACCAGACCTGTTCTTCTTGCCTTGGTTTTAAGATGCTACCTCTGTTCTGAGATTATTATACTGTACCCATAATACCAAATACCAGCAATATCATAACTAAATACATGCGGATTCTTTTCTCCTTCAACCTCTTACATTTTTTGAGTAGCAAATCTGTCTCGGATTTCCTACAAGCCAAGAAACTTTCAGAGCCACTCTGAAGTGTTGAAATGGGGGAATGAAAGGTTTCGGGTCAAGTATAACCGGGCCTTTAAAGCAAGCCTCCTCAGTGCAGCATAGCTGGCTGGAGAATTCTGGGAGTTGAAGTCCACAAGTCTTAAAGTTGCCAAGTTTGAAGACCTCTGTTCTATTCGAAATATCCCGTCTTCGAAGCTTGCTGGCTTTCAGCCTGATGAGTCAGCTCTGTACTCGGTTCCAAGATGAAAAGTTTGATTTACCTAGATTCTGTCATGATCCTCCGGCTCCAGTAAACAGAACGCTTCTTAGGGAAGCCAAGTTTATTTCAGAGAAAAACGATGTCAAATCTGCTGGATGCGTTAACTAGTCAAAGCCCAGAGGAGCTGCACACAAGCCAGAAAAATGCAAGAATACAGAATACTGACTTGTTTAATCCTGCAGAGGTTCCCCCCCCCCCGAACTGGAGCTTGGAATGTCCTACTTGAGGGGGAAAAAGCAGGCTGATTCTGGAATTTCCACAGCCCTGCTTATCAATCTATTTTCCTGGGGCCAGAAATCGCATCGCGCCCCTTCAGAAAACAGGCAATCGTTGCTTACTTCACAATTCACATTCTAGGCCGTTTGTGCCTAAGCTAATTCCGTCAATATGCATGGGACCCGAATTCTCATCATCCACAGCCATTTCAGCCAATGGTTAGGCTAGCTGGAAGTTATGGGAGCTGCAATCAGCACAAATGGATGGTGCTAATCTGGGAACAAATGTTCTGTTAAAAGCTGGCGCTGGGGTACCTCATCAGCTCATGAACCACAATAAAAAGCTGACTGCAGCTCGCACATTTGCACAGACGACAGCCGAGGCTCAAAAAAACAAGCAATGGAGGGCTATAGTATAGGTAGTCCTTGACTTACAACAGTTCGTTTAGTGACCGTTCAAAGTTGCAACGGCACTGAAAAAAGGGACTTAGGACCGTTTTTTCACACTTAGGACCACTGCAGCATCCCCACGGTCACGTGATCAAAATTCAGATGCTTGGCAACTGGCTCATAGTTATGACGGTGGCAGTGTCCCCGGGGTCACGTGATCCCCTTTTGCGACCTTCTGATGAGCAGAGTCAATGGGAAAGCCAGATTCGCTTAACAACCGGGTACATAACTCATCAACTGCAGTGATTCACTTAACAGCAGACGCAAGAATGGTCAGAAAATGGGAAAATTCACTTAACAAGAGAATTTCTGGGCTCGATTGTGGTCGTAAGTCGAGGACTACCTGTATGCATTTCCCTAACCTTGTAGTCACAGTGAGGGCATTATAAACCCCAGCAGGAGGAGGAGGAGCAGCTAATCTGCAAAGCAGAGTTAATGATACACCGCTGGCTAGTGTGATTTTCTGATTTTCCCCTTGCAGGACCGCTAGGAAAATTCCCTTCTTTTGTGTTTGCATCCAGAGTTTTTTCTGAGGGGGGGGGGGAGGAAGAACAGGAAAGGTCGCTCATATATCAAACCTCATTTCCTGGAGCATGAGAGCATGTCAGCTTCTCAGTGAACACAAGAATCATAGAAGGGAATGAATGCCGTATAAATCAGCTTTAAATTACCACTGCTCACATCGGACTAAAAGTTGTGGGAAACTTTTTTAAGTCATTGTCTTGAAGCGATCTGGGGGAAGAGAGGTGGTCTCCTCTGTTGTGAGGGCACGGGAGACAAACACGAGGGTGTCATAAAAGCTGCTCCTGGCACATATGGTTCCAATTGGTGCAGGGAAAGGAAGCAAAAGGGCGTTTCTAAGTAAATAGTTGGGTGTTCTTTCCATTATCATTTTTCCTGTTTCACCTATTAGGTCATTAGGCCAAGAAGAAGAACATGGGGGGCCAGAGCCACAATTTCTGATTTTGGCAATTCTTTACACAAAGCTTTAGAGAGAGTCAGGAATTACCAAGCAACATCTATTTCATCTTTTTAATTTCTCAGAACAGAGTCCACAGCTGTCCTTTGCAATGGTGAAAGGCAGAGAATCCATAAGGCAGTATTTCCCAACCTTGGCAATGTCCAAGTATATGGACTTCAAATCCCAGAATTCTACAGTCTGCAGAGCCATTGCTGAGAATTCTGGGAGCTGAAGCTGAACCCTTGAATTTGCCATGGTTGGGAAGCATTACATTAAGAGTATTTTTAGATTCCTAAAATCCCACCGTTGATCTACATGCTGAGCTAATCCTTCTTAAAGAACACTAGAATTTGGGGGGATAATTTATATTCCACATTATCAAACCTCAACTACTTTTAAATTGTATTCAGTTTACTGGGTGTACTGTTGATCTGTATACTTAATAGCTGAACATGAGCAAAACGAAAAATGCTAACAGCCGGAAACAGATAGCATTAGAAAATCTGCTTATTGGTCATAGAATCTGTGAATTGCAAGGCCCAAGGCTGATAAGGAAGTTTTTATTTTATCCCAGTTTCATTCATAAAGCAAGATTTTTCAAACCGTCCCAAACTCTTCAAGTTGCACATTTTAGGGACTCAGCAAAGATATTATGGTATAAAATAATGCATAAACACAAAAGTAGTAATTACACAATAACTGTTTAATGATGTATTTCCCCTGGGAAACAAAAGCTGCACAGCAGAAAGAACTAAATTTTGTGCACAGCTTTCTCCCATGATAAAAAAGCACCAAATTTAACAAAGAAAATATCTGGTAAATCCTCCTCCACTCTCAAGCCAAATCGAATCAATAAAGGCAGGGCTAGAAAAATATTTTAAATACTTCAGAACTAAACTCATAGTTACGATGCTATCCAGAGCTATTAAAAAAAACCTTAAATTTTAGGCATCATTATTTTACTTTAGGGGTGTGGATGCCTAGACATCTGGAGGATTTTTGAAAGTCATCTGGATCTGAAATTTTCCTCTGGAAAATTAAAAAAACAAACAAAACTTCTGCTTTCCAAAATTCAAAATTCTAAAATGAAGAAATTAAAAATTAAAAACTAAGCCACATTTTCAATGCCTGAATGGCACCATTTCCTCATTCTCAAAGGTAAGTTGCTACTCAAATTTAGTCAGATTGTGGATAAGGTTTCAGGGAAATTTCAGAGTTCAAAATAAATAAAAGGCTTGACTCACTTATGTTAATATTTAAGTTGTGCATAACTACCTCTGTAAAATAGAACATCCACAACTAATCTCACCATGATCCCCCTTAATAAAAAGGAGTGTTCATCTTACTACAGTTCATTTCTTTCCATTTTCAAACTGATTCATCTCAAAAGGCTCCATGCAGGAAGCACAACTTCTCCAAAAATATTTTGGGAACAGGCCAGTTGCTCAAAAGGTCTGGCTTCTTTTTAAAGATAGCTAAAAATAGTCTTAAAATAACTCCAGACTTCGAAAAAAGAAATGTTTCTTTTGTTAACCACAAAACAAAGCGAAGTTTCATATTCTTGGGGAACTACTGAAGAAAGGCAAAAAGCAGCCCAACACAGCACACAACAGCAGTCACTAAAATTTTGGAAGCTCACCCCAAGGATTAGGGATTCTGCCCAAGACACACTTCAACAAAATCTACACAACTCCATGTTTGAGCATTCCAAAGCCTCAGCTGCCTTGATAACTTTTCAAGGGGGGGGGGGAATCTACCCTTTACAAAAGCCAACCATTTTTATATCCAGGGGCATTTACACTGTGTCCACGTAAAAACTCTGGGCTTGCCATAAAAAAAAGGCTCTTTTTAAAGGAATATTTCTCTTGTTTTCCCATCTTAATTCATTCCCCACTTAGAGAACAAACAAAGCCAGGAATCTATTGAGAAACTGCCCCACAGCAAAAGACAAAGGTTTAACCCTTATCTTACAATTCAAGGAGTGCCTTAGGCTTCACTTATTAAAATCAGCTTGATCAGGACAATTGAAATGTACTCACATACGATGCCTAAGGAAACCATAAATCAGGATCAGGGGAAGGAAGAGAAAACAATAACAGGTAGTCCTTGACTTATGACAATTGAGCCCAATTTTTTTTGTTGCTGAGTTAGATAGTTGTTAAGGGAGTTTTGCCCCATTTTACGACCTTTCTTGCCACAGTTGTTAAGTGAATCACTGCAGTTCTTAAACTAGTAACACAGTGGTTAAGTGAATCTGGTTTCCCCCATTGACTTTGCTTGTCAGGTCACAAAAGGGGATCACATGATTCTGGGACATGGCAACTGTCATAAATGTGAGTCTGTTGTCAAGCATCCGAATGTAAATCATGTGACCATGGGGATGCTGCAACACTCATAAGAGTGAAAAGGGACATAACTCACTTTTTTCAGTGCCGTTGTAACTTTGAACGGTCACTAAGCGAACTGTTGTAAGTTGAGGACTACCTGTAATGCTTCAAATGTAGCCAAGCCTGAACACAATGCATGCATATTGTACTTGGGAACCAGCTCCACTGAAGCACACTTATCCGGCAGACAAGTCTACCTAGTTTAACAAAGGTTTATGTAAAGTCTAGGTAGACTTGCTGCAGGCTATTTAGTAACTCACAGAGAAGTCCCAGCTCCCAGGAACAAATTGCAGAGATATCTGGCCTACAATCTTGCACAGACGAAGGAACCAGCTTCAATTAATTGGGTAGTAATGAGACAGGATTTGGAGCAGGGAGACCTAAAGCAGAGTCAAACTTATCCTAGCTCTCCCAAGCTGCCTTCCTAACTTGGCGCTGTGAGCTGGGCTGGCTTGCAAGCCCCCACCGGCCGCACCCAGCGTGATTTTATTGTATCTCATTATAGTAAATTAAATGCCAAAAATTGTAATCCAGCCGGAACAAAGAACATCCCATTGGAGAAGGCTTTTTGAAGTAAAAAAAAAAAAAAAAAAAAAAAAAAAAAAAAAAAAAAAAAAAAAAAAAAAAAAAAAAAAAAAAAAAAAAAAAAAAAAAAAAAAAAAAAAAAAAAAAAAAAAAAAAAAACCAAAAAAACCCCCAGACAATTAAAGAGACATTAAGATCTACATTTCTGGCATTTCCTGTAACTAAAGGTTGAAGAAAAAAAAAGAATGGAAACTCAAGCAAAAGGATGCCCTTCACAAGCTAATGGAAACCCCGCAAAAATTGGGGATGGAGGAGATCAAAGCACAGGTAGTGAAATAAAATTATCCAGATTTGGTGAGAATCACGGGACACACCCCTTTAATAAATACATCACTTTTAAATCCATTTCCAAATCTTTCTGGCAAATAGGTCCATACGTTTCCCTGCCCATCTGGCAATTTTCTTTACCTTCCTCTCCCTAGTCCCAAAAGTGCTTCCCCCCTCCCCCCCCCAAAAAAAGGCAACTGGACTTTTTCTTGATTCCCCCCCCCCTCTGAAAACGTATCCCTTCTCATCCAAGAAGCTTCTTCAGTTCAGTTCAGTAGAACAGAAGAAGCTTCTTGGATGAAGATTTCTTTATTTCAAAAGAAATAAAAGAAAAAGGAAAAAGAAACCAAGGAAGTCCAGTTGCCTTTTAGAAGGAGGAGGAGGAGAAGGAGAAGAGAAAAAGCACTTTTGGGACAACCATGACCTGGATGATGGAGAATCCCCATAGACTCCCAATGCACTTCCATAGTTTCGAGACGTAAAATTGCCCTAAAATAAAGACTACCCTACACAAAATCATACCCACCCCTCCCGGGAAGATTAAAGGGGGGAACCCCACTTTCTGCCCTCCATTGTGGCTCCCCAGCCCATTTAAACACCCCCCGTCCCTTTCAAAGCACTTTTTTTTTTGCATGGAAAAGAAGATATTTCATCCTCACGTCTCTCTGAGAGGAAACCCCTCCCCCATTCCTTTCAGGGTCCATATTCAGGCCTGGGGATGAGGGGGGGGGGCTTGGATTCTCCCCCCCCCGGGCCAGGCTGGACTCCGACTCCCATAAGGCGCAGCCAAGCGCCGGCCGGACGAATCGGCTTCCCTCAGCCCCGGGGGTCGACGCGAGGGGGGCTCCAGCACTCACCCGTCGCCCACCACCACACACTTGATGGCCTGCATCGGGGCGGCTGCTCGGTCGGGGCGAGCGTGGGCGCGAGGAGAGAAAGGAAAGGCCCTCAGCGGCCTCGGCTGTCTCACGGCCTTCGGCTAGCGCTGCTTTCCTCGGAAGGAACCGCAAGGAGGGCCCGGAGAGGAGGCTGAGAAGGGCGGCGGCGGGAGCTGAGGAGGCAACGGCCACCACCCAAAGCGCGGGGCGGGCGACTGAGGCGAGCGCGGAGGAAACAGGAAGCGGCCGCTCCGCTCACTTCCGGCCGCGAGCGAGCGAGCGAACGAGCGACCGCCCTCCCCCCCCGCCTCCTCTCGGGCCCGCCTTCTTCCGGAAGGCCTTCGGACGCCCGATGGGAAGAGGGGGCGGGGTCGAGGCGCTTCGGGAGGCTCCGACGCCCTCCTCGGCCACACCCGGCGCCTGGCGAGTGAAGAACGAACAGGTTTCGGGAAGGCTCGGGTGGCGCGCTCCTCGCCTCGGATTTCGGGTCTTCGGTTAAATCCGTCGATCTTCGCGCTGCGGCGGCGCATTTTCTTTTCGCTCTTGGCGGCTTCGGGTATTGGTCGGTGTCGCACGGGGGCGCCACGTTGGCGGTCTTTTCGTGCTTTTCAGAGTTTATTTATTTGTTTGTCAAACATGTACAAGATAGCAGGTATAGGTATAAACATAAACATAATCAAAGTGAATACAGATAGATGAGGACAATAGGACAGTAGGACAGGGACGGTAGGCACGCTGGTGCGCTTATGCACGCCCCTTACAGACCTCTTAGGAATGGGGTGAGGTCAATGGTAGACAGTCTAAGGTTAAAGTTTTTTGGGTTTGGGGAAGAAACCACAGAGTCAGGTAGTGAATTCCAGGCATTGATCACTCTGTTGCTGAAGTCGTATTTTCTGCAGTCGAGTTTGGAGCGGTTTACATTAAGTTTGTATCTATTGTGTGCTCGTGTATGGGTGGGGTGGAAGGCCCAGAAGTTCAAGGCTTGTGGAATAAGGTATTCTGTTGTGAGTGGAGGAGTGGAGGCCTCTTCTCGTGAAATATTTTTGGACTCTCTCAATTGTGTTAATGTCCGATATGCAGTGCGGGTTCCAGACAGGAGAGCTGTATTCAAGAATTGGTCTAGCAAACGTTTTGTATGCTCTAGTTAGTAGTGTAATGTTGCCAGAGAAGAAGCTACGCAGGATTAAGTTGACTACTCTTAATGCCTTTTTGGCAATGTTGTTACAGTGGGCTTTGGCACTTAGATCATTAGATATGAGTACTCCAAGATCCTTGACAGAATGAGGGTGGTCTACAAGGTCGTGTCCTCCAAGCTTGTATTTTGTGTTCTGATTCTTTTTGCCAATGTGTAAGACAGAGCATTTGTTGATTGAGATTTGAAGTTGCCACTTGTTTGACCATTCTGATACATAGTCAAGGTCTTTCTGAAGGGTAGTAGCATTGTCAGTGGTGTTAAATAGTTTGAAAAAGTAGGGGAAAAGCAGGGGAAAAGGAGGCCGGTTATCCTGCTCAACCTTCGTTTGATCTTATAGCCACTGCAATGGTTACTTTTTCCTATGGTATTACAAAGCAAGCTACGGAAAATGAATTTCTGGAATTGGGGTTGAACCCAGGTTTGACTATGATTGATTAATGCACACTAAGAGTACGCATAGTTTATGAACCTTCATGTTATGTTGATAACGATGCTACTTCCAAGTTTGGTATTGAAACGTCTGTAAGAAAATCATCAAGCTCAGCACCAAGGACCCCATAATTCTCCTCCAAACCCCACTCTCTTGTAGCACTGATGATGTTACCTAGTTTGGTAATAAAATGTCTGCAAGAAAACCACCAAACTCAGCACCAAGGACCCTATAATTCTCCTCCTCCTCCTCCTCCTCCTTCTCCTTCAAACCCTACTCTCTTCTAGATGATGTTACCTAGTTTGGTAATGAAATGTCTGCAAGAATGCCACCAAACTCAGCACCAAGAACATCATAATCCTCCTCCTCCTCCTCCAAACCCTACTCTCTTCTAGCACTGATGATGTTACCTAGTTTGGTAATGAAACGTCTGCAAGAAAACCACCAGGCTCAGACAGCACCAAGGACCCCACATTATTTCTCTAGCAACAATGACCACCTTATGTGCCCCCTTTTTGTATTAATAGTATTTATACTCAGGGTGTGTCTTAACTACATTTGCCAATGAAATGGTACAATGCCATGATTTTTTTTAATAGCACCCTTTGAAACTAGAACAAATTTCTGCACTTGTTTTGCATTAAAACCTCACAAGGAGAATAAAACTTTTAAAGAGATTTAAGCCTAGTGTGTCCGATTGGCATTTGGGGAGACATGATAGCAGTCTTCCAATATTTGAGGGGCTGCCACAGAATGGAAGGGGTCAAGCTATTTTCCAAGGCACCTGAAGGCCAGACAAGGAATAATGGATGGAAACTGATCAAGGAGAGATTCAACCTAGAAATGAGAAGAAATTTTCTGACAGTGAGAACAATCAACCGATGGAACAGAAGTTGCCTTCAGAGGTTGTGGGAACTTCATCACTGGAGGCTTTCAAGAAGAGGTTGGACTGCCATTTGTCAGAAATGGTGTAGGGCCGTGATGGTGAACCTATGGCACGCGTGTCAGAGGTGGCACGTAGAGCCCTCTCTGTGGGCACGCGCGTTGTCGCCAGCTGGTCTTCAGGTTTCCGGCACTCCGGCGCACGTTAAGACCAGCTGGCGTGCCTGAAACCCAAAGACCAGGTGGCTGGCACGCACATGCGCGCACCGGCCAGCTGGTCTTCAGGTTTCTGGTGCGCATGCGCGTTACGGTTTGGGCACTTGGTGCTGAAAAGGTTCGCCATCACTGGTGTAGGGTCTCCTGCTTGGGAGGGGGGTTGGACTAGATGACCTACAAGGTCCCTTCCAACTCTGTTAATCTGTAAGTTATCTGTAAGAACTCAGAGCTTGCTAGGAGAACAATTTAAACATGTATATCTGTTTCTATCATCTTGATCTTTTAATGTGATTTTCAGATTGTTCTCCCCCCCCACTTGCCATATACTGCCCAGAGTCGCTTTTGATGAGATGAGCATCTATACAAATCTGATTAATAAATAACTAATAAACCAGCCAAGTTATAGCTGAATGTGAAACTGGAACAGTTTATGCACTTATATTTATCTTTCCGTATGCCTGGACTCCGAGGTGAAATCGTTCCCGTAACTTAAATCACGTTTTCATTGTTTTACATCAGATGGTCAAACGATAACAAGAAATCACCCAAACTTATGTAAACGAAACTGAATGTCTCAATCATCCTTTATTAGGGGTGGGAAAATTCCCATAAAGTTGGTCCTTATTGTAAGTCTGGCAATGTTATTTCCTCAATTCAAACCTCTCTGAAAGAAGGACAGCTAGTTCTTTCTTCGAAAAAAGGAAATCCGTTTTAAAATACAGCTGGAGCTGTTGCGTAGGGGATTTTTAGCATGGCAACAAAAGGCATGATTAATTTATATGGGTGTGGCTGCCAGAGTAATCCCACTGATGTAATTCTGGAAAAACCGACGCACGTTGCAGAACGCGAAAGAAGAGAGAATAAGATCGGTTTTCACATCACCTCTTGAAAGGTCTATGATTACATTTTAAAGACAAAAAAATGAAGTTATAATTGGTGCTGATGTTTACAGGTTTATGTAAAACATTTTTGTAAATATTTAACGGACCTATGCTTCTATTTTCTCTGTTATTATCGTTAATCTATTCTTATAGAATTCTTTATTGGCCAAGTGTGATTGGACACACAAGGAATTTGTCTTTATTAAATTCATTGAATTATTAAATTTATTAAATTTAAATTGTTAAAATTGATTAAATTATTAAATTCATTCTGGGTTTGGGTGATCCCCTTGTTCCTTTCTATGGACTTGTAAACCTCCTGCTTGATCAATTTTTCTAGCACTTTCCCAAGGATTAAGGTCTCTGTAGGGACCCCCCTTTCTACTTTTTTTTAAAAAAAAAGAAAATTGGAAGTATATTAACTCTTCTCAAACTTTCTGGCGTTTCTCATTTCCAACCAGGAATTCCAAAGATTACAGTCAGGGATTGTGAGATGACATCTGCCAGATCCTTTAGCACAGTGGTTCTCAACCTTCCTAATGGCGCGACACCCGCCCCGCCGCCGTGACCCCCACTCCCTGCCCCCTCGCCGCGTGTGCGTGTTGCCAGGCGAGAAGGGATGAGGTGACAAAGGGGGCGTGGCACCAAGATGGCGGGCTAGCGCGCGAGGCCCTTCCGTCGGCGCCTGCGCATTCGAAGGCCGCCCGTGCGTCGCACCGTCCCCGGGTACTCGTATGTGGACGGATAGAGGAGCGGTGTCTCGGTTCCTAAGACCATCGGAAATATGTGTTTTCCGATGGTCTTAGGCGACCCCTGTGAAAGGGTCATTCGACCCCCAAAGGGGTCGTGACCCACAGGTTGAGAACCGCTCCTTTAGTATCTTGAGATCTGATCCATCTCCCTTCATTCAAAGACGCTTTGGTCTTCTTTCATCACTTCCCTGCCTATGTTGACATACATTTTTCTTGTGTCTTCTTCTCTCCTTGGTGCAAGTTCTAACAAAGTTGACCAAAAGACAGAGGCAAAAAGGGAATTAAGCCTTTCAGCTTGTTCCCTGTCTCCTCCTTGCCATCTTCTCAACCAGTTGACCAACCGTTTTGCATATTTCCTTTTCGTTCTGCACATACCTTTTGGGATGATTCTTCATATTTCTTGCAAGCTTCAGCTCATTCCGAGTCTTGGTCTTCCTGATCCCCTTCTTTGAGATCCAGGCCATTTCCTGATAATCTGCTTTTGTTACATGTCCCTCTTTCTATCTTTGAGGGCCATCCTTTTTGCTTCTTACAGTAGATTATCAGAAAGGTCTTTATGCAACGATACTGATCTTCTCAACGGTCTTCCCTCTTTCTTTCTCTTTGGTATGGTTTCGGTGCCTTAATCCTTTCATTTTTCAGAACATCCAATCCTCATCAACTGTTTCTCTCTTCCAGATCTCCAGCTATGGAATCCTTCTACTTTTTCCCCATTGCTTGTTGAGGTCAACTCTCTTGAAATCCAGAACATTCATCTGGCTAACATCAGTTCTCCATTTTCCAAACTACCAGAAGGCAGGACAAGAAACAATGGATGAAAACTAACCAAGGAGAGAAGCAACCTGGAATTAAGGAGAAATTTCCTAACAGGACAATTAACCAGTGGAACAGAGGTTGCCTTCAGAAGTTGTGGGTGCTTCATCACTGGTGATTTTTAAGAAGAGACTGGACAGCCACTTGTCTCTCCTGCTTGAGCAGGGGGTTGGACTAGAAGATCTCCAAGGTCCCTTCCAGCTCTATTCTCATTGATTGATTGAAATATGGCGACTTCTAAAATTACATGGTCATGTTCTCCCTTCTGTTGATTTCAACTCTCTTGAAAGAAATCCAGAACGTTCATCTGATTAACATCCGTTCTCCCTGCCTGGAATATGGTGAATTCTAAAATCATATGATTTGTTCTCTCAATTGTCCATCAACTTCTACTTCCTGGTAGCCAGTGTAACTCATCCCCTGTTTTCCTTCTTCTTTTTTTTTTGGACAATGAACTGGATGGGAGGGGACTATTGTGATAGAAAGATTGGATTGGTCGAGACGGAGCAGCGCATTGTGACATAGGAATATCATGTCATCGTCACCAACCACAAGATAACATCCCAGTCATCTCTTTGGCTGCATTGCTTTGATCTGTGGACCTCCAGATCTTTGTGCAGGTAGGAGGTGGAGCCTGTAAGACGTGGCTTGGTGGGTCAACAATGAAGGTGGCAAGTCTGCTTCTATCTATTTTGGTTGCCCGGCTCCCCCAGTTGGTGACCGGCCGTTCCTATGGGATCTTCTGTAAAGGATTGACAAGGACTCTCCTCGTCTTCTTTGAACTGGCCTGGAAATTCCGCATCAACTTCTCCTACCTGTATCTGGTCACTTCCATGATATTCAACGTCAGGCTACAGGTAATGTTGGAGGGAGGATTCAGCCCAGGAGCCGAGCATGGTTTATCCCGTTATCTGCTTTAATTTTTGCAATCAACTTGGCTTCACCCATTGTTCCACCCATGGCTTGTGCACAGTGGTGAAATCTAAATTTTTTTCCTACCGGTTCTGTGGGCGTGGCTTGGTGGGGGTCATGTGACTGGGTGGGCGTGGCTAAGTCATGTGACTGGGGGATCAAAAGACAGAAACTCACTTTAACCATGTCCTGCTGGAGCAGGGTTGGACTAGATGACCTCCAGGTCCCTTCCAGCCCTGGATTATCCTCTGAAGCTGCGTCTAGTGCCAGGTTTGTAGTCCTTCCTGCCTCTCCTTTTTCCCTCCCTCCCTCCCTCCCTCCCTCCCTCTCTCTCTTTCTTCTTTCTTTCTTTCTTTCTTTCTTTCTTTCTTTCTTTCTTTCTTTCTTTCTTTTTCTTTCCACCCCCCACCCACCGTTTTTGGCCTAGCAGGCTTCAGGGGGAAAAAAAAGTTCTGAAGATCAGCTGTGCGATGCGCGATCGTCGGAACTTTTTTTTTTCCTTTTCTTTTTTTTAGCATTTTTTCCTACCGGTTCTGCGAACCAGTAGCATTTTTTACTATCGGTTCGGGCGAACCAGCCCGAACCGGTAGCATTTCACCCCCTGCTTGTGCGGTCATGAGCAAACCACAGTTCCTGGGCTCGTGTCACACATGAAGCAGAAAGCAAGTGAACTTGATGATTGTTTGCGGTGACCTCCTGCAATCGAATAATGGTTAACTGAAGCGACTCCATTTTCTGGGTTTATGCTACCCGTGTTTACACCACGCACTGGCAGCCAAGTAACTGAGTTAATTTATTTTCTGGGTTCATACAATATACTGGTTCCTAAACTTTAAAAAAGGGTTAGGTTTGCGCACAATGCACACAAGGCCACAGAAAGCAATTTAATCCGATGCGTACATGATGTGCGCGCCCAGTGACTAAACATGGAACATGATTAAATCATCAGAGAATCACAAGCAACGGGCAAGGTATAACATGCCCCCTAGTCAATCATGTTGATACTGGAGCTTGCAATATTTACCTATGGCTAAGTCAATGATTTGTTAAGGTAATGCACCTGTCTAGACTTATATTGCTGAATCACCAGGATATGGGTCGCTGCAACACCAGAGCATAGAACTTAAATCTTCACTATTTATTTCTTCTCTCCAATCAAGAACCATTTATTGCTTTACACATCGCTAGATTTTGCCAGGCAGCAATTAACATTCAGGAACAAATAATTAAGGATGCCAGGCATGGGTTCATATAAGATATCTTATTTTTTTTTTAATATGATAGCGGTATGTTAGCAGTCCTAACTTTTATTTATCTCAGCTTCAGTGTCGTTGTTGAAACGGGTGTAATTTTTTTTCCTGATTATATTTAATGCAACTCTAAGTCACTTTTTTCAGTGCCGTTGTAATGGGTCACTGAACGAACTAGTAAATCGAGGTTTACTTTGTAGAATAAATTCCCTTTCAATGCGCTCTTCTCACGATGAAGATTGGTTCGTAACCATTCTAGACTTAGCAGGAACTCCACCGATTAAAAATAACAATAAACGCGGTGCAACATTCCATTTTATTTTTGAAGGAAGTGACACTCAGGAATCATAGTAGATTATGACATCATAGAATGCTTCCTGAAGTCTTACTGGTCGGAATAAGGGATTGTTGCCTATTAAATATTCTGCTATTTCATTTGCTGGAGGATGGCAAGTGATGTACAAGACTTAACTAAAAGGCCAAAGGGTTAAGTAGCAGTAACCTAGTTGTAGAAGGAAAGCGAAGGGACGAGAAACTAAAGATTGAGCAATGTAAGTCTTTGAAGTGTCATAACCTTGTTCTATGGACTCCAAAATGAGACAGGAGACGCTTAAGATATGGTTGCGCCTGACAGAAATGGCACACAAATCTCTAGGTTATAAAATGAAGAGATTTTCATTTCACACCAAGCTTTTATGGAGTCGTTCTATAATTCCAACAATATACATTATTTAAGAAGAGATTGGACAACCTTCTGCTCAGTGGTGAAATCCAATTTTTTTTACTACCGGTTCTGTGGGCGTGGCTTGGTGGACGTGGCTTGGCTGGCATGGCAGGGGAAGGATACTGCAAAATCCCCATTCCCTCCCCACTCCTGGGGGAAGGATATTGCAAAATCTCCATTCCCACCCCACTCTGGGGCCAGCCACAGGTGGTATTTGCCAGTTCTCCGAACTACTCAAAATTTCCGCTACCGGTTCTCCAGAACCTGTCAGAATCTGCTGGATTTCACCCCTGCTTCTGCATGAAATGGTATAGGGTTTACTGCTTAAGCAGGTGGTCGGACTAGAAGACCTCCAAAGTCCCTTCCAATAACATTCTGTTTTTCTATGTTAGATTGAGAAACGTAGAAATTTGAGGGTTGGTTCTTGAAAAACTAGATGATCTCCAAACTCCCAAACCTTATGATTCCATAGGGCAGGAATTCCCAAAACTTCCCAAACAAATGGTTTTCAATCTTTGCTTGAAAAACCTCCAGCGATGGAGCCACTGCCATTGCAGGAAGCCAACTGCTTAAAGCCAGGAATTTCCTCCTTATTGTGAGTTTGGATCTTCTGTAAAGTTTCCAACTGTTGCGTGTTTTTTCTATCAGGGCAACCTGGTCTACCCACTTATGGGAAGGAGCATCCTCAGAGGTGAAATCCAGCAAGTTCTGACAGGTTCTGGAGAACCGGTAGCGGAAATTTTGAGTAGTTCGGAGAACTGGTAGCGGAACTTTTGAGTAGTTTGGAGAACCGGTAGCGGAAATTGTGAGCAGTTTGGAGAACCGGCAAATACCACCTCTGGCTGGCCCCAGAGTGGGGTGGGAATGGAGATTTTGCAATATCCTTCCCCCANAAACACATTTCATTTAAGTGTTTTTTTCCAGTGAGACCGGTCTATCAGGGCAACCTGGTCTACCCAACTATGGGACGAAGCATATTGCTTCCGCTTTCGCCTTTCAGCCCCAATCCAGGAGCCTTCGCAGGCAGTCGCTTTTACGACAAACTATTTCTGTGTTAAATTTATATTTACTGACAAAGAAATATAGGAGGACTAGTATAGATCTATTTCAAGCTATTTAGCTCTCATCAGCTAGCCATACCCTTCTGGGATTTGAACCCTGGCTGTTTACATATTAGGTAGATGTATTAACCTCTAAGCCACAGGTTCTCCTTGCTTTGTCAGCTGTACCAGGGGAGAGATTAAGTGTTTTTTTCTATCAGGGCAACCTGGCCTACCCAAATATGGGAAGGAGCACACTGCTTCCCTTTCCAACGGTTGGTTCTTTTCCAACGGTTGGTTCTTGTCCAACTCTTGTTTACTTGCCTGTATTTTCCCATTATTTTTGCTTTATCGCAGGTTCATATTGAGATCCATTAAATTGTGACTTACGTTGCAAAGGAAGGCCACCACTGTATCCTGGGCTTCACGACAATGCAGAGCGTCGAGGACCGAGTGACAGCCCTCTCTGCTCTGACTATGGCCCAGGAAGAGGAGTTGGGACAGCAGCTGCAGGAAAATACCTTGGATCAGCCAGAAGAGATCCTTCACCTTCCAAATATCCGTACCTTAATGGCTCACTCTCAGGCCAACAATAACCATTTGCAAAAGGAATTCTTCTCCCTTAAGATCAGGAACTGCCCTCTGTTCAACGCTGTCCCACTTCCCCATATTGGTAAAAAAGTCCTACCTAACCTGAGCCAGGTGACCAACGGAGTTGTGTCTTCCAAAGAATACCTCAATCTGCATTTCTTACCAGAAAACCAGCTCTTGGAGAAGATCTTCAGCTACTTTGATAGCACCTCGGTAACAGGTTGGCAAGAGAGGGCTCAAAGTGTCCTTAGCGAGCTGGGCAAGTGGAGCTCCTCCAGGGAAAACTTTGTACAATTTGCACACTTCTGGCTGTCTGAACTCCAACACGACCAGAAGCAACAGTTGTTGGAACTGGAACTGGGGGTGATCGAAGACAAAGTCCATCTTGCGTTCCTCGAAGGATTGGACTCTAAGGACCTTCAGCCTTCAGAGTTGAGTTCCATCCTGTTGGTTGCCCTGAGCGAATACCCAATGGGGTTGGCCAGCAATCAGCACCCCTACATTTTTCTAGATTACTTGAACCTCATGTCTTCGCCCAACACATCCGGATACAGGGAAATGCTTTCCAACATCCAGTATCCGAGCAAAAACCCTCAAATCACTCAGTGGTTGCTCGCTATACGAGAATTTGCCCTTGCAAATCTCTGGCACGCTATGGTCAAGGTAAAAACCCAGGTGGGAAATGGTGTGGGGGGGGGAGGGAGAGACAGGATTGCAAACTGGCTTATATGTTTTTGTTTTTGTTTTAACTTTGTCCATGTGCTGAGACTGCATATACAGTGTGGTTTAAGAACACCCTAGAAAACCAACATTAAGTAACATTAGGGGGTTACATGGTTGGATAAAATTAGGTCAGCACACCTAATTGGCATCTAATTAGCATCAATGGGTTGTGTTTAACTTTTTGTGTCTCTGAATTGTTGGCCATCTGCTATAGCAGCAGCATCTTTCTTGGCCAATCCTAGCTTTTTGCATTTTTACTTGGTAACAGAATAACAGAGTTGGAAGGGACCTTGGAGGTCTTCTAGTCCAACCCCCTGCTCAGGCAGGAGACCCTATACAAGTACTGCATGCGCAGTACTAAAAACCCAGCTTCTGCGCGTGCACAGAAGCAAAAAACATGATGGCGCCTATGGCGCCACCGAGAGAGCCGGTTCAGGGGCGTGTCCAGCTGGCCATCGCTGCCGGTTCGGCGAGTGGGGGGAAATTCCCCCTACCGGTTCTAAAGATCCGGTCCGAACCGGCAGGAACCCACCTCTGGTTTCCATCTGTTGTTTCTTGTCTTGCCTTCTGGTGCTTAGGAAAATAGGTTAACACCCACCCACCCACCCCTTCTTTACTTAAGCAAAAGATGATTACTGTGAACTTATATTTTTGAAGCATTTCAGGAGTCCGTCAGAAGCGTAACATATGAAGCCTAGTTTTGACCTTGAAGAGTAAAGAGAGGGGGGGGGGAATGAAAATCTGATTTAATTATGGTTACTATTTAGTTCGGCTTTCCCCATGTTGTGTTCTTGAACCCTCAATGTTTTGGGTACACACTTGAGCAATATTTTGGCGCATTGTCAAGTACAATAGAGAGAATTGTTGAACAAAAGTCACCGTTTTGGAAACAGAGTAGTCTAAACAGCCTGGAAAAACTTCTACTTACATGTTGGGGCTTTTGAAGCAAAGCAAAATATCTTTAGGAAAGGGAACAAGATAGATGACTGTAGTGTCCTTGGTGGTCTCTGAGCTTGGTGGTTTTCTTACAGATGTGTCATTATCCAACTAAGTAACATCATCAGTGCTAGAAGGGATAATAAACAGAGAGCAAACCCTACTCCCTTCAAGCACTGATGAAGTTACCTAGCGGGGTAATGAAACGTCTGCAAGAAAACAACCATGCTTAGAGAGCACCAAGGGCCCAACAGTTCAGCTCTGAGCTACAGATATTCTCTTCTATTTATGAATAACTGTCCCAGCTGTGATTGTATATGCTTTTCTTATGATAATAATTTCTTTTTAAATGTTGATTAATTAGAGAGATATGGAGTTAGGATGCACGTTCACATACTAAGTGTCCTAATTTTGAAATTTACCGTAGTTCTATAAGGCATTGGTCAGTACCCAACTGTCTTCTGAAGCAGCTATCAAGAGTCCTACTTCTGCTCCCAAACAAGAAACCAGTGAAGCCATGAAAGAAAGGTAAGGATATTGACATCCATTCAATCTCCTTGACAATATAATTTTTTTGCAAGGAATCCTTGACTTACGACTACAATTGGGACGGGAACTTCCATTGTAGGTTGTTGCCATCGTAAGCGAGTCAGACCCAAGTTTATGACAATATTTACGATGGTTGTTAAACGAATCACACAGTTGTTCAATGAAACTGGCTACCCCAAAGGAGTTGGGGTTTTTTTGCCAGAAAGGAACGTATTTCTTATGCGGTTCCCATCTAAAATTCTCTGTCTAAGCCAGTTTGAGTAAGATTACAGGACCCATGAGTTTATAGTCCAATTTCTTGCAACGTTTCCTCATAATGGTTGAACCAGGTTTGTTTTACTATGGTTTGATGAAGAAGTCAGCTTCTTATAATGTCACTGACCAGAACTTAAAGGACTGTTCGTAAGTCTCTTCCTGCAGCCCTGTCGTAACTTCAGGCTGAATGAATGGTCGTAACTCGAGGCCTACCTGTCTTATAAAAACCCTATCCTTGAATAATCTTTACGTCATGGCAACAAATTACCCTTGATAATTTCATCAATTTTCATTTTCGCAGGAATGTTTGGGGAGATTTATGAATGTATTTTAGCACACGTGGCAGGGGTGAAATCCAGCAGGTTTTGACCAGTTCTGGAGAACCGATAGTGGAAATTTTGAGTAGTTCAGAGAACCGGTAGTGGAAATTTTGAGTAGTTTGGAGAACCGGCAAATACCACCTCTGGCTGGCCCCAGAGTGAGGTGGGAATGGAGATTTTGCAATATCCTTCCCCCAGGAGTGGAGAGGGAATGGAGATTTTGCAGTATCCTTCCCCTGGAGTGGGGAGGGAATGGGGATTTTGCAGTATCCTTCTCCTGGAGTGGGGAGGGAATGGAGATTTTGCAATATCCTTCCCCCAGGAGTGG
>QLTV01001351.1:257603-274259 GCA_003457575.1 Thermophis baileyi | reverse complement strand
CTCGTTCTGTCGGTGCTGGTCCGTGGACGCCGCCATCTTTTTTTTGGATTTTTTTGGGGGGGGAATTCTTTGCTGTTTTTTGCTTCTGCGCATGCACAGAAGCTGAGTTTTCAGCACTGCGCATGTGCCGCGCTTTTTTTTTTTTGCTATTTTTTGCTTGTTTTGCTTCTGCGCATACACAGAAGCTGAGTTTTTGGCACTGCGCCTGCGCGCCTGCGCGGCGTGGCCACACGGCGCGCAATGCACACACAGCCACGCGGTGCGGGAGGAAGCAAACCAATGGCGAGGTAAGTTAGAACCCACCCCTGCCTCCATCCCTAAAAGAAAAAAGAAAAAAAAAAGAAAACCAAATAGAATTTCCTGGGGAAAATTCCTCATTTTATAGTCTGTGTGTGCGTTTAAATTCCTTTCTATCTCCCATTCTTCTCTGATCCACAAGAAAAGTTGGGCGAGCCTTCTCTTCCAGAACAAAATGGAAAAATAGGAAAGGAATCATGCCAATCTTTATTTTGTTGTTGTTGTTTGTTTGTTTGTTTAAAGCATCCATTTGGGATAAAATCAAATGCCAAACCCAGCTTTGGTGTTAAAGTCTTTGTAAGGTTATGTTGTGCAGGGCCATTAAGCAGCACCGAAGACAATGCGGCCATTTTGTCGTAATGAATATTTTTTCCCCCCAGTGACATCTGAGATATTTATCTGAAATGAAAAGCTGGCATCGAATTGGGCCGTGATGCCCTTCCATCAACACGTGTGTGATTAAATTATAATGTTGCTTCGGGAACCCCACCTTGAAAATTGGCAATCCCTTCCTTCTTCCATTACACAACCGAGTGTCGTTTCCAATTGGCGTTATTTTTCTCCGACTGTTGATAGACATCTGGCTAAGTCAAGAAAACTGCTTCTTGTTTTCTGTTATGAACCTGGTTTTTCATTACAGATAGTCCTCGACTTACAATGATTCCTTTAGCGAACCTTCGAAGTTGCAACGGCACTGAAAAAAGTGACGTCCAACCAGTCCTCTCGCTTGTGACCATCGTAGCATCCCCACAGCCATCTGATCAAAATTCAGTTGCTTGGCAACCGGCATATATTTAAAACATTTGCAGCATCCCGGGGTCACGTGATCCCCATTGGCGACCTTCCCAGCCGGCGTCCGACAAGCAAAGTTAATGGGGGAAGACACAGGGATGCTGCAATGGTCATAAGTGTGAGGACTGGTTATAAGTCACTTTCTTCAGCACTATTGGGATTTTGAATAGTTGCTATACGGATGGTTGTTAAATTTAGGATTACCTGTAATAATATAGCAGAATTAAACTATAATAAATGGGATAGGATAGGATAGGATAGGATAGGATAGGATAGGATAGGATAGGATAGGATAGGATAGGATCAAGGGTGGGTTCCTCCCGGTTCGGACCGGTTCTCCTGAACCGGTAGCGGCCCGCTGGTGACGTCACAATGACATCACCGAACCGGATCGGTCAGTGACGGTCTGTGGGGGCCGCCATCTTTTTTTTTTTAAATTTTTTTCGATTTTTTTTCCAATTTTTTTTATCCCCCCCCCCTTCTGAGCATGCGCAGAAGCCGACTTCCGGCACTGTGCATGTGGTCGCCATCTTTTTTTCAGCTTTTTAAAAAAATTTGGGGGATTTATTCCTACTGCGCACGAGGCACGGGAGGGAGTGAACCGGCAGCGAGGTAAGTAGGAACCCACCCCTGGATAGGATAGCATAGGATAGCATAGGATAGCATAGGACAGGACAGGACAGGACAGGACAGGACAGGACAGGGCAATGCAATACAATACAATACAATACAATACAATACAATACAATACAATACAATACAATACAATACAATACAATTTCAATACAATACAATTTCAATACAATACAACAGAGTATAATTCAATTCAATTCAATAAATACAATACAATACAATTCAATACAACACAACACAACACAATGCAGGTAGTCCTTGACTTACGACCATAACTGAGCCTGAAAAATTCTGTTGCTAAGCGAGACATATGTTAAGTGAGTTTTGCCCCATTTTACGACCTTTCTTGCCACAGTTGCTAAGTGAATCACTGCAGTTGTTAAGTTAATAGCACGGTTGTTTAGTGAGTCAGGCTTCCCCATGGACTTTGCTCATCAGAAGGTCGCAAAAGGGGATCACGTGACCCCAGGACGCTGCAACCGTCATAAATAGGAGTCAGTTGCCAAGCGTCTGAATTTTGATTACGTGACAGTGCAACGGTCATAAGTGTGAAAATCGACCGTAAGTCCCTTTTTTCAGTGCCGTTTGTAACTTCACCGAATGAACTGTTGTAAGTCGAGGACTACCTGCGCAATACAACACAACCCCATACCACACCATACCATAATATCATCATTTCAAACCGGCAGCCGGCTCCACCGACTGTACCTACAATTCGTTTTGCAGCTCGTCCGTCAAGACTTATTTGGGGCTCTTCAGACCACCTAACTCTAACATTTTGCACGCCACAACGCTGTGCTTAGTGGCGCCACCCACCCACCCCGCCCCCCCAACAATCAGCTCCTGTCCAAAGTCCAGCCACAATTCCCCGGCTGCCATTCCCCAGCCCTGCAGGAAACATCCGGATCGCTCCCTCAACCAACACCCAAATCAGGGCGCAAATAAACACCTCCAGCTTCCCAGGGTACCAACCCTAAGGACAATGTTGAGGGATGGAGAGGATGCCCATCATCCCCAGACCCACATCCTTTTTGGGTGGGTGGGTGGAAGAGCCCCATCTGGTCCCTGGGTCCCTCTCGGCTGCCCCCTGGCGGTGGTTGGTTGGCAGAGGTGCCCCTGAATGGCTCCCTCCTCCCCTGCAGCCCTCCCCCTCCCTTCCCTGGGCATCCCCCTCCCCTGGCCGGAGCAAAGCAGCGCAGCGCAGGCGGGGCAGAAGGAGCCGGGGAGAGGTGAGGCATCATCGTCCGCCCATTTCCGCGGAGGCTGCGCCGGGTCAGATGAGCCGGGCGGGCCGAGCCAGCGGCGGCTGAAACAGCTGCAACAGCTGCATAAGCGGCGGCGGCGTTTGCAAGCAAAGGCGGCCGCGGAGAGTCCCGGGCGAGCCGAGCTGCTGTTGCTGCTTCTGCTCCGGGCTGCTCCGGGAGCGACGCTGCCCCATCATGGACGAAGACGGAGGAGGAGGAGGCGGGGGAAGCGGTGAGCCAGTAAGGCCGGCCGCGGCTGGCGTTGCATCCGAGCCGGGCGAGCCGCTCCGGGCGAAAGGGGGCTAGGAAGGGGGCTCAGATGGAGGGGTTTTCCCCCCCCCTCCAACTCCGTGCCGCGCCGGGGTCGGACGAGAGTGCCTCTGAGCGCGTGCAGAGAGGCACCCCAAGATTTCAAGCCGGGCATTCTTGGGGGGGGCGCCTTTTGGGAGGGGACTGAGGAGGAGGGAGCCGCAGATGGAGGGGGTTTTTCCCATGTCCGTCCCGCGCCGGAGTCGGACGAGAGTGCCTCTGAGCGCGTACAGAGGGGGCTCTCCAAGATTTCACGCCGGGCATTCTTGGAATGGGGGGGGGCGCCTTTTTGGGGGTGCTGGGGAGGAGGGAGCCGGGCGGCAGGCGATTTTCTCTTCTCCCCCAGTTTGGGAGTTTGGGGTTTTTTTTGTCGGGGGGGGACGGGGGGATCGTGAACACGCTTCGGTCGGTTCCCACGATCCGGCGAAAGACCAGCCAAAGCGCTTGTCGCGGTTTAGGGTTGGGGGGTGTCTGTGTGTGATCCCCACGATTGTGGACTGATGGGGGGGAGTCTGTTGTGGGGGACACACACACACACACACACACACACACACACTCACACTCACACTCACACTCACACTCACACACTCACACACGCACAGAGCCCGGCAAGTGTGTGATTCAGCGTGTCCGGGGCGCCGCGGAGTAAATGGCAAAGTCAGAACCGGACAGGCTGAGTGGCGTCTCTGGCCTTGGGTGCCCCTTGTGCCAACCAGCCACTTTGTTCTGGGTCAAGGATGATGGGAGCTGGAGTCCAGTTGAAGTCGCGGGACCACCGATCTCCTTGCCCCGGGCTGCAGCCAGAGATAGTTTCAGGATTTGGCAAACTTAATATTGGGAGCCTGCTATGAATAGTTGTGTGGAAAGAGAAGTGGTGATTTTAATGAGAATCGCGTTCTGTGCATTTGGGTTTCTCTCGTGAGGTGGGTCTACTCTGAGCCCTAGATTTTAGACACCCCCCCCAATTCTGTTCTCCCCCCCCATGGACCCTGCCCCAACCTGTCTTTATTTCTATCTGCGGAACTAGATTGCATGTTCTTTTCCTTTCTGTCAATTTTGTGCATGTGATTTCTGACGCTGAAGATTTTGATCCGGGCTCTTGGTGGCCTCGGTTGAACCGAATTGATTACTAAAACGTCGTCCCCCGTCCCCCCCCCCTTTCGCTCCGAATTTCTGCTTCTGGTTGGTTTGTAAAAGATCCACTTGATTTGCAGCTTCGGGATCTTTCTTGATTTCGATAAGCCAGCATTGGGGAAAAAAATTGAAAATAACCAGGCCTTTTCCTCTGACATTCCTTCTTCTGTTGATTTGACCACGATTAGAGATAAAATGCTGTTTTGGCCTTTGTTCTCCTGAATGGCCAGAGTTGCAGTCACTGCAATTTCAGTCCAGTTTCACAATTAAAGACACACACACACACACACACACACACACACACACTCCTCTGAATTAATAGGCCCATGTGTTAAAGAACAACCCTGGATTTGCACAACAATCTAAAACCCCAAACAACCTTCCTTCATCTGAATAACATCAAAGCCTGCAGATCCATATTTTGGAGATCGGATCTGTGGTGGGTTGTTTTTTCTTCAGTTCCACACTGAGAATAAAAAAAAAAACATCTGTAGCTCAGCACATCTGGAGAAGCAGAGATGCCTGGATCAATTTCTGGGGAAGTTGGGTTTTGTGGCCAAGCTGTAGTTAAGCTGTCTTTTCTTACCTATCCAAGGCAGAGATTTCCCTAAAACTGTTGCAACCAAGGGTGTTCCCAAGGCTTGGTCAAAAGAGTCAAGATGTGGATGGCTGGTTGCAAGAAGTTAGTTTGGTCTAGTGGCTAAGGCGCCAGGCTAGAAACCAGGTGGCGGTGAATTCTAGTCCTGTTTTAGGTATGAAAGCCAGCTGGGTGACCTTGGGCCAGGCACCAGGAGACTGAGAGTTCTAATCCCACCATAGGCATGAAAGCCAGCTGGGTGACTTTGAACCAATCACACCAGGAGATGGAGAGTTCTAGTCCCGCCTAAGCCATGAAAGCCAGCTGGGTGACTTTGGACCAATCACCAGGAGATGGAGAATTCTAGTCCCACCATAGGCATGAAAGCCGGTTGACTGATTTTGAACCAATCACCAGGAGATGGAGAGTTCTAGTCCCACCTTAGCCATGAAAGCCAGCTGGGTGACTTTGGACCAATCACCAGGAGATGGAGAGTTCTAGTCCCGCCTTAGCCATGAAAGCCAGCTGTGTGACGTTGGGTCAGATCCTCAGCTCAATCCATCTTACAGGGTTGTTGTTGTGGGAAAAAATAGGAGGAAGAGGGAGTATTAGACATGTTTGCTGCCTCACGTTGTTTATAAAAATAAGTAAATAAAATAAAATTCAAGCCCACCCACCCAACCTATCCCCGCCTATCCTTTCCTTCTCTTCCCTTTGAATGTCAATATTTCCATTCCTGCTGCTCGCTTTCCCATGCCTTTGGTTTTCCAAACATTGCAGCTGTTCACCGCCCATCCATGCCCCCCACCCCATTAGCTTTCTTCAGACGGGGCGGGCCAAAGACCCCTTTCCATATGCCTATAAAGCAGCAGCTTGTTGGAAGAAATGCCACGAATGGGGACTTTCGGGGGTGGGGGGATAGAAAGCAGAATCCAGCTGCAAGGGAGCCTGGTCCGATTCGGGTTTGTCTTCCATTCAGTGGGGAAGACAATTAAGATTTTGTTTTATATATGCTGTAATCTAAATTATGGATTTTTCTCCCCACTGCACTGCGTTTCCCCCTGAAAGGTCAACTCTTTCTGAAAAGAAGAAAAATGAAAGCTTAGTTGTGCCGAGGGTTGGAAAAAGTAATGAATGAATGCCTGATTAGGCCTGATATAAAGATCCTATAGAAATAGAGAAAGATGGTCTGAGGGCCATCGGGGCTGGCTGGAGACAGGTTTGTGCTTTCATAGAGACGATTTGTGCTGGTAGTATCAATGCCAACCATAAATGGTTGTTTCTTGTTTTGGGACATAGGGCAACCATTGTCTGCTATTCCCCCCCCCCTGGTTGCTGGTTGGATGTGCCCAAAACATTGTTACTTTTAACATTGCCAACCACTGTCAGTTTGTACATCTTACTAAGGGTTTATTTAATCATGATTTGTTCAATAGGCCATTATGTGGCTGGTTAAGCTTTCGGCTTAGTGGATGTGTAGATGCCACCAAGTTTTATGGCTGTAGTGTAGATGATACATGAATCCAGCTATGGTGGATTCTTCCATAAGCTTTGATTAGAACAAACAACGGCTTACTGTGATGTGAGAACTGAACAAGTGTGCGATCATTTTTATACATCGCACCAAGCCAGTGTTTTCTCAACCGTGGCAACTTTACGATGTGGGGACTTCAGCTCCCAGAATTCTCCAGTCAGCACCTAACCAACTCCCGGAATTCCCCGTGCTGGCTGGGGAATTCTGGGAGTTGAAGTCCACCCATATTAAAGTTGTTTAAACTGTTTGAAGTTGCCATGGCACGGAAAAAACTGACTTATGACCATTCTTCTCACTTACGACTGTTGCGGCATCCCCATGGTCACACGATTTACATTCAGACGCTTGGCAAACTGACTCGTATTTATGACGGTCGCAGTGTTCCCGAGGTCACGTGATCCCTTTTGGCGACCTTCTGACAAAGCCAAGTCCACGGGGAAGCCAGATTCACTTAACAACCGTGTGACTAATTTAACAACTTGCAGCGATTCACTTAACAACTGCGGCAGGAAAAGTCGTAAAGGCGGAGGGCCTAATTCACTTAACCAATTTCTCACTTAGCCACATCAGTTCTGGGCTCAGTGGTGTTCGCAGGTTGAGAACTAGCTGTACGTTTAAGTATAGATTTAAACGCATAGACTTAAAAGGCCCTTAAAACGGGCACGATAGAGAGGTATGCATTGAGCCTTGGCTTTCTTCCAGCGACGTGGCATGACTGTGTTCATTGGGATGTGGATATGTCACGTCCGTCCGTCATTGCCGAGAGGTGGATGAGTAATGGTGGCTTTGTGACGGCGGGCATCCCGATGCGAGAAACCCAGTTCCGAAACTTAGTAGTAGGTGTGGTGCATTTGTCTCGAGAAGAAGAGGGAAAACATGCAGGCATGAATCAAAGGCATGCGCCAAGGAGTCTATAAACAAACACGGCTGCCATAGTTATCTCCCGCAGCATCTATTTCCCCAGCTGTTCAGACAGCTGCAGATAGGAAATACTGTACATGCGTTGCAAAAAAGCAAAAAGCAAAAAGCAAAAAAAAAAAAGCAAAAACCAGGTCAGTGTGGCTTTAAGCCATTTTTTTTGTCAGCTACCAAACTGGAGGACCAAAGAAGGGACTAGAAAAAACAAAAGACTGAATTAGCAATCACAACAATGAAGCTTTCTGCAAATATTTAAAATATTTCTGTAGATGGTGCGCTCTGGATTGAAAAATAATCACAGGGTTGATGTATATTGCGGCTTGCTTAGTTGAAACCAAGAATGTGGGACTGTGGAAAAATGGTTCACCTCTTTAATACAAGCTGAGTTTTCACAACAGGCTAAAAAAAAGGTGGATGCTTAGATGATCACAGGTATTGTGGTTTGCAAATGGTGCTTTGGGCTTTGCCAGAGGTGCCAACCTGGTACAGGTAGTCCTCCACTTACAACAGTTCATTTAGTGGCCGTTCAAAGTTACAACGGCACTGAAAAAAGCGACTTATGATCGTTTTTCATACTTATGAACCCCCAAGACATAACTCAACATTTAAATCATAACATAGAATAGAATAGAATTCTTTATTGGCCAAGTGTGATTGGACACACAAGGAATTTGTCTTTGGTGCATATGCTCTCAGTGTACATAAAAAGACAAGATACATTCGTCAAGAATCATAAGGTACAACACTTAATGATAGTCATAGGGTACAAAGAAGCAATCAAATCATACTAGGTAACAATCAATATAAATCGTAAGGATACAAGCAACAAGTTACAGTCATACAGTCATAAGTGGGAGGAGATGGATGAGAGGAACAATGAGAAGATTAATAGTAACAGTAATGCAGACTTAGTGAATAGTTTGACAGTGTTGAGGGAATTATTTGTTTAGCAGAGTGATGACGTTTGGGAAAAAACTGTTCTTGTGTCTAGTTGTTCTGGTGTGCAGTGGTATATAGCATAATTGTGNATTTTCACAGCCCTCTTTTTGACTCGTGCAGTATACAGGTCCTCAATGGAAGGCAGGTTGGTAGCAATTGTTTTTTTCTGCAGTTCTAATTATCCTCTGAAGTCTGTGTCTGTCTTGTTGGGTTGCAGAACCAAACCAGACAGTTATAGAGGTGCAGATGACAGACTCAATAATTCCTCTGTAGAACTGAATCAGCAGCTCCTTGGGCAGTTTGAGCTTTCTGAATTGGCGCAGAAAGAACATTCTTTGTTGTGCTTTTTTGATGACGTTTTTGATGTTAGGTGTCCATTTTAGGTCTATTTCTTCAAGCCTTCACGAACTCCCCGTGACGACATCGCGGCCCTCTGGGGTCTGTGGACCACAAGTGGAGAACACTGGTCTAGGGAATTATTTGTTTGTTTGTTTGTTTATTTATTTATTAGATCTATATTGCCACTTATTTGCACATGGTGACTCAAGGTGGCTTACAGGAATATAAAAACCTCATATATAAAACAATAAAACTAATAAAAAAGAATAATAAAATAATAAAATAATCTAATAACCCCCACCCCAGCGACAACACATCACACGAGCCATTTAATGGGCTCCATCCCGCTCTGGGTTCCCCAGGCCCGCTGGCAGAACCAGGTCTTCAGCGCCTTCCGGAAGAGTGTTAGAGTGGGGGCCATTCTAAATCTCTGGGGTGATGATGTTCCAGAGAGAGGGAGCCACCACGGAGAAGGCCCTCCTTCTGGGTCCCACCAGGGGTATCTCTCTAGGGGATGGGACCCCCAACATTCCTTGCCTCCCCGCTCTGGTGGGTCAGGTAGATGTGACCGGCAAGAGACGGTCCCTCAGATAACCTGGTCCCAAGCCATGAAGTGTTCTGACCTAGGATTACACAAACCATGAAGCAGACTCCTTGTCCCGATAAAAACCCCTTTTTATTAAGTTATTGTGAATTTCTCTCATTCACATTCAACAAAGTCTTTCAAGGGTGAATTTACAGTCACAGACCTTATCTGGCTTGGAGAGCTGCCAGGCCGATATCTTCAAAACTTGGCAAGGAGTCTCTGAGATTCATGAACCAATAAAGCGAACTAATTGTCTCCTGCAAACTCCCATCCCCTTTCGCTCCTCTTTTATTCCCTATGGGAGGGGCCATTCATTGTCCACCTGTGGCCTTACTCCCAAGTCGACCCTTGTTCCTTAGCTGTTCCCTTCGTCTGGCAGCTCTGCGCATGCGCACACTGGGAACAGGCTCCAGCTGTTCATCTGCCTCACTGATGTCTGACTCCAAAGGCAGCTGAAAACTGTCAGACTGCCCTGGCCCCATCTCTGCCTCTGACGCAGAGCACTCGTCAGAACCTTCCCCAGACTCCAGGACTGGCCCATGTTCCTCCCCAACCTCCTCACTGTCCGAATCTGCTGCCAGCTCTGCTGGCCACTGGCGGACCACAACATGAAGGGCTTTAAAGGTGACAACCAGCACCTTGAATTGCACCTGGAGAAAATCCACCAGTAAAATATTCATGTAGCCATGGGTGTCTGTCTTTTTAGCAGCTTTGATGGAAACATCTAGAGATGCTCCTCAGATGAAATGTTGCACGAGACTGAAGATGCTACAGGAGAAGCTGAAGGAGAAGTGAGAGATCTTTTGTCTCACCCTTCTGAAGTGTTGCAGAAGGAACAAGCAAAGCCTCTTGATGTGGTTTCCTTTTATTTTCACAGTTCTAATGTGCTCACACACATAGCCACACTTTTGATGTAGTCCTCTCTACGTCTCTCTTTTCGCTTTGTAAGGGTGTCCTTTCATTTTACGGAGCTGTGATCCTTGAACTTCATGATTGTGATATGATTTTATTGTTTTAAGGCAGGGGGAAAATTGAGCGGTGGATGGCGTTTCTGCTATAGCTCCATCGAAGGACATAAAACGTCCAGATGTTCCTCTTATCTTCTTTTTGGACACAGAGAGATCTTCCCAATTCATGGGTTTTCCAGCTAAGAACTGTAGAAATAACCCATGAATAGGGAAGATCTCTCTGTGTCCAAAAAGAAGACAAAGAAACATCTGGACGTTTTCTGTCCTTCAATGGAGCTACAGCAGAAACGCCATCCACAGCTTACTTTTTCCCTGGCATTTCTTAGTGAGGGTAAAAAATTAACAGAACAGGATAACAGAGTTGGAAGAGACCTTGGAGGTCTTCTAGTCCAACCCACTGCTCAAGCAGGAAACGCTGTACCATTTCAGACAAATGGTTATCCAATCTCTTCTTTAAAAACCTCCAACATTGGAGCACCCACAACTTGTGGAGGCAAGTCCACCAGTAAAATATTCACATGGCCATGGGTCTGTCTGCCTTTAGCAGCTTTGATGGAAACATCTAAAGATGCTTCCTTAGATAAAATGCTGCATGAGACTGAAGATGTAGAGACCTTCAAATTTCTAGGTTCTACCATATCGCAAGATCTAAAATGGACACCTAACATCAAAAACGTCATCAAAAAAGCACAACAAAGAATGTTCTTTCTGTGCCAACTCAGAAAGCTCAAACTGCCCAAGGAGCTGCTGATTCAGTTCTACAGAGGAATTATTGAGTCTGTCATCTGCACCTCTATAACTGTCTGGTTTGGTTCTGCAACCCAACAAGACAGACACAGACTTCAGAGGATAATTAGAACTGCAGAAAAAACAATTACTGCCAACCTGCCTTCCATTGAGGACCTGTATACTGCACAAGTCAAAAAGAGGGCTGTGAAAATATTTACAGACCCCTCACATCCTGGACACAAACTGTTTCAACTCCTACCCTCAAAACGACGCTATAGAGCATTTCAACTCCTACCACTATAGAGCACTGCACACCAGAACAACTAGACACAAGAACAGTTTTTTCCCGAACGCCATCACTCTGCTAAACAAATAATTTTTATTTGTCAACTATTTACTAAGTCTGCACTACTATTAATCTTCTCATCATTCCCATCACCCATCTCCTCCCACAAATGATTGTAACTTTCTTGCTTGTATCCTTACAATTTATATTGACTAGTTCCTACTATGACTTGATTGCTTATTTGTACCCGCTCTATCATTAAGTGTTATACCTTATGATTCTTGATGAACTTATCTTTTCTTTTATGTACACTGAGAGCATATGCACCAAGACAAATTCCTTGTGTGTCCAATCACATTTGGCCAATAAAAAATTCTATTCTATTCTATTCTAAGATGCTACAGGATAAGTGAGAAGTGAGAGAAGTAATTGTCCTCACTGTTAGGAAGTTTCTCCTTAATTCCAGGTTGCTTGAGCCGAGGTGGCGGTACAGAGCCGAGGTGGCGCAGTGGTTAGAGTGCAGCACTGCAGGCTACTTCAGCTGACTGCTACCTGCAGTTCAGCGGTTCAAATCTCACCGGCTCAAGGTTGACTCAGCCTTCCATCCTTCCGAGGTGGGTAAAATGAGGACCCAGGTTGTTGGGGGCAATATGCTAACTCTGTAAACCGCTTAGAGAGGGCTGTAAAGCACTGTAAAGCGGTATATAAGTCTAAGTGCTATTGCTATTGCTATTGCTTCTCTCCTTGATTAGTTTCCATCCCTTGTTTCCCTGTCCTTTGGAGGTTTAATTCTTTCCTCCTCTGACTGTCTCTACTAAATCCCTGCCTTTTTACTTAAGGCACTTGACAGCCCACTGGAGCTGACAGATGCTCCGTAAAGCGAAATATGGCTTGGCAGGGCTGTGTTTCCCATTTTTCTTGGCAGCCGACACACACCGTTCACGAGAAAGCCATGTGTGTGTTGCGTTTTTGTCTTCTCTTCTGCTGCTCCTTGGAGATTTACTTGAAGAAGGAAACAGCTCAACCTGTTTGGTTGCTATGAAGTACGAAGACTCGTATTTATGTCTGGAGTGAACATCTGTGTTGGGTTTATTTGGTTTCCTTTTGGAGGTTCGTGAAACCTTGTGGTGGGACGGTTCTGAGCGGTCCTTAGAGAACCCGAACAAAGCACCAATGCAATTTGTTACAATGCAAATGGTTGCAGGAACTGGGCATGGCTAGTCTAGTGAAGAGAAGGACCAGGGGAGACAGGATAGCAGTCTTCCAATATTTGAGGGGCTGCCACAGAGAGGAGGGGGTCAAGCTATTTTCCAAGGCACCTAAAGGCCAGACAAGGAATAATGGATGGAAACTGATCAAGGAGAGATTCAACCTGGAAATGAGGAGGAATTTTCAGACAGTGAGAACAATCAACCCATGGAACAGAAGTTGCCTTCGGAAGTTGTGGGAGCTTCATCACTGGAGGCTTTCAAGAAGAGACTGGACTGCCATCTGTCAGAAATGGTGTAGGCTGTAGGGTCTCCTGCTTAGGCAGGGGGTTGGAATAGATGACCTACAAGGTCCCTTCCAACTCTGTCAATTTATTGGGTAGCAATTGCACCAGTTACACTCTCTTCATCAGAGGTGGTATTCAGCAGGAACCGGTAGCGGAAATTTTGAGTAGTCCGGAGAACCGGTAAATACCACCTCTGACTGGCCCCGCCCCCATCTATTCTCTGCCTCCCGAGTCCCAGCTGATCAGGAGGAAATGGGGATTTTGCAGTATCCTTCCCCTGCCACGCCCCCTAAGCCATGCCCACCAAGCCACGCCCACAGAACCGGTAGTAAAAAAATTTGAATCCCACCACTGCTCTTCACGCCAACAACTCCTAAGCGGTCCATCATGGCTGCTGAAAATGTGTGTGAACAGCCCTTCAAGGAAGAGTGAAGGTAGTGTAAGAGTCCAGATGACATGATTTGTTCAGCTCTCTCTTCTCGTGGTGGCCAATCCACTACATGTAGTCCTTGACTGACAACCTTTCATTTAGTGACCATTCGAAGTTATAATGGCGTTGAAAAAAGTGACATGACTGTTTTCGCACTTAGGAGTATTGCAGCATCCCTGTGTTCCCATGATCAAAATTTGGATGCTTGGCAACGGACTCATATTTATGACGGTTGTAGTGTCCCGGGGTCATGTGATCAACTTTTGAGACCTTCCGACAAGCCAAGTCAGCGGGGAAACCAGATTCACTGAACAACCGTGTTACTAACTTAGCAACTACAGTGATTGGCTTAACAACTGTATTGCTTAGCAACAACAACAAAAATCTGATTCCAATCGTGGTCGTAAGTTGAGAACCGAGGAGTCCCTGGTGCTCTCTGAGCTTGGTTGTTTCCTTGCAGACATTTCATTACCCAAACTAGGTAACATCATCAGNCAACACCCCCACAATCATCATCCTCCTCCTCCTCCTCCTCCTCCTCCTCCTCCTCCTCCTCCTCCTCCTCCTCCTCCTCCTCCTCCTCCTCCTCCTCCTCCTCCTCCTCCTCCTCTGCAAACCCAATTCTCTTCTAGCACTGATGATGTTCCCTACTTGGATCATGAAAAGTCTGCAAGAAAACCAAGCTCAGCGAGTACCAAGGACCCCATAGTCCTCTTCCTCCCGTCCTCTTCCTCCCCTTCTCCTCCTCTCCTTTTCCTCTCCTCCTTTTCCTCCTCTTCCTTCTCCTCCTCCTCCCCCTTTCTCTTCCTCTTCTCCTTCTCCATCCACAAAACCACTCCCTTCTAGCCAGAGGTGGGTTCCTACCGGTTCGGACCGGCTCTATAGAACTGTTAGTAATGTGGCGGCCTGGGTTGATAGAACCGGCAGCGACCCAGGCCTGCCACGCCCCCGAGCTGGTTCTCTTTTTTGTATTGCGCGTGCGCACCTGCGACCCGCCCCCGCAGCGTGCAACACGCACACGCCCGTGCGGCGCGTCCCTGAGCGAACTGGCAGTAAGAAAATCCAGAACCCACCCCTGCTTCTAGCACTGATGATGTTCCCTAGTTAGGTCATGAAACGTCTGCAAGAAAACCACCAAGCTCAGCGAGCACCAAGGACCCCTCATTTCAACCCTGAACTACAAATATTCTCCCTTATAAGGACTACCTATATGTAGAAACGTTTACCTAGGCCTAAGGGGCGGAAACGTGTTTTTAAACTCCAGAGCAATGAGATAACATTCGGAAGTGGCTCAGACAGATGCTTCCCTAGCATATTAAAAAGGAGAGGAGACGCAAGACAATCAGGAGAACAAAATTCTGTTTTTATAGCCAATCTCAATCAAAGCGGTTTAAGCTTTCCCGTGGAGTTGATTTCCTGGTATGGTCTACTTTAGCGGGGCTGACCCATATATTTTTTTTCATGCATCGAGAAGATCTGTGTGCAGAAGTGAACTTTGTATTATTTGCAGGTGTTTGTTTGGAAGGCACATGCAATGCATACAAGGATATCACAAGCACACTTAGGCAATACTGAATTAATACAGTTTTTCCACCAGAATGCAAACATGTAGAGAAAAATACAGATAGTACGATTACAGTTCAACCCCAAATTTTTGTTGCTAAGGGAGAGATTTGTTAAGTGAATTTTGCTCCATTTTTTACTGGTTTGGGGTTTTTTATGTTTGTATTTTTGACGTGTAATTTCCATTTTACCATTTTCTTTCATTCTCGGGGCTTAAAATATGTACCTGCAACAAACTCTTTTGAATTTGACTAACGGGAGTGCAGTTTTTAAAGACACTTTTCCTATAGTTTTTGATTTGTTGATGATCTGTTTCTTCCTTTGGGATGAGAGTAATGAGTGCTTCAGTCCATGATGCTGGTATTTTTGCTTTTTACATCTGTGTCTTGAACTTCAGAATGTGGATGTAAATATTTTGTAGCCGTAGCCTTATGGACTGAACATTTTTTTAATGAAAGCAAATATTCTCAGTTTTTTTAGTCTCCTGCTGGCCCTTTTGAATGCAGTTCTTTCTATAATTAAATATATCAGCTGTTTAGTTTCTCATTCTCAGCCCTGACAGTTTTGAAGCTCAGGCTAAAAAGGGTAGCTGGTTGAGATGAATTTTGCATCCAGAATACAAAAATACTCCTTATTAAATTTAACGTGGAAGGGGAAATGTGAGTGCTTTCAAAACTCTTGGAGTGTCCAGTTATATAGATTAATCTTGCCTGGCCCTTACAGGAAATATCTGTAATTTATCCCTTTGATTAATTACACAGAAGACCGTGTACTTCCTGCCTGCATTTTCTGCATAATGCTTTGTAACCTCTCAGTACTATCTTTTAGGGATTAGTTCAGGGATCATAAATAACGTATATTTTTAGCTTTTTGAGGTTTCCAGACCTCTAGTTCTCCAGGAAAAAAAAATGTCGGAGAATTGCAGAAGTATCCAAGAATGGAGAGGAAATATGATTTGGACGGTTCAACTCTATTGATAATTTTTGGCTGCCCAAATATCTCTGGAAGAGATTCACTTAAACATTTTCTGGCTCCGTGAAAAGTGTCTTGTCTCACATTCAACACGTAATCTCTTCAAACCGCCCTTGGCTGGATTCACACAACAGCCAAAATCAAACACCCACAGGATGTATTTTGGCGTTCCGTGAATCCAGCCTTAGAAATGCTACGTACGGGGAGGGGGGTTCTTGATTTATGACCCCACCACATAGCCCCAAATTGAGCCCAACTCACACTTAAGGACCGCATTGCTTAGCAACAGAGTTCCAGTTGTAAGTCAAGGACTATCTCGTGGTTAGACTTACTTACGCTTAGACTTAGAATAACTTTATTGTCACTTTGAATGTACACTAATCGGCATACATTAAAATGAAATTAAAATGAAATTACGGTGCTTAAAATAGATAGATTAACAGAGTTGGAAGGGACCTTGTAGGTCATCTAGTCAACAACTTGCCTCCAGAAGTTGTGAATGCTCCAACACTGGAAGTTTTTAAGAAGATGTTGGATAACCATTTGTCTGAAGTGGTGTAGGGTTTCCTGCCTGGGCAGGGGGTTGGACTAGAAGACCTCCAAGGTCCCTTCCAACTCTGTTATTCTATTCTATTCTAGTCCAACCCTCCGCCCAAGCAGACCCTACACCATTTCTGACAGATGGCAGTCCAGTCTCTTCCTGAAAGCCTCCAGTGATGAAGCTCCCATAAATTCTGCAGGCAAGCCGTTCCATTGGTGGACTGATTCTCACTGTCGGAAAATTTCTCCTTATTTCTAGGTTGAATCGCCCCTTGATCAGTTTCCATCTATTGTTCATTGTCTTGCCTTCTGGTGCTGTGGGAAATAGGTTGTTCCGCTTCCTCTCTGTGACAGCCCCTCAGGTATTGGAA
>QLTV01001351.1:242868-257595 GCA_003457575.1 Thermophis baileyi | reverse complement strand
TTTTAGTCGCCAGTCCCCTGATCATCCTGGTTGCTCTCCTCCGCACTCTTTCTAGAGTCTCAACATCTTTTTTATAGTGTGGGGACCAAAACTGGATGCAGTATTCTACGTGTGGTCTTATTTTTGTGTGTGTGCTGGTCAGGGGTGTGTTCTGACTTACCTGACCGCCGGTTCGCTTCCTCCCGCAACAGTGCCAAAAAATAAAAAAATAAAAAAATCCCACCCCCCAAAAAAAGCCGAAAACAAGATGGTGACGCATGCGCAGTGCCGGAAACTCGGCTTCTGCTATGCGCAGAAGAAAAAAAACCTGGGAAAAAATCCCCCCCCCAAAAATTCAAAAAAATAAAAATAAAAAAGAGATGGCGGCGCCCATGGACCAGCACCGACAGAACTGGTTCTGTGACATCATCGTGACATCACCAGCGGGTCGCTACCAGTTTGGCCGAACCAGTCCGAACCGGGAGGAACCCACCTCTGGTGCTGGTACTGTCTAGTTGCAGCCCCTGAATTCTCCTGCTGCAGTGGAAACCCTCCCCCCGTAACAGAATAGTTTGTGGGTCAAAAGGATAAACCTTGAACGCTTCTGTTGGGCAAATCCTGGCGAGACATCCTTTATCCCCTTCCACACCATCTGGTAACCTTAAATGTAACTAGCACTGCCTTCAAGGCGATGGCGTGTCTCAAAAATAGCTCCAAATATTGTTTATAGATCGGCTGCTGCAATGTAGGTTCAATCCAAGCGAATTGGAAAATATGCAGCTGGGCCTTAACAGCTGTTAGGTATTTTCTCCTGAGCTTCTCTCTCTCTTGCTTTGAAATGAAACGTTTGGCGCAGGAGAAACGTACATTGTCCCAGCTTTCTCTCCATCCACTGGTACAAATTGTTCTGGAAGGTTCCAAACAGAGGAAAAACTTAGGCAAAGTTTAGATCCAGCGGATTAAAGTTGAGAGTACAGGTAGTCCTCGTCTTACGACCACAATTGAGCCCCAAATTTATGCTGCTAAGTGAGACGTCGGTTCAGCAAATTTTGCCCCGTTCCACAACACGGCTTGCCACCGTTGTTAAGTGAATCACTGCAGCGCTTAAGTTAGTTACACGGTTGTTAAGTGAATCTGGCTTCCTTATTGAGCTTGCTTGTCAGAAGGTGACAAAAGGGGATCACATGGCCTTAGGACACTGCAACCGTCGTAAAGATGAGTCAGTTGCCAAGCGTCTGAATTTTGATCACGTGACCTTGGGGATGCCGCAGCGGTCATAAGTGTGAAAAACGGTCATAAGTCACTGTTTTCAGTGCCGTTGTAACTTTGAACCGTCACCAAATGAACTGTTGTAAAACGAGGACTAGCTGTAATCAAAGTTTAGATTAAGACGGCATCTGGGACCTCCAAAACAGATCTTAATTACAGTCGGAGACTGTGGAGGAGACACAGATCTTGGCTTTTTTTTCTCACCGTTGGATTCACAGGGTGGCCAAATACGTTTGGCACCATTTATTGGCACTGCTGGTATTTGTTTAGTTTGGATTTGGGCACGTGTGAAGCTAGCAGTTTGCAGCTTAGTCAATAAACTGTGGTTTGGTAAATGCCTGCTTGGTGAGTTTGTACGAGGGCAGCTCCTGGCTCGGTTCCCACGGCACGCTAAGCCAAACCCAACACACCACACTGTAGGGCTCGGGCTAAGCCCGGTCATTTTGTCCTGAGAAACGTCCAGCCGTGGCAATTTTGAAGTAAACACGGAAGGAACTGGGGACATGTGATTGCAAAAAGCCGAGCTTTTATTTAACTTACCCTAAACGGCTGACTCAGGCAGGCAAATTTCCTGCCTTATAACACTTTGAACGTCCTTTTGGTCAATTATTATTTTGCTCTGTTTTTCATTTGGACATTCCAGGGGCCATTTGTATCGGGGACACTTACATTATGGGAGAGTTTGTGTTCCCGTCTTGGAAAAGAGCAACAGATGGGTCCTTCGGTCTTCCAATATTTGAGGGGCTGCCCCAAAGAAGAGGGGGTCAAACTATTCTCCAAAGCACCTGAAGGCAGGACAAGAAGCAATGGATGGAAACTGATCAAGGAGAAGCAACCTAGAAATATGGAGAAATTTCCTGACAGAATAATCAATCAGCAGAAGGACTTGCCTCCAGAAGTTGTAGGTGCTCCATCACTGGAGGTTTTCAAGAAGAGATTAGACAGCCATTTTCAATTTTCAATTCAGAATAGAGCTGGAAGGGACTAAGGATTGTATTAGGTTTCTGGCCTGCTGCCGCACACTGCTGGCTCGTATTTAAGTAATCGTCCACTAGGACTCCAAGGTCCCACTCACAGTTATTGTTTTTGAGCCAGGTTTCGCCTAATCTGTACTCGTATCTTTGGTTTATCTTGCCTAGGTGTGTAAAATCTTGCTTTTCTTCACATTAAATTTCATTTTGTTGGATAGGGTCCATTGTTCAATTCTGTCAAGATCCTTTTGGATCCTGAACTTGTCTTCTGGGGTGTTGGCTGTTCCTCGTTATGTTCCGCATTTATCCAGAATAGTATAGGATCTCCTGCTTGAGCAAAGAGCTAGATTAGTGAAGCAAATATTGTGTGAATTTCAGATCAGCAAGAAGTGTACCCTTGGGCACTATGGTGTGGGTATGTGTTATAGCTTGTCTCCAAAGGGCGCCTTGGTGCTTGCTGTTTCATAGCAACCTACCTAACAAAAGTCAGATTTCAACCACTAATTGTGTGGAAATAGAAGGTGCGTCGCCCAGTTAGGAAAATATAATGCCTATTTATATGTGTCTCTGCTGGACACACTTATTTTCAAAGAGAATGGAGACTGCCTCTAAATCTGGAGGCTTTGCTTGCGTTCCCATTTCACTCAACATTTTTCTGAAAGCCTTGAGGAATTGAGGAATTGAATTCTCCTATCATGGGAATGGATGGGAGGATAGATCTGACTTGCTCATGTGTTTATAGTAGTAACAGAATAACAGAACAGAATAACAGAGTTGGAAGGGACCTTGGAGGTCTTCTAGTCCAACCCCTTGCTCAAGCAGAAGACCCTATACCATTTCAAATAAATGGTTGTCCAATCTCTTCTTAAAATGCTCTAGTGATGGAGCAACCCATAACTTCTGGAGGCAAGTAGTTCCACTGGTTAATTGTTCTCACTGTTAGGAAATTTCTCCTTACTTCTAGGTTGCTCCTTTCCTTGATTCCATCCATTGCTTCTTGTCCTACATTCAGATGCTTTGGAGAATAGGTTGACCCCCCTCTTCTTTGTGGCAGCCCTTCAAATATTGGAAGACTGCTGTCATGTCCCCCCCCCAGTCCTTCTTTTCACTAGACTAGACATACTCCATTCCTGCGACCGTTCTTCATATGTTTTAGCCTCCAGTTCCCTATTCATCTTTGTTGCTCTTCTCCATTCCTTTGTATGGAATGAATTAATGGGAGGAATTTCTATACTTTTTTAAAAAAAAAATTCATTTTTTAAAACCAGATGCAAGGCACATGTGTATGTACAAGACTAAAGAAGAAAAAATGGGGTCACATGTTGGAAAAAATAATTTATGATAATGTAGGTCAGATTTTCCCACTGCTTGCTAGATTCTTGAGCATTATAAACATAGCTTTCGAACATCTGGGAATAATACAGGATCCAGCTGTCAGGGGATTTTTTTTTTCCTGTTTGTGAATGAGCTTGGTTTAGTGGCTAACAAGTCTAACTCATTGTGTAAAAATTCTCAAGGAAGAGGGCAGGGTGGGAAAAAAAAATGACACTGTGTAAAAATATTTAAGGAAAAGCAAACAGGAAATCTGTCTCTCCATTTCAGCCCTGTTCCCCCCCCCCAGTTTAAATGTTTAGTTTTTTTTCCCCGTGGTTGGCGCCTGCAAAATTTTATTTTTCCTTTCAGAATGAAATAAATAGTTGGGTCATAAGAAACGATGTGCTTCCCAGCTGAAATGCCTGTGTTTTCCATTGAAATTTATGCTTTTAGAGAAAGAGGGGAAAAAAAAATCTTGCGATTTTAAAGGAGAAAATGCTTTGATGGACCAATTAACCATAGATCTCCACATTAGGCGCAGGGGACCTGTGGCTCTCATGAAATCAGTGAACTACAAATCCCAACATCCCCTGCCATTGACCAGAGAGGCTGGGACTCTTGGGAGTTGTAATGCTGCGGATATACACATCTGTTAGAGTCTTTGCCACCAAATAGAAATAAAAGAAGAAAAGGAAGGAAGATGCTGCAATTGACTGATGAGCAGGGGGGGAAAAAAAGTCCTTCAAAAGACGTAAATGTCCTTCAGAAGGTCCAGAAAATGACTCTGAGATTCTATTTGTGGTGTGATTGAATCACCAGACTTCCTCTTTCCAAAAAGGGCACTGGATTGGACAAATGAAGAAGTTAATTAAGTTGGCAGCATGCAATTTGGGATCTGTATCTTTTCCAGGATCCTAGAAGAGAGATCCTGGCCCAACCAGAGAAAACCTTGTCCCTGGGGGGCATCTAAGTAGACTTAATGACCAAATACAATGCATCCTTCAATTCCTTCTGCTTTTAAGGTCCTAAACAATAGTGGGTTCTAAATCCTGTTGCTACCGGTTCGCGCCAGGTGGGCGGAGCCTCCTGCCGCCGCCGCTGCTACCGGTTCACAGAACTGGGCCGAACCGGGAGCAACCCACCACTGGTCCTAAAGTGGCGATGTAATGCCACGGCTGTCAGAGACTGCGTTAGCATAGCAGTTAATAATATGCATCCGGGAACTATAATTAGGTGTTGCGATACAATCTAATTATGTCTAATTATAGCATTGGCACATTCCATCCGCCATGGTGCCATCAAAATCACTTGCTCTGCTCTGAATTCATTCTCCTGGCTGGGGTTCTAATGGAAGCCAGGCTCCGTACGAAGATATTACATATTGGCCGTAACTTATACAGGCAGTCCTCGACGTACGACCACAATTGAGCCCCAAATTTATATTGTGAAGTGAGACATTTGTTAAGTGACCCAGGGACACTGCCACCGTCATAAATGTGAGTCAGTAGCCAAGCATTTGAATTTTGATCACGTGTCCATGGAAGATGCTGCATCATAAGTGTGAAAAATGGTCCTGTGTCACTTTTTCAGCGCTGTTGTAACTTTAAATGGTCACTAAGTGAGCTGTTGTAAGTCGAGGACTACCTGTAAACATCACATTTCTGAATCCCTTGGAGGGGAGTTCAGCAATGCGATTTAGGAAAATTAAGGTGCTTTGCCTTACAGCTTTTCATTCCAACCACAGCACTTTGAGTCATGGGTTGTAGGAGAAGAAGAGGCAGAGCCGGGGGCGGAGTCAAGAGAGGATAGGCCTGGAATCATTACATTCCCACAAAGGGTCTAAATCCAACCTCCAGCAGTGGAGATTTTAAAGAAGAGATTGGACAACTATCTGTCTGAAATACTATAGGGCAAGGGTGCGCCTCCGGGTTGTCTTTGACCTTGGAGGCCGGGGTGGGTGTGGCCAGGGTGGGCGTGGCCAGCTTGACGTCGGGGGCGCCGCTGGCCCGAGCGCTCTGCCAGCAAAAACGGGCTCCCGAGCTCCGTTTTCGGCTGTGACGCCCTCCTGCAACCGTTTGCCAGTGAAAACAGAGCTCGGGAGGGCTGCATACAGCCCTCGTGAGCTCCATTTTCACTGGCAAAGGCACCGTGGGCCAGTCCTTTGCTGTTTCCAGGGTGGCCCTGCAGGCCAGATCTAAGCACCCCGCAGGCCGGATCCGGCCCCCGGGCCTTGAGTTTGACACCCCTGCTATAGGGTTTCCTTCTTGAGAAGGGCGTTGAACTAGAAGACCTCCAAGGTCCCTTCCAACTCTGTTATTCTGTCTTGAATTCTATTAGCTCTTCTCTGGAACCAATTTAGTGCTGACCTTTAGTTGGCTGCGTTCTTATGTATAGACTTGAGCAATAAATATTCTTAACTGAAACTTAAAATGCGGTCCTGTTCCTTCGCGCCTGACACGGGTGTCCAGTACAAGCCATGATGCTGCTGTGTGTGCCATGACGAGGTCCTTGTGCCAATGATGGGTTGTTTCATTTCCATACTGACATCAGGATATACAGTGTCCCTATTTGTTCCCTCTTTCCCCCTGGCAGGAGATCTGGCCGATATGTTCTCTCTCCAAGTGAAAAGCAGAAGGTGAAAAAAAAAAACATGTTGGATCTGTTTCTAAAGCAGAAGAGAATCGAAACTCTGGTTTCTCCTGAGTTGCTAGGAGTCATATTTTTTTCCCCTTTCTTGTTCGCTACATACTCCAGCCAGACTGCAAATGTCAGCATGCAAAGGTTGAGGAAGTTGAACCAGCCACAAAGTGACATTTGGCTGCCAGGGGAAGGGCTCCATTATATTCACACTTAGTGCTATGCCATGATATGTTTTGTTTAGCTTTTGCTCAGGATACCGTACTGACTCAATCACCGTCGCTTAGGCAAGGAAACCTTGATTAAGCGGACTGTGATGTAGCAGAGCCTGGATTGAGCGGACCATTTCGCAGTGTCCGTTATTTCCAACGGTCTGTTAAATCAGAGAATCTGTGATTTCTGATTTAACGCATTGCTGTAATGACATCTTTGCACAAACGATGCCCTTTTATGACCTGGGGTGGTGGTGGTTATGGAAGTCTTTACATAAATGACCTGATTTGGCTCATTTTGAGAATGATGTCATGAGGCTAGTGGTCTGAATCGCCGTGGGTATTTGGTCTGTTAAATCTGAAATATTCAGGAGCTTGACAACCGGCAATGTATTTACAATGGTTGCAGCATCCCAGGGTCATGTAAATGCCATTTGCAACCTTCCCAGACAGCTTCCAAAAAGCAAAGTCAAACAGGGGAAGACGGCTTCATTTAATAACCTCATGATTCACTTAACAACTGCAGTGATTCACTTAGCAACTGTGGCAATTTTTTTTATAAAATTGGATCCGGTTGTTAAACGTTGGGCACCCTCTGAGCTGCAGAAGGTAAAAAGGACTTTGTAGAAATAATATGTCTTGGAGGAAAAAAAAAATGGAATTTTTGTCAAAAGAGATTTGAGGCTATTCTCTAATAGGATAAACGTGTGGAAAATGCAGGACCCAGGTCTCTTAATTTAGCTGCAGCAACTAAAAAAAAAATAAAAATTCTTTCTTATGTCTGAGACACAAGAAGAATGGTTGTTTCAGGAAACACATTTTTCAGTCCTTCGGGCTAAATTGAAATTCTTTTGCCTTGGACATATCAACAACCTTTGTTGGTGGAGTTGGGAGGGGGTGGTGTGTTAGTCTTTTTTGTTACGACTTTTTTTTCTGCAAGCCATGAGCCTTGCCTGTTTTAGTAACATGTGGTATTAATATTCTTGGTAAGGGATTGCATTTTTTCATTAAGGTGTTTTTTTTTTCTCCCCTTCCTTTTTCACTGCTGAAATGTCTTTATTTTCTTCTCTCAGAATAACAAAATGACAGAGTTGGAAGGGACCTTGGAGGTCTTCTAGTCCAACCCCTTGCTCAAGCAGGAAACCCTATACCATCCCAGACAAGTGGATGTCCAGTCTCTTCTTAAAAGCTCTCCTTCTTTTCATTAAACTAAATATATCCAATTCCAGCAACCGTTCTTTTATGTTTTAGCCTCCAGTCCCCTAATCATCTTTGTTGCTCTTCTCTGCGCTCTTTCTAGAGCCTCAACATCTTTTTTATATTGTGGTGACCAAAACTGGATGCAGTACTCTAGGTGTGGCCTTACTAAGGCAATTATAATGCAATTTTTTCCCCTTTGCTTTGGGCTCTCCACCCATCTGTCTTTTTGGTTATCATATTGATGTATTCTCCTTGTGTTCTTTTTCATTGTTTATTTTACGGTCCTATTATTTTACTTCTGTTCTATTTAAACTCCTTTCCTTCTTCTTCTTTCTATTATTATAAGCAACCTAGAGTAGCCCCATGGCGAGATAGGGGGCAAATAAAGTTAACGAACTAAATAAAATAAATGTTGAATTTTGGGGAAAAAAGCATTTATTCTTTAGCTCTTTATTAGTGATGATCATATCTAAAACAAGACATATTTTTCATTTCTTTGTCTTTGGGGGGGCAATCCAAAATCCCAAATTCCTTGTTTCCGTTTTTTGTTTTAGTTTCGTTCACGTATGAAGTTTGTTCTGTCGAGCTAACAGCAGCTTGAAAAATAGTAAGCGTTTTCTCATACATCCCTGTGCGTCCTCATCATACGGTAATCCTCGACTTATGACCACAATTGAGGCCAAAGCTTCTGTTGCTAAGCGAGACAGCTGTTAAGTGAGCTTTGGTCCATTTTACGACCTTTCTTGCCACAGTTGTTCAGAGATTCACTGCAGTTGTTAAGTTAATAAGACGGTTGTTAAGTGAATCTGGCTTCCCTGTGGATTTTGCTTTCCAGAAGGTCGCAAAAGGGAAGGTCGCAGAAGGTCGCAGTGACCCCGGGACACTTCCACTGTGATAAATATGAGCCAGTTGCTGAGAGTCTGAATTTCGACCACGTGACCAGGGGGATGCTGCAATGGTCCTAACTCATTTTTTTCAGTGACATTGTTAACTTAGAACGGTCACTAAATGGTTGTAAGTCAAGGTTGTACATCATAGGGTTTGTGGGCTTTGCCCAGAAACTTCAAGGATGCCCTAAAAACTATGAAGGGTGTCCTTCTTCTGTAAAATTGCCACCGAATTACCATTTCCAATGAAGAAAAAGGGGAAAAAGGTACTAACAAATTTAAATTGAGCCCGTTATCTTGTGACCTCACCCATATCTGGGTATTTGATTCTTCTGAAAGCGGATTGTCTTTCAGCCAAAGCTCGGGACATTTTATCTTGGGGTGGTTTCTGTTGAAGGTGGTATCTTATCTCGTGAACTTTGCACAGAAGTGCAGGCTCATTTATTTGCTTGTCTTGAACATACCTTGAACAGAAGTAGACAGACTTCCTTTCTATCCAAGCCTTGTTCAAAGAGAAGTGTGGAAAAACTAGGTCCAAGTCTCCTCACACTTGGTCAACACCCTTCTGACACTTTTCTCTACGAATGTTTGGGACATCCTCCTAGGACTTAGATACACAAAATGGGCCCTTGGTGTTCCTCCGTCTGTCTGTGAGTTGCGTTGTTTTTTTTCCCCTGAGGTTGATTCTCCATGTTTCCCCTTGTTAATTTTGTTAAACCCAAAAATGGGACTAATTGAGCAACGGCTAATCAAATATTGCTGAGTAAAAACAACCCCAGAAAACTGAAATACTTCTTTTTAAAGCCTGTTGCGGTATGTTACATATTTTCACCTCACTAAGCTTACATCTCCAGCGTCCATTTACATCTACGGTTTAAAACTAACCACAGTCCTTGGACTAGTTCCGCTGTAACACAGATGGATTACATCTGCGGTTTGTCATCACACTAAGTTTGGGTTTAACCATCGTGTTTGAATTGTTACAGTAGGGATCCTTTACTATACAAAACTGTAAACTGTGGCTTATATAAACCATAGAGATGGCTTCATATAACATGAGAAGTCAAAAAGAAGCAACATGGCAATATATGAGTACACATTGAATTGGGTATGTCTAGTCTAATGAAAAGAAGGACTAAGGGTGATGTGATAGCAGTTTTCCAATATTTGAGGGGCTTCCACAAAGAAGAGGGGGTCAACCTATGCTCCAAATCACAAGAAGATAGGACAAGAAGCAATGGATGGAAACTAGTCAAGGAAAGAAGCAACCTAGAAGTAAGGAGAAATTTCCTGACAGTGAGGACAATTAATCAGTGGAATGGCTTCCCTCCAGAAGTTGTGGGTGCTCCATCACTGGAGGTCTTCAAGAAGAGACTGGACAACCATTTTTCGGAAATGGTATAAGGTCTCCTGCTTGAGCAAGGGGTTGGGCTAGAAGACCACCAAGGTCCCTTCCAACTCTGTTAGTCTGCTATTCTGAATCACAAAATCAGAACTCAATCTTAGTAATGACAGACCATTAGGAAAAAAAGCCATGCTTTTTTTTAAAACAAAATGCTGCCGTTTAAAAATAACCCAGAAAAAGGAGTTTGTGAGAAAGATGCATCAGTTTCCAGGAACAGAACAACAGTCTTTATTTTCTAAAAACGGTATGCGTGTATGTTTGTGTACAAATCCATCACTTCTTTGTAAGTGAGTTTACTTTTGTGTTCTGCCCTTTAAAAGCCATTTACACTCACGGTATAAAAGCACATTGTGAGAGACGACAGCAAAGTACACAAATTACAGACCTCTTTGTTACCAGATTGTGGTGTGTGATGGGAAAAAAAAATAAGGGAAGAACAGACGAGAAGCACGTATCATTCCAGCTTCAATCTGTATTTTTCAAAATGGGAGGAAGAGACTTTTAACTAAGTGTTCAGATACCTGGTTGGCGAAGAGCTAAACAAATATTTGCCAAGCCTGGTGAAGACATAATGGACCTTCAGGAGAAACGTGTGGTTTGTTAGTGTTCCTCTTCCTGTAAACTCTTTTACCAAACAATACTTTGTCTTGATCGTCGTCTAATTTGTTTTTACTCTCGGGAAGATCAAGATACACCATCTGTTCGTTTCTTCGTGTTTTATCGTTGGCCAAAATGACCCGGATAATGGATTAAGCTACAGGACAATTTGAACAGGTCTTCCGTGATGGTGAGACAGATGGCTCCCCAAAGTTTCGGGGTAAGAAGATAAAGAGAAGGTTGTCCAATATTTGGGCATGAGATTTAACCTCGTCCATTTTCTGAAGCCAATATCTTATAAAGAATGGTTGCTGGAATTGGGTATGTCTAGTTTAATGAAAAGAAGGACTAGGGGTGACATGATAGCAGTCTTCCAATATCTAAGTGGTTGCCACAAAGAAGAGGGAGTCAAACTATTCTCCAAAGCACCTGAGGGTAGGACAAGAAGCAATGGGTGGAAACTAATCAAGGAGAGAACCAACCTAGAACGAAGGAGAACTTTCCTGACAGAACAATTGATCAGTGGAATGACTTGCCTCCAGAAGTTGTGGTTGCTCCATCACTGGAAGTTTTTAAGAAAAGACTGGACAACCATTTTGCCTGGTATAGGGTTTCCTGCCTGAGAAGGGGGTTGGACTAGAAGATCTCCAAGGTCCCTTCCAACTCTGTTATTCTGTTATCTGCTTTGTGAGAAAGGAAGGGTCCATTAGCAGAAGAACTGCCTTTCTGAAGACCGGTTTACAATTATGCCTTGTTTGATGTTGTTGGATAAAGATGTTAGTTTCAAGCAACGAGTCATGAGGACCAAATCAATTAAAGAGCTGGGACTTCAGCATGTTTAGTTAAGAAAAAAAAGGCACCTGAGATCATTTCCTACCTGTCTGAGAAGTACAATTTGTCTGGATGGTGAAATAGAGCAGGTTACATCTGAGAAAACCAACCAGAGGTGGGTTCCTCCCAGTTCGCACCGGTTCTATAGAACCGGTAGTAAACCGGTGGTGACGTCATGGAGCCTGTTCTGTCGGTGCCGGTCCGTGGACGCCGCCATCTTTTTTTTTTGAATTTTTTTGGGGGGGAATTTTTTTGGGGGATTTTTTTGCTGGTTTTTGCAGTGTTTTCGGCACTGTGCATGCGCCGCCATCTTGTTTTTGGCTCTTTTTTTGCTATTTTTTGCTTGTTTTGCTTCTGCGCATGTGCAGAAGCCAAGTTTTTGGCACTGCGCATGCGCGGCTGCGGCCACAAAGAGTGCACACGCCTGCACGGCACGGCCACGTGGCACGCAATGCGTGCGCAGCCACGCAGTGCGGGAGGAAGCGAACCGGCGGTGAGGTAAGTTAGAACCCACCCCTGGTTACATCTGATAAAACCAACCATAACTTCTCTGAGCCATAGTATTCCTTCCGACATTTTCATTCCTCTTAAAATTTAAGCAGAGCATGTCTCTGTCCAATGTTTTCCAGGCCAAAGAACATAGGAGGTTTTGTAGGATGTCCTGAGGGACACATTCAGGAATGTAATTTGGGATGAGGCAGGACAAACATTAAACTTGATGTGATTTAACATTTCAAAAATGGGATTCAAATGTGGTTTGTACCCAAGAATTTGAAGAAAGAATAACTGGAGCAGGTCACACAGAACCAGGATGACAGAACTGTAAAGCAGCTGGAATTCGGTTAATCTCATTGGCACTTTAGGGTTTTGCTTTGCTGCCGTAGCTCTGAAGTTAGAGCTAATTTAGTGAAAATTGTGCAGCCACCGAGGAGAGGAATGGTCTTTACTGTAGGTTATTTTATGGATGATCTCTTCAGGACTTTGTAGTTTGTTTTCTCACCCCCTTATTGTGGAGGTTGTGAAGCTATGGAGTTGATTCTGTCTTTAACCAAAGTATAGAGATAATTCCCAACTTACAACAGTTCATTTAGTGACTGTTTGAAGTTACAACGGCACTGGAAAAGTGACTTACGACCATTCTTCACACTTACGGCCATTTCAGCATCCCCATGGTCATGTGATCAAAATTCAGACCCTTGGCAACTGACTCATATTTATGACCGTTACAGTGTCCTCGGGTCACGTGATTCCCCCCCTTTTGCGACTTTCCGACAAGTAAAGTCAATGGGGAAGCCAGATTCACTTAACAACCGTGTTCCTAACTTAACACTGGAAAGTGTGGCACAAGAAGTCTTAAAATGAAGAAAACTCACTTAACAAATATCTCACTTAGCAGCAGAAATTATGGTCTCCGTTGTGGTTGTAAGGCGAGGACTACTTGTATTTCTCCATAATGAATTTAGAAGGATGCATGCATGAATGAAGTTCTTGGGTGGTTAGATCCCCATAATGTATGGAAACCAAGACAGACCAACTTGTATTCCCCTGGTGGAATGCGGCACATATCCCCCAAAGTATCTTGAGATTTTTCTGTTGTAACTTGTTTGTTTTATGCTTGTTCTACCAATACGTACGATCTGATAGAAGAGAATATTTGTGGCTCAGGGTTGAACTGTGGGGTCGTTGGGTTTCTCTGAGCTTGCTGGTTTGCTTGCAAGACGTTTCATTACCTAACTAGGGAACATCATCAGGGCTAGAAGGGAGTGGGGTTTGTGGAGTGGATGAGGAGTTCTTGGGTTCTCTGAGCCAGGGTGTTTTCTTGCAGACGTTTCATCACCCAACTAGGTAACATCATCCACTGATGATGTAAGATCCAGAACCAGCTTCTAAGTTTTTAAAAAGGAAACATCTGGTTCTTTTCCCTTCGTGAATGGTAGCATTCCTTAAATTTGATTAAAGTGCAGAACGCTCTCTCTCTCTCTCTCTTTCTCCTTCATCAGAGTTAAGCTTTTATGATGAGTTGCTTTTTCATCATTCTTGGTTTTTAAAAATATGTCAGCTTAAGGAATAATAATGTTCTACTTCTCAAGAAATTAAAACAGCGAGTGGGTGGGAGATAATTTTTGACTCGGCCCTGACTCTGCTACTTAACCAGAGAGTGCCTATCCTCTCGCCTTCCAACATGGTATCAGCCGGCTGCCCAAATCTTTGCTTATAAAAACATTGGGAGATCAAAGGTGTGTTTGGGGAAGAGCAGCCAAAATATATTTCTCCTTTTATTTACATAAGGAGCTTCCCTTCTGCTGCTCCCAAGAGTTGCATATTTGCAATATGTCCCCATCTCTTCGTTCAAACGACTCCGACAGATCTAAATTCACCCCACCCTGGAATAATGTTGCTGAATGGCCCACCCCGTTCAGTCTTTCTGGCAAAAGCTTTTCAAAACACGAAGCTTATTTTTCATATCTGTTAGCAAGCGTATCGTTTGCTGGAATACAGGTAGTCCTTGACTTACGACCACGGTTGAGCCCAAAATGTCTGTTGCCAAGCGACAGTTGTTAAGTGCGTTTTGCTTCGTTTTATGATATTTCTTGTTGTTAAGTGAATCACTGCAGTTGTTAAGTCGGGAACACGGTTGTTAAGTGAATCTGGCTTCTTCATTGACGTTGCTTGTCAGAAGGTCGCAGAAGGGGATCATGTGACCCCGGGAGACTGAAACCGTCATAAATATGAATCGGTTGCCAACCATCTGAATTTTGATCATGTGACTATGGGGATGCTGCATGGAGTGGTGCGGTGGCCTAGAGGTGGAGCTCTCGCCTCACAATCAGGAGGCTGTGAGTTTGATCCTAGGTAGAGGCAGGTATTTCTCTCTCTGGGCACAATGAGAATATATCTGCTGAACAAACCTCCGCATTGGCGACAGGAAGGGCATCCGGCCAGTAAACACTCAGCTCCATTCAGTTGCCCCGACTCCACCCCGCAAGGGATTAGGGGTCATTAAATGAAGATGATGATGTTGATGACCATAGGGATGCTGCAACGGTCATAAGTGTGAAAAATGGTCATGAGTCAGTTTTTTCAAGGCCATTATAACTTCGAACGGTCACTAAATGAACTGTTGTAAGTCAAGGACTAGCTGTATTGCAGCTGGTGAAAGTGGTTTCCATCAACCAGTATTTTTTGGTATTATTTCCCTGGACGAATGGCGGATGATCCAAAACTTGATGGCTTCATTTTTTCACTTTCTGAAATGTCTTTCAATCTCGCTGGCTTTTTACAGGGATGGCTTTGTGTTTAAAAATGAAACAACCCCCCCCCCCCGCCCTAAAATCTCACATCAAAAATACTGGCCTCTTTTTCTTTCTTCTTTCTTTCTTTCTTTCTTTCTTTCTTTCTTTCTTTCTTTCTTTCTTTCTTTCTTT
>QLTV01001351.1:224929-237410 GCA_003457575.1 Thermophis baileyi | reverse complement strand
ACCATTTCTGACAAATGGCAGTCCAGTCTCTTCTTGAAAGTCTCCAGTGATGAAGTTCCCACAACTTCCGAAGGCAACTCCCGTTCCATTGGTTGTCTGTTCTCACTGTCAGAAACTTTCTCCTTATTCCCAGGTTGAATCTCTCCTTGTTCAGTTTCCATCCATTATTCCTTGTCTGGCCTTCAGGTGCTTTGGAAAATAGCTTGACCCCATCCTTTCTGTGGCAGCCCCTCAAATATTGAAACACTGCTATCATGTCTCCCCTGGTCCTTCTCTTCATTAGACTACCCATGCCCAGTTCCTGCAACCGTTTATCATATGTTTTAGCCTCCTAATCATCTTGGTTGCTCTTCTCTGCACTCTTTCTAGAGTCTCAACATCTTTTTTATAGTGTGGTGACCAAAACTGGATGCAGTATTCTAGCTGTGGTCTTACTAAGGCTTTATAGAGTGGTATTAGTACCTCCCTTGATCTTGATTGTATCCCTCTGTTAATGCAATATTTACTAGTAAAATATTAGTAGTTTCATTAGTAGTCTGTTTACAAGGGTGTCTTTCTTTCATCAGTGCCTGATGATCTGTCTGCAGAGGAGAGAGAAGAACTTTTAAACATCCGTCGTAGAAAAAAAGAACTCATTGATGATATTGAGGTAATCAATTTCCTTTCCTAATCAACTTTGTCTCCTGGGTTGGATTACAGGGTACGTCCTCGACTTACATCCACAATTGGGGCCAGAATTTCCATCGCTAAGCCAGGGGGGTTGTTAAGTGAGTCATTGCTCAGTTATATGACCATTTTGGCCACAGTTGTTAAGTGAATCCCTGCCCGAATTTTGATCACATGACAGCAGGGATTCTGCGATGGTCATAAGTGCGAAGACCGGTCGCAGGTCATTTTTTTCAGTGCCGTCGTAACTTCGAACGGTCTCTAAATGGATAGATGGAAGTTGAGGACTCCCTGTATATGGCATATAAGTTGTTCTTCAGTTTTTCAACTCAAGAAGTTGTTTTTTTTAATAATTGCTACTAAGGGAAGGTAATTCGGCTGCCACGTCATGTGAATAAAATGACAGAGCAGGTAAAGATATCTCAAGATTTATGAAGCATCTAAATTCCTTTTTTTTTTTTTTTTTGATCCCTACAGAGGAAAGTGTCATAAAAAATATTAGAATGTGCTGAGATGGATAGATTAACACTTAAAATAAAAGAAAAGGAAGAAACAGAATACTTTTTAACGTGGGACCTATTTTACCAAACTAATAGAAACAGAGGTTAGAAACTAAAAAGACTATAAAGATAATTAATTATATATTGAAAATTTTCTAAGATGGATAAACTAATCGTACTATTACTGTGTGACTAATATTGATATGTATATTATGATTATCATTATTATTGTTGTTGTATCTCTATTCAAAACTAACTGTACCCAGAGAACACGATGTTCAGATAGATAATGGAGTATTTTGTATGTGTATTAAAAATGTATTAATAAAACATATATTTTAAGTGCTGCCCCACTCCTGAATGACTCTGTGTGGCTCACAACAAGGCATCTAACATAAAACATAACACAATTCCCCCCCCCCCCAAAAATAATAAACCAAGAAAAACAAAAAGGGTTAGATTTAGAATACCGACACCAAAACGACACAACCACAACACACTCGCAAGGGTAAACTCTGACTTGTCTCCTTTCTGCAGAGGTTAAAATTTGAGATTGCAGAAGTTATGACTGAGATCGATCACCTGACCAGCGTAGAGGAAAGGTGAGTTGGCTCAGCTTGCAGGGTTTCACGGAAAATATACTTATTATTTCTGAGATATCGGCTGCATTTCCTTGTCCACTTTACGGGAATGTGGTCAGATGGGGCTCAAATCGGTGACCAAAGAAGGAGGAGGGAGAAAAGGGGTGGATGGGAGACAGGGGTGGGTTCTAACTTATCTCGCCGCCGGCTCGCTTCCTCCCATGTCGCGTGGCTGCACGCGCGCATGCACAGTGCCGAAAACTCAGCTTCTGCGCATGCGCAGAAGCCAAAACCAGCAAAAAATAGCAAAAAAAAAATGAAAACAAGATGGCGGCGCATGCACAGTGCCAAAAACTCAGCTTCTGCACATGCGCAGAAGCAAAAACCAGCAAAAAATAGCAAAAAAAAGCCAAAAACAAGATGGCGGCGCATGCGCAGTGCCGAAAACTCAGCTTCTGTGCATGCAGAAAACCAGCAAAAAATAGGAAAAAAAAGCCAAAAACAAGATGGCGGCATTCACGGACCGGCACCGACAGAACCGGCTCCGTGACATCACCACCGGTTTACTACCGGTTCTATAGAACCGGTCCGAACCGGAGGAACCCACCTCTGGTGGGAGAACACCTTTTGTAGGCTAGAAGAAAGTGGGAAGGTGTGATTTTGACTTTGTTGGGTGCTTGCTTAAAACAGCAAGAAGTGAGTGGTGGTATCCTGATTGCCTTTTCTTAAGTCCTTAGAGCAGTGTTTCTAGACCTCAGCAAGTTTAAGGCATGTGGACTTCAACTCCCAGAATTCCCCAGCCAACCAACCGTACCAAAGTATAAATGTTGGCTGCATCTGAAAATTTGGAAACCACCTGTGGGCCCTTGGTGTTCTTTGAGCTTGGTTGTTTTCTTGAAGACGTTTCATGACCCTACTAGGTAACAGCATCAGTACTAGTAGGAAGGAGTGGGGTTTGCTCTCTGTTTATATACAAGTGGCTCGCCCTGTCAGTGCTAGTGGGAGTGTTCTTGTTGGTTCCTTGATTAGGCCGTTGTTTATAGTTGGTTTGTCTGAGTGGGTAGGACCTTGATTGTCCCACCAACACTGACAGGGCAGCCATTAGTATATAAACAGAGAGCAAACTCCACTCCCTCCTAGCACTGATGGTGTTAGCTAGTTGGGTAATGAAATATCTGCAAGAAAAAAAAAATCAAGCTTAGAGAACCCACAGTCCTCCTCCTCCTCCTCCTCCTCCTTTTCCTCCTCCTCTCTGCAAACATCTCCCTTCTAGCATGGATGATGTTATCTAGTTTGGTAATGAAACGTCTGCAAGAAAGCACCAAGGACCCCATGTTTCAATCCTGAGCTACAAATATTCCTTTCCATGGAAATAATTTGGTAGCAGAAACTTTTCTGCAGTCCATAAATGTAGACGTTTGCATCAAATCTCTTTGTTTATTGAATTTATTGTATGATCTTTTTTCCTTAGCTGCAAGATACATGCCTTTCTGTATCCGGAGCAGGAATAAATTTTAAAGGGTTTTATATCCTAACCCGCTACTTGGATCTTAGCAAACAAAAATGTAAATTTTTGTTGTCTTTTGGGGAAAAATAAAAGAGACAACCCTTTCCCCCCTTATTCAGAGTGTGTTGTTTTAGTGCATCTGGACCCCGAGCGGCTGAAATGTCTTCAAGATGTGACGGTCGAGGTCTCAGCATCAACTTTTTGAAGGTTGAGCTGGATAAAGCCTTGCATCCTGCCGCTGGCACGATGCCAGCAATTCTCACGGCGTTTTTGGCACAACCTCCTTGGTTTGTTTATCAAGCCTCTGCAATCGTTTTAGTTGTGGGATTGCGCTAGCAAAGCAGAAGTCCTAAACGCTTATTGGCATCCAGACACTCGGCGTATTATTCCATCCGTTCCCTTGAATGAATCCAGTTGAACTGGTTTGTGGGTTCAAACCTTATAATTCCTGGCTCCAGAATATTAAAATGTCATTTATGACTCCTTGCCATGAAGCCAAAGCTACTTTTGATTTTTCTCTTGAGTTAAACACAATTTTAAGCCATGAGAAGGGGTATTCAGCTAGGATGTAGACTCTTTGTGGGCTCCATTGGATGCTAGGATGTAAATAATGCCTTCAATTTAATTGTGCAAATACATTTTTGTTCTAACGCTTTCCAATTTTCATCTCTCTTCCCTCCAAACTGACAGTAAAGCTACTCAAAGGAATAAGCAGGTTGCAATGGGAAGGAAAAAATTTAACATGGATCCCAAGAAGGTGAGACTTTTTCTTGAGAATGTGTACTTTGAGCTGAGTTGTTTCGTGTGGCCCAAGCCATGGTTTGTTTATCCACAGTTTGTTCAGTCAACTATAGTTGGAGGAGTTCATTGCATACTTTAAGCCAAGGGTGAACAACCTTGGCAACTTTAAGACCTATGGACTTCAACTCCCAGAATTCTCCAGCCAGCCAACTTCCAGAATTCTCAGCCGCAATGGCAGACGCCATCTTGTTTAATTAACCCACCTCCTCTGATCTCCATTGTACCATCTTGCTGGAAAAGCCCAAAAAATGGAGCTCGGCATCATTGGAGCGTGCTCTCTAGGGCTGTTCTGCAAACCTATCTTTCTTATTACATTACAGTCTTTAGTTTGTTCTCCCATTTTTCTTTATTAGATCTCAGAGAGACAGTTTAGCGAACGCACGTTCTTTTTGTCTGGTTCACCTCCCTCCATCTTAAGAGCTAAATACATCTGGAGCCTTGTCTTCTCCCTAAGGGGTTAGCTTGATTTTGTTTCCGATGACGCTAATTTCATTTTCTTGAGATATCTGGATTTCCAGAAGACAGGCCCTGTTACAAGAAAGGGATATCTGAAGCATAGAGCTGAAAGAAAAAGAGAGAGAGAGAGAGAGAGAGAAAGACAGAAAGTGAGAGAGACAGAAAGTGAGAGAGACAGAAAGTGAGGAAATAGAAAGAGAGAGAGAAAGAGAAAGACTGAAAGAGAAAGAAGTAAAGAAATAGAAAGAGAGAGAGAAATAGAAAGAAAGAGAGAAAGAGAGAGAGAGAGAGAGAGGGAAAGAGAGAGAGAAAGAAAAAGAGAAATAGAAAGAAGAGAGACCTCTTGAATAGCTTTTGAATTGCCACAAATTTCTTTTCTCATGGTGGTTTTGTGGAAGGAAACATAATTCTTTTTGGTAACCAAATACTGCCTCCAAATGGAAATCTGATTCTTGGGTTTCTTGTGTGTGTGTTTTGACTAGATATTTATTTAGAGAAATTTTTGCAACACAGGCAAAAGTCCTTGACTTACGACCACAACTGGGGCCAGAATTTCTGCTGCTAAGCAAGGCGATTGTCAAGCGAATTGTGCCCAATTTTTACAACCTTCCCCCCCCCCATGATTGTTAAACAAATCAGTGCAGTTGTTAAGTGAATCATATGGTCATTAAGCGAACCTGGCTTCCCCCGTTGACTCTGTTTGTCGGGAAGATGGCAAATGACGATCCAATGACCCCAGGGAGGCTGCAACCGTCATAAATAGATGCTGGTTGCCAAGCTCCCAATCGCGAGGATGCTGTCATGGACATAAGTGTGAGGACCTGTCATAAGTGACTTTTTTCCATGCTGCTGTAACTTTGAGCGATTTATAAACGAATGGTTTGAAGTGGAGGATTACCAAGTTTTCTGCACACACACAATCAGACAAAGGGAGTGTAAAACAGCAACAGTTTTTCAAGACTAAAAATAGTTTCCAGGCTTGATAAAATATCTTTGGGCTTACCCTGATAATAAAATAATTCAGTGCATTTTCCTCCTTCGGGAACAGGAAGGACAGTTTTTATTTTGGCACCAAATGCTGCGGGTGCCCTCTGTGTTTCCTCGGTCAAAAATACGTTAGTTTTTCCTTATTTCTCTTCCATCTTAAACCTGCTTTGAACTTTCCGCTTGTTTGTTTGGGAAAACTGAACCCAGTTATTTCCACTCCAGCCGTTTGTGGTTCCAGCTGTCTCAAGAAAAAGAGCAATAAATCTTGCCCAGGAATTGCTCCGATTAAATCCCGGGTTTCAAAAATGTAGTTAAAAGGCCATTTTCTAAAAGCAGAGTTTGCACAACGAGCTTCCAGTCAAAAGCAAGCAAACCACATGTTGGTTTAACATTATTGATCACAGTTAATTGTTCGATTAACCATTGTGAAAATAAGCCACGGATTAGCATGGTTTTTAGTAATGAGGGGGCCAAAGGCTTTGGGTGGACAAGTCTCCTTGCTCAATAAACCATGGTTAAAACAAGCCATAAGTTAGTGTAGGATTTAGCAGTGTGTAAGCCCAACCATTAACAGGGATGCGGTGGCTCGGTGGCTAAGATGCTGAACTTGTCGATCGAAAGGTCAGCAGTTCAGCGGTTCGAATCCCTAGTGCTGCATAACGGAGTGAGCTCCCGTTACTTGTCCCAGCTTCTGCCAACCTAGCAGTTCGAAAGCACGTAAAAAATGCAAGTAGAAAAATAGGGACCACCTTTGGTGGGAAGGTAACAGCGTTCCGTGCGCCTTTGGCGTTTAGTCATGCCGGCCACATGACCACGGAGACGTCTTCGGACAGCGCTGGCTCTTTGGCTTAGAAATGGAGATGAGCACCGCCCCCTAGAGTCGGGAACGACTAGCATGTATGTGCGAGGGGAACCTTTACCTTTAAGCCAGGGGTGGGTTCTAACTTACCTCGCTGCCGGTTCGCTTCCTCCTGCGCCTCGTGGGCGCACGCGGGCTTTGCACGCACGCACATGCGCAGTGCTGAAAAATAAAAAAAAAGCCAAAAAAAAAAAAAGCCGAAAACAAGATGGCGATGCATGCGCAGTGCCGGAAACTCGGCTTCTGCGCATGCACAGAATAATTTTTTTTTAAAAAAATTCCAAATTCCCCCCCCCCAAAAAAAAATTCCCAAAAAAAGATGGCGGTACCCACGGACCGGCACCAACCGAACCGGATCTGTGATGTCACCATGATGTCACCAGCGGGTCGCTACCGGTTCAGGTGAACCGGTCCGAACCGGGAGGAGCCCACCTCTGCTTTAAGCCCAACCATGAAGTGGCCAAGAGTTAGGGTAGATGAGTTTCCTTGCTCAATAAACTGTGGTTAAAAGGAAGCCAGGCGTAGTGCGGTATTTAGTAATGTGTAGACCCAACCATGAGGTAGCTTTGGGTAGATGAGTTTCGGTTGTAAGTCGAGGACTCCCTGTATTCTGTATTTCCGGAATGTGAATTTTGATAAAGAGCAAGAAAGCCTGAATTCTTATCTTCCTTTTATTTTTCCCCTCCTGCTGCTTTAGGGAATTCAGTTTCTCATTGAAAATGATCTCCTGCAGAACACGCCAGAAGACATCGCTCAGTTCCTATATAAAGGGGAGGGTCTTAATAAAACCGTTATTGGCGATTATCTCGGTGAAAGGTAAGTAGAGGTCAGTCCTGGCTGTGTATCGCCTCGAGAGGTGGATTTAGAACCTCAGGTTTCCTTTGCTTTTATAGGTAGTCCCCAACTTACAACAGTTTGTTTAGTGACCGTTTGAAGTTCCAACGGCAGTGGAAAAATTGACTTACGGCCATTTTTCACACGACTGTGGCTGCATTTCCACGGTCAAAATTCAGACTCTTGGAAGCCGATTCATACTTATGACGCTCGCAGTGTCACACGATCCCCTTTTACGACCATCTGACAAGCCAAGTCAATGGGGAAACCAGATTCACTTCACCGCCGTGTCCCTAACTTAAGAACTACAGGGATTCACTTAACAACGGCAGGCAGAAAAGTCGTAAAAGGAGGCAAAATTCACTTAATAATTTTGTCCCGCTTCGCAACAAAAATTTGGGGCTCAATTGAGGTCGTAAGGCGAGGGTTACCTGCATTTCTTTGTTTGTTTGCATCCTGCCTTTATTATTTTGAAAAACAACTCAAAGACGGCAAACATATCCACAACAGATGTCCCAAAGCTGCTTCCCCCCCCCCCAAAAGGGAAACTGGACTTTCTTGAAAACATTTCCCCCCTTGAAAACATTTCACTTCTCATCCAAGAAGCTTCTTCAGTTCAGTTCAGGACAGTATAATGGAGGGGGTTGATCGAGTAACCACAGATCCCATCTCCCTCCAGTCCGCCCCCCACTCTCTCTATGTATCCTTTGATTTTAATGTTTGATTCTAATGTATTTATATTTTATTTTTATGACCGTAAGCCGCCCAGAATTACCCTATGGTAAGATAGACGGCCTATAAATTTTATATGTAAATATGTAAATAAATACATAAGTAAATATCTACATACCAAAAATATATTTAAAAGACTTGGCTGTGTTTGCTTGCATTGCTGACAGGTAAAATTCTACAGGGCATTGATATAATTGGGATTTAGGAGGTGCGGAATTCAAACCAGGACAATTTCATATTAATGATATGCCTTGGTTTCAATCTATTGAGGCAGCTGTATTATTTCATTTTTCTTTTCCTCTCCTCCCTTCCTTTCATCCTCTCAATAAACAGGTGATTTACTTCCTGGTTTACAAAGAAGGAAGTCATACTTGACCAAAAATTATCCAGAGAAAAACATAGAATTCGATAATAAGGAGATCTTGAAGAAAGATCTCGAGATCTTAGTGACATAGTGAAGATCTTGAAATCTCTCTCCAAAGGATTCTCCTGGAGCCTATTTGCTAAATTGCGTTATTGTTGTTGTTGATATGATTGTGTCAAAGTTTTAAAAACAACAACCCGCCTCTGAATCCACCACGTTCATTTCCTCTTGGCAAAGGCTTCCTAGTATTTACACAACAATCGGCTTGCCTCCGATTTAATGAATGGGTTTTTCGACATATTAATTAAAATTCTTGGAAAGGTTTGTCGGGCTCCCTTCGGAAACCGCCTATAAAAAAAATCCACCTACCCTGTCTTAGATGGAAGCGGATCCACAACATTTTAATCTACTTATGCCTTTCGAACACACCCTGTGAATTGCAGGGCTTCGTATTGGTCATGATTAAATGATGATGAATCGTTGTCTTAATGGGGTTCTCACTTGCACTGAAAGGAAGGGGATGTTCCTGTTTCATGGTTGTTTGTGTCATCTGGCATCTATGTCTCTGAGGGGTCCTTGGTGCACTCTGAGCTTGGCGGTTTTCTTGCAGACGTTTCATTACCAAACCAGGTAACCTCATCAGTGCTAACCTCATCAGTGCACTGAGGATGTTATCTAGTTTGGTAATGAAACGTCTGCAAGAAAATAGCCAAGCTCAGAGAGCACCAAAGACCACAAAGTCGTTGTCATCATCGTTGTCATCCTCCTCCTCCTTTCTTCCTTCTTCTCTCTCCTCCTCCTATCTTCTCCTCTTCCTCCTCCTCCTTTCTACTTCTTCCCCTCCTCCTCCTTTCTCCCTTCTTCCTTCTTTCTCCTCCTCCTATCTTCTCCTCTCTCTCCTGCTCCTTTCTACTTCTTCCCCCCCTCCTCCTCCTCCCCACAAACCCCACTCCTTTCTAGCACTGATAATGTTACCTAGTTGGGTAATGAAATGTCTACAAGAAAACAACCAAGCTCAGAGAGCATCAAGGACATAGAGTCCTCCTCCTCCTCCTCTTCCTCCTCCTTTCTCATTCTTCCTCTCTCACCTTCTCTTACTATCTTCTCCTCTTCCTCCTCCTCCTTTCTACTTCTTCCCCTCCTCCTCCTCCTCCTCTTCCTCCTCCCCACAAACCCCACTCCTTTCTAGCACTGATAATGTTACCTAGTTGGGTAATGAAATGTCTGCAAGAAAACAACCAAGCTCAGAGAGCATCAAGGACCATACAAGTCCTCCTCCTCCTCCTCCTCTTCCTCCTCCTTTCTTCTTCTTCCCTTCTTCCTTCTCCTTCTCTCTCCTCCTCCTGCTGTCTTCTCCTCTTCCTCCTCCTCCTTTCTACTACTTCCCCTCTTTCCTCTCCTCCCCCCTCCTCCCCCTCCCCACAAACCTTACACCAAGTTCAAAGAGCATCAATGACCATACAGTCCTCGTCTTCCCCAAGTTGTGCACTTTTCCAATTAGCTATTAATAAAAATAATTTCTTAAGGTTATTGTTGAAGGTTTCCTGGTTTGGACCAGTGACTACAGCTTGGTAACAGGCCAATTAAAACAATAAAACAAAATAAAATAGCCCATCAACCTCAAAAGCCCAACGTGTGAATATTAAATTAAACAGTTACTATTTCAACTTCTTCATCTTTTCTTTTACAGGGATGACTTTAATATTAAAGTACTTCAGGCTTTTGTTGAACTCCATGAGTTTGTGGATCTCAATCTCGTCCAAGCATTACGGTAAGAAGTCTTTTTAAGAGGCTGTTGGGGGAAAAAGGGTTAAAAATGCTTGACACTGTAGTAGAAGGGGGAAAAGGCTATTTACAAGGTGTTTCTGGTGTTGTGAAGATCCGTAGATTTAACTTTATCTTGATCTTACTTGTAGAGTTTAGCATTGTGCACAGACTCCTACAGTATACTAAGCCACAAGACAGTTTGTGCAGGAATAGCTGGTGTGTTAGGTGATGTCAGCTAATGTTGGTTTCTTAATATAATTCATAGCTTAACAAATGTGCCTGTATTGCGATTGTCTACAGTGATAATTTTTTTAAAATGACAATTAAAAAAATTAAGAAATCAAGATGGCAGCACTATCCTTCTGATAGAAGGCCGCTCCCTTTCGCCGCCATCTTGATTTTTTTTTAACCCACCCTTTGGTCAAGCCAGTGCTGTGCATCCCCAGGGTTAAATTTGCTTTTCCATAGATCAGTGATGGCGAACCTTTTTTGGTTCGCGTGCCAAAAGGGAGGGGTGCGCGGGAGGGTCACGCACGTGTGTGCCCACACCCATAATTCCATGCGCCCCCCCATGCATGCGGGGAAGCCCCCCCCCCGCTCCCGGCATGTGATGGCAACCCGTTTTTTGCTCTCACCAGGCTTCAGAGCCTTTCTAGGAGCCTGGGGAGGGTGAAAACGGCCTTCCCCACCCCCCCAGAGGCCAGAAATGGCCTGTTTCAAGTTGGGAAACGGGCCATTTCTGGCCTCCAGAGGGCCTCCGGGGGGGTGGGGAAGGCTGTTTTCACCCTCCCCAGGCTCCTAGAAAGGCTCTGGAGCTTGGGGAGAGCAAAAAACGGGCCTTCCCCACCCCCTCTGGAGGCTGGAAACAGCCTGTTTCCCATCTCCCAGTGGGCCCAGAAGGCCCGAAAATCAGCTGGCGGACCTGAGTTCGCGTGTCCACCAATATGGCTCCGCGTGCCAGTTGTGGCACGCGTGCCATAGGTTCGCCATCCTGGCCATAGATGGTCGACTAAGCCACTGTTTGGCTATGTTTGCACAGGGGACAAACTCTGTTGTGACTTCAAGCAAGGCAGGAACCTGTTCATAGATTGTGGGGACAAAGGCAACCCAGATCACACAAATCATGGCTTAGCATGGCCCGTAAGAGTTTTGGAAACATAACAATTAATCAGTGGAACAGCTTGCCTCCAGAAGTTGTGGGTGCTCCATCACTGGAGGTTTTCAAGAAGAGATTGGACAATCATTTGTCCAGAATAGTATAGGTTCAGAGGTGGGTTCCTACCAGTTCTAACCGGTTCTTTAGAACCGTTAGTAACTCGGCGATGACGTCACGGAGCCGGTTCTGTCAGTGTCTCCGTGGGTGGCGCCATCTTGGATTTTGCTTCTGCGCATGCGCAGAAGCTATTTTTTGATTGCTGCGGGTGTGCACGGCGCGACCCTGAGCGAACCAGCAGCAAAAGGATCCAGAACCCACCCCTGTATAGGTTCCCCTGCTCGAGCAGGGGGTTGGACTAGAAGACCTCCAAAGTCCTTCCAACTCTGTTATTCTATGACTCTATGTTTAAGTTTCTCCTGGACTGGAGGCTAATGTTAAATGCTGACGTGTACATGGATCGCACCGTCTAACACACTGCCATCTGACTGCTGTTGTGAAAATCACAACTTCAGAAAGGGTTGCCTTGACAGATCTTGTGCAGCAGTTCAAAAGGTTGTGTTGGGAGACAGAGAGAGCTGGTTGTCGGTCTTGTGTAATCGGGAAACATTGTCCTACTTGTGCTCCTAAGCTACTGAAATGATCTTCAGAGAAACATTTCAAATCCAACCTGGTGTACAGATAGTCCCCAACTTACAACAGTTTTATTTTATTTTTATATTATTTTATAAAATTTATATGCCGCCCAACTCCCGAAGGACTCTGGGTGGCTTACATCATAAAAAAATAAAACATATAAAAACAACAAAAAAACCATCTATATTTAAAATAAAACATTCACACAACCATGCATGGGCCAATCAGAACAACTATTGGCCCCAGGCCTGCCAGAAAAGCCAGGTCTTAATGGCTTTACGGAAGGCCAGTAAGGTGGGGGTAGTACGGATCTCGGGGGGAAGTTGGTTCCACAGAGTCGGAGCGGCTACAGAGAAGGCCCTCCCCTGCGGTCCTGCCAGCCGGCACTATCTGGCCGACGGGACCTGAAGAAGGCCAACCCTGTGCGACCTCACTGGTCGATGGGAGGAATGTGGCATAAGGCGGTCACGCAGATAAACTGGTCCTGAGCCATGTAGGGCTTTAAAGGTAACAACCAACACCTTGAATTGTGACCGGAGCGCAATCGGCAACCAGTGCAGCTCGCGAAGGATGGCACTTGTGTGGGTGTACCTTGGCACACCCACGACTGCTCGTGCAGCTGCATTCTGGTCAAGTTG